>CAIGQW010054212.1:8583380-8596873 GCA_903798125.1 Danio choprae | reverse complement strand
TGTGTGTGTGTGTGTGTGTGTGTGTGTGTGTGTGTGTGTGTGTGTCCATGTCCTTTCTCAGTCTGTCAGAATTTTGTGTAGAGAGAAAAACTCTTCTCCACAGGGGAAGTTCCCTGGGCTGGTGTAGACACGAGAACTGTTTTCTGATTTTCTCTCTCTTTTCCATGGAGCAAAGGAAAAGGCAGGACCACCGTCACAAGAGCTTCTTTCACGAATCAATCGGCTTATTCTCAGGAAAACAAAACTGAATGTGTCAGACAGACCATTTATCCATCTTAACAGAAGTGTAGGAGAACACATTGACACCAGAAAAAGCACATTAGTAAAGTCTTCTACTTTAACCAGTACAAAGAGTGTGCAGGAAGACCTAAATGAATCAATGGACCAACCAGGAAGTGAATGTCATTTGGCGTCTTCTCAGAAAACGAGGGTAATGGAAGATGGTTCTTATAAGGACACCTTAGAGGACTCATCCACTCTCAGAAGAAAGGACAGGGTTTGGGGTTTGGACAGTTCTGGAGGACTTTCGACATCTTCTGAACTGTTTGCTGAGCACATTCAACCTAGAGTTTTGAATGAAGGGGAGGTCAACACATTTAGCTGTGTGTATCAGTTGCATCTGAGTCAGCACTCTAGTGTGTGGGATGGAATAGCTCGGGTTAATGAGGAGATCCTTCTGACCATGTTGGATATGTTTGAGAAGCATGAATGTAAGTAGATGTGTGTTGGGCTTTAGGAGGAAAGTAACACACATTTGTTATTTGCGTTTCAGGACATTTTGTCAGCTTTTTATTGAAGGCAGCTAGTAATTTTACATGTTTTTTTTACATGTAATTTTACAAAGTTACATGTGGCAGTGAATTGATTGTAAATGCGGTGCTTTACTAATGGGTTCTTTAGTGCCTGCTGGTCAGCAATTGTATTGTAAGGATTTGTGGTAAACAATAGGCCAGAGGTTTTTAGTCCCAAAAAAAACTTACATCCTGGTGTAAGGAGCCCCATCCTAAAAATTGAAAGGCAGTTTCTTGTATGAAGACCCAGTGTATTAACTGTGAACAAATGTATCTTATTAATGAGGCTAAAAAAATGTTGGGAAAATATTTAATGTCATTTACAAAAGAAATTCTTATATTTTATATTTTAATCCAATTGATAATTAATTTGTTTTTATTCATCAGTTTTTGTATAATTTATAATTACTATTGTTATTAGTAGTAGTAGGCAGTGGTGTAAAGTAACAAATTACAAATACACAAATTAATGTAATTGAGTAATATTTCTCAGGAATTGTAATTTACTAAGTAGTTTTAAAAATGTATACTTTTACTTTCCCTCGAGTACATTTTTATTTGCTGTATCAGTACTTTTACTCCACTATTTTCCTTCAACCAGTCATTAGTTTATTTTTCATTACTTTACTGCAGTCACTACTTTATTTTTTCTTCTCTATAGGGATTGGCTAAAGTAGAAAAACAGTCCTGTGATTTCTAGTCCAATCAAATAATAATAATTTTGTATCCTAACGAGCAATTTTAAGACATGTTTGGAAAGTGTCCAAGAAGATGTCCAAAATCTTCACACGCAATTACCCTGAGACTGTTTAGACCGCATGTCACTGATGTGAAGATGACAGAAATCGTCAAATGGCCTAAATAATCATTTAATGCACTACAGAATGTTCATCAACCTTTCACAGTGTAATACTCACTACTCACTACTCTTGAGCCCTTTTAAAAGGGCTATTTTTTACTCATGCTTTGAGTAATATTTACAATAGATACTTTTATTCTACGTGCACTACGTTTTTGGGCAAGTAATAGTACTTTTACTTGAGTATGATTTTTCAGTACTTTTTCCACCACTGGTAGTAGGTTGTTAAAATGTTAGATTTGTTTTATTGTAATTATTTTATTCTGTTACTTATTCATTTTTATTTTTAAACATTTTGTTTTAGCATTGATAAAGTATTATAGTTTTTGTTATTATTTTGAATTAGATTTTATTGTTATGCTTTCTGATGCCTTTTTGATTTTAGATTTTATCATCTCCTTTTTGTTTATGTTGCCTTTATTAGTTTTTTAAAATGGGTCTAAATAGTTTCTAGATGCATTTTTTTTATTATTAGTTACTGAATTTACTTGTTTCCCTGACAATGTATGTTTCTTGTTTTAATTCTAGTTTTAGTGAACAGTTACAATTAGCAGAAATCTGTCATGACAACAATTGACTTGTAATATTAATCTTTATGCTAATGTCTGCTGCTAGTGTTTAACGTTCAACACATATGCTGTGTTATGAACATAAATCTCCTTAAATAATTTAGCAAATTAAGCCAATGTCAATCTAAATGCTTTATTAATGTATAATCTTCCATATCTGAAAGGAATAGCCTTGAGACATAGCATTAGTATTGTTAGCCTCAGTCAGGAGTTCTGAAAGAGTTTATTTGTGTGTGTGTTTTTTACAGCCTCCAAGAATGTACTGTACCACGCCACTCATTCTTTTTACACGTTTTACATCATGTGTGAGTTTGTCTTGTACTTTCTGAGCCCCTCGTGGACCCCTCTTGATCAGTAAACAGCCGCTAATCCGAGCCGCTAAATCCCCTCTCACCTACAGCATACAAGGCTTGTTTATTTTTAAGCAGCGGTTGGCTAGGATTTCATACACTAACATTGGTGCAAGAAAACAAAAAGCTCTTTTACTGAACACTAGGAGATTTAAAAAGGGGCAGAGTCAGTGCTGTGATGCTAATACACGGTTACTTCATTTACACAATCCTGTGAATCTCGGTGCGTTTTTTGAAGCATTTTAGGAGTGTGAATGTGTGTGTTCGGACATGCCTTAGAGATACAGTAGCAGCTGTTTGCAGACTGTTGTGATGATGATGAATCTGGTTTCCTCAGGTGAAGACTCTGAAACCAAGAGGCTCCGGACTGTGAAAAACATTGCTGATCTGAGGCAAAATTTGGAGGAAACCATGTCCAGTCTAAGGGGGACGACGCATATCAGTCACAGGTAAGAACAGCATCATGTGTGTTAGGAATTTTGTGTTTTTGTGGTCAGTAGTCAAAGTATTGCACATAGGTATACTTTAAATAGTTTTCTGTGTTCAGTACAGGTTAAAATGGGTAACAGGTCAGGAATTGAAGGACATGTTTGATTACGGCAAAATATATTTTGACTTGAAAAATAAAGCAAATGTATACTTTTCCCCCAATTAAAACTTTTACAATTTTAAGCTACAAATGTTAAAAATTAGACATTTTTGTCATGTGAAAAATAGAATTGCAGAATCCAGACATATAACGTGGAATGTTGCAGTATTTTGGTGAATTTTTATATAAATAAAAAAAGAGAAAAAAGTAGCAAAAACAAAAAAGGATATAAAAATGGCAAAAACTGAATTGCAAAATAAAAACTGACATTTCATGATAATTAAATAAATATTTAATGAGAACCTTATACTAAAATAAAGAAATGTTGGCTTGAAAAATACAGTTACTGCTATAGATTTAAATTAAACTACTAAATACATATAATATAAAGGGTAAATTGGTAAAAAAGTAACCAAAACAAAATAAATTTAGCAGAATTACAAGCTATACTGAGCCATAAATCTTCTAATGTATTCAGCATCACTTATAAACACCAAACTTTGCAGTTTTGTTTTCATATCTAAATTCTGAAGGTTTTTTACTGAACGATTTGTTCATACATAATTTCCTTGCTTATATAAAACATTGTATTGGTGAATTTTGGATGAATAAAAAAAGAGAAAAAGTAACAAAAGCATAAAGGATATAAAATGGCAAAAACTGAAATGAAAAATAAAAACTGACATACAATTTATGATAATTAAATAAATATTTAATGAGAACCTTATACTAAAATAAAGAAATGTTGGCTTGCCAAATACAGTTACTGCTATAGATTTAAATTAAACTACTAAATAAAAATAATATAAAGGCTAAATTGGAAAAAAGTAACCAAAACCAAATAAATATACCAGAATTAAAAGCTATACTGAGCCATAAATCTTCTAATGTATTCAGCATCCCTTATAAACACCAAACTTTGCAGTTTATTTTGCATATCTATATTTTGAAGGGTTTTTTTTTACTGAATGATTTGTTCATACATAATTTCCTTATATAAAACATTTTATTGGTGAATTTTGGACGAATAAAAAAAGTAAAGTAAAAAAAGCAAAAAGGATATAAAAATGGCAAAAACTGAAACAAAAAATAAAAACTGACATACATTTTATGACAATTAATATCTATATTATATCTAATAGAATATATCTATATTCTGAAGGTTTTTACTGAACTATTTGTTCATACATAATTTCCTTGATTATATAAAACATTGTAGTGCATTTTCTCTGGTAATTTCTGTATTATGGAGTGAATTTTCAGAATTTCTGTAAAAGAGATTCACAAAATTCTCTCTGTAATAAAAAAAACACTTGAATATCAGACTCAGACTCAACTTTATCATCCCGTTTAAGCAAACTAAAATTGCAGCAAGGTGCCATAACACAGGTAAGGTTCCATGTACACATTACCAAATTATTACCACAAACCATACAATAAATCAATTTTTAGATATATCTTCCTCCCCGCTGGATTTAATGACCTAATAGCCACCATAATAAAAGAATTTCTAATTCAGTTTGTCCTGCATATAGGAACTCTAAAACAACGTCCTGATGTCAACAGCTGAAACACAGAATACAATGGGTGATCCGGGGTGCATAAGATACCCTGAGCTCTCTTTAAGACAAAATTACGGTAAATTACCAATGGACCAGTTTGGTTAAAACCGATGATCTTGCCTGCCACCTTCACAAGGCTACTCAACCTGTTCTTATTTGACAGACTCAGATTAGCTTACCAAGCTAAGATGCAGAAAGATAAAACCGATTCAATAAATTGTTTATTAAACAGTGTCATCATAGAGATAAAAACCCAAAACAATCTAGTTTCCTCAGTCTCTGTTGAACTTTTTTATAGAGAGCCTGGGTGTGTTAGGTTGGAATGCCAACATATTGTCGATAATGACCCCTCGATATTTATGTGTTAACGATTTAAATGTCCAAACCTTTAATAGTTGTCATGCTTGGGGTAGGAGAAGCCTTCCTGTATTCTATCACCATGTCTTTTGTTTTATTTACATGATACAATATGATATGAATATGATACAATACAGAAATTTGAAACCTGTCCTCATCCAATGTTCAGGTTTTAGTGCTAGTGTATACAAATCTATTTAGTACATATGTAATGAAATAATGGCTAATTTGCAAATTTAAAGATAACAATTTATAAAACGTGCATAATGAAAAGCTTTGTGATTCTTAATGCAAGTCAATCAACTATTAGTTCATCTCTTTCTCCTCTTCACCTGCAGTGTTTTGGCTTGCAGTTCAACATGACATTAATAATGAGTGGCACAGTTCAGAAAGTGGCCTGTTGTGTCGGGTGTCTGAACTCTTTTATCTCTTGTGGACTGTTATACGCTGGATGACATTGAGGAGGGCAGTTTGATTGGCATTATGAGCTGGTTTGGGGGTTGCCCACTTTTTGTCTTCGCTGTGATCGGTTTGATGCGCGTCTCGGTCTTCTGGTGTACAAAAGCTGGCCGTGAAATCAGTAGAAGTCTCCTACCGCTGCTAATGCTGGATAAAAAGCTCAGTTTCAGGGGTATACAGACATTTGCCAGAAATCCAGTGCTGATTTTACTTAGTGCCTTGCTTTCAGATTTCTTTGGTTCTCTGGTTCAAAGATCTTTGGTTTACAGTTTAAACTGAATTAAAACCTGTAAGAATCCACTCATGTTATTCCAAATCTGTGTTGCTTTGCTTTCTGCTTAGATTTGTACATGTTGAAATATGGTTTTAGACATGTCCTCTGTTTTGTTTTGTTTTTTAGTTTTTCAATTTAAATAAAAGAATATAAATATTATAACTTCAGATGGTATTTTTAGACCTTATAAATACCAAATTAATAAATTACCTAATTACCTAATGTTTCCTTCACACATGTCCTTCACACAATGCAACATATATAAATATAAATAAATATGTGGGTAAATATATCATGTTTTAGACATGTCCCTTGGAATAAATCTTTTTTTAAATAGTTAAAAAACAAAGTTGATATAAAATGAAATTTTAATACTTGATTATAAATATAAATAAAGGCATCTCCTCGATTAAAAACAATAATAAAAAGTTAGATAAGTAAAAATGTAAAAATGTTTCCTTACCAAATAACAGAAATAAGATAAGAAAATAAGATTTTAAGAAAACAAAGCAAAAATACACACATGCACGCACGCACACATGCACACACACACACACACACAACATAATAATTGAAAAATGATAGGTGTTTGTCAACATCTAAAATTTGATGTAATTTTGCTTACACTATAAAAATGTATTGTTGAGAAAACATAAAAAACAAGGCAACTTGATGCAGTAAGAACTTTGAGTTGTCTTTTTTTGTTCTTCTCAGTAATAATATTTTGTTCAGCTAACATAATTTTGTTTATTCATGCAATGTTGATTATTGTATTTTACTAATAAAGATATTCTTGTCACATCAACTGAAGCAACAGTTACTGCTGTTAAGTCAATTAATAGTTTTCTGTTGAGTGGATGATTTTTTTCAAATTTGCAAAATAAGTCATTAGTACTAGTTAGCATATCACCCTGTTTTTAATCATTTTACTTACAAATGACAAACACAAACTTACTACTTCATTCACTCATTCATTTTCCTTCAGCTTAGTCCCTTTATTCATCTGGGGTCGCCACAGCTGACAGCTTAGCTTTTGATCGTCGCATCACGCATGCGCAAATTATTTAAATATCAACATTCCTGTTCAACACAAAAATGTTTGTCCAGAAAACTCTGTTAAACATGTAGGCATAACATTTTGCGAATATTGTCGACGTAACATATATTTTTATGTAGATCAATAGTTATTCACAATTCTTAGTATATATGACAGAAAAAGTACAGTGTAAAAAATAAAATCACTATTTGTTCAGTTTTCAAGAAGCTAATTAATTTCTACTGTATATTAATGTAACAAAAAGTCCAAAATATGATAAAATAATGAAACAAGAATTTTGAACCTGACGAAATCCAATGTACATATGCACTAATATGAAATGTATTCATATTACATTTTGAGATTAGATTTTACCTATTTAATTCTGCCTATTAAATATAACATGAGATTTTACCTTTGGTTTATTTCCTGCACCACCTTCCAGCACCCTCGAGACCACCTTCGACAGCACCATCACCACGGAGATCAATAGCAGAGCTCTGCTGACCCTCAGCTCCTGCCCCTGGAGACTGGGCTCCTCCAGCCCTCGCCTACAAGCTGGTGAAGCCCCCTCCTCAGCAAACACCTTCATCCAGCACACAAACCCTCAGCAGACCTGCGCACATGGCCTCCAGCTCTCAGAGAAGGTGGAGGAGCTGGAAACACCAGGCTACAGGAGTGATGGAGACGTCCTGGGCAAGAGCATCAGGCTGGATGCCATCACCAGCGGGTGAGTGTGGCTACAAGCACAAATTACAGAACAAAACTTATTTTTTGTAGAATTTGCAGTGCACAGTATGTTTACAGTGAAACTACTAAGAGCATTTTAAAAGGTGTTTATATGTCAGGTTATATCAAGTCTAATTAGGATAGCATGCAGGGGTCTGTCCTTCATACCTCGCTTTTAAATGATCTAAGATGATTTAACAGATCCTGGATCTTTTAATCCTGGTTATTTTTTAGTTAGGTTATTTTTTATATATATTTTCAATTGGGTCTTTGCAGTTTCATAAAAAATAGCTTGTATGCTTTCTTAATATTTTCTTGTTAAGTATTTCTATTCAACTTTAACCTTAAGTTTAGTAATTGTAGTAATTATTAACTGTTTCCAAGGCAACATTTATATATTTTTAATTTGTTTTAATTTTATACAATTACCTTAATTAAAGACTCTAAAAATCTTTTAGCTTGATTTTGAACATGTATGTGTGTTTGTTTTTATACAGTTCATAATGCATCTCTCTGCATCTGCCTCTTGGTGGCGCTCTTTAGCTAGTCCTTTAAATAGTTTAGTTGAAATGAATCACTTCCAAACAACTGACTTTTAAATAAAAATTATTAATATTATTATTAATATTTTATTTGTTATGCTCAAAATACTTAATCAACACAAATGACTTTTTTTTACACAATCAAAATGTAATGATTGCTATACAGATTCATTCATTCAGATGCATTCATTCATTCATTTTCACTTCGGCTTAGTCCCTTTATTAATCTGGGGTCGCCACAACGGAATGAACCGCCAACTTATCCAGCATATGTTTTACACAGCGGATGCCCTTCCAGCTGCAACCCATCTCTGGGAAACATCCGTACACACCCATTCACAGTCATACACTACGGACAATTTAGCTTACCCAATTCACCTATACCGCATGTCTTTGGACTTGTGGGGGAAACCAGAGCACCCGGAGGAAACCCACGCCAACACGGGGAGAACATGCAAACTCCACACAGAAATGCCAACTGACCCAGCCGAGGCTCGAACCAGCAACCTTCTTGCTGTGAGGCGAACGTGCTATCCACTGCGCCAACGTGAGGCCCTACAGATGTGCAATCTACACGTTATAATGTCCGTTTAGCACTATATATCAAAGGTTTTACTGTTAGCATGTGGCTGGACGTGACCTGCACTGAATTCCAGCTCCGTCCCTTGAGCTCAAGCCAGTTTTTTTAGCATATAATCATGTTACTTAGATCCAGCTTTCTTTATTCACTTCACTCTTTTATTGTGTCATTCACTAGGAGCTTTGCCAGTTTTCGCTTTGCATGCTCAAAGTCCACTGTGTACTGCTGTGGTTTGTGGCAAAATGCAAATTACAGTATGTGTGGATGAACTCCTGGCCTTGTTTTGGATCATTACAATCACAATCTGAGCTTGTCTGTTTCTGTATGCAGCTTTAAAATGTGTTTGTTTATTTATTATATTTTTTTATTATATTATTATTATTTTTATTTTGACCTCATGTAATGTGTAATCAGTGTTACTTTTTTGTGAATGTAATACAAATGAATTGTTTCATAGGTCAGAGTGCAGGTAAATGGAGTTTTGAGGAATGATTTTAAAAAGTTTATAAACTGATTCCTGAATTGAGTAGTCAGTAATTTTAGTCTCTTTCTGCACAAACTTGTATGCTAAATTTGAGTTGTGCCAGCCTGTGCTCTTATTTTGTAGGACATGTCATGATTAGAACTTTTGTTTTGTTTTGCCTTTTGTTTAGTTTTTTGTTTTGTCAACTGTTTTGTTTTTTTATTGTGTCTTTTATTGCATTTTATTTGTTTTATTGCATGTTTTAGTTTAGTTTAGTCTTGTCTTTTGTTTTATTCTCTTTAGTTTAGTTTAGTCTTGTCTTTTTGTTTTATTCTCTTTTTTTGTTGTCTCTTGTTTGTTTTGTTTTATTGCGACTTTTTGTTTTGTGTCTTTTATTGCATTTTATTTGTTTTATTTGATGTTTTGGTTTAGTTTAGTTTTGTCTTTTGTTTTATTCTGTCTTTTGTTTTGTTGTATCTTGTTTTATTTTGTTTTTGTTTGTCTTCTGTTTTGTTTTATTTTGCCTTTTGTTTTGTTTGGGCGTGTTTTGCTTAGCTTTGTCTATTGTTTTTGTTTCGTGCACAATTAACAGAGCAAAATAACAATTTATAGAACAGATTAACGTTTTGTTTGGTATGTTTTGGTGCATTTTTGTTTTGCTTTGGTTTAGTTTGTTGATTTAGTTTTTCATTTTTGTGCTGTTTTTGCTTTTGTTGTTATTTTTTAGTTTAGATTTTTTTGTGTGTTTTGTTGTTTGCTTTGTCTTATGTTTAGATTTTTTTGTTAGACTGAAAAAAATAAAAAAAAAATGTTTTTGTTCTGATTTGATAAATTTTTAATAAGATAGGTATGTTTTGTGTTTTTTTTGTGTGTTTTCTTTCCATTAGAATTGTTTTTCATTTTCCATTTTTCCTGAAGAAAAAAAGAAAAAAGCCCCAAATCTTAAACTTGACAGATGCATGAAAAAAAGTGTTTTTGGCTGCAGTCTCTCACATTAATACATTAGAGACCAACTACTGTACAATTCAACCTTAGAAGCTCTGACAGCTCTTTCAGTTGAGCAAATATTTTGTTCCAATGTCTGTTATCGGCTGTTCATTTCGCTGTCTGTCAGTAGGACATGAAAACGCAACATGTAGCCCGTGGTAAGAAGACTTAAGTCAAGGGTCATGGGAAATATTTATGCTTGAATCCTGAGAGAGAGGGCCAATATATAAATATTTAGGGCACAAAGATTAAAAAATTACCTCGCAGACATAAATTAAGCTGACTTTAGTGGAAAAATTAGCATCCTTCTGACCTCTTGGAGGAGATATGAGGTTACATCCAAATTTGGAAACGTGACTAAACGAACCAACAAAAGCAATGTACATAATCTTTTTCCCTGGTCCTGTTCAAACAAGAATGAGACAGACACCTTTTATTGGATTCTCATATTCCTTGTGCTCTGTGCTGAATTCCAGGAGAGTGATTCTATCACCGCAAGAAAATCTTTGTAAGACATTTGATCATAGTTGGAGAGCTTTTAAGCCCAATTACTGAGGCCATATATGGAGGGGTTTTGAAACGCAGTCAAATTTTGGGTACTTGCAGCAAATTCTGTTTCTAAAACTGGATGCTTTGATTTGGATAAGTGCCTTTTTACTGACTCGTCTTAGTACTGTCATTGTTAAATAGTCAGATAAAGACAATATGAAGCACCTTTAACTGATCGAAACAAGTTTATTTTAATTCACTGAAATTTGATTAATTCGTAGATGTGTTAATGTAATGACTTGGTTTTGGTCATTTTGTTGTTTTCTGTTTGTACACAATTAACTTTATATGACATCTTGAAATCTGAAATGTGACTGAAGTGTAGATGCTTTGATTTTGTGGTGTTTTGTTTGTGTTGCTTTTTTGTTTGTTTCAGTTTGTTGTTTTTGAGTTGTATTTTATTTTTTTGATGTTTTTGTAAAATGTTTTTTGTTGTTCGTTTTGTTTTGTTGTGTTGTTCTGTTTTGTTTTTGTAGCTTTTGCGTGTTCTTCTTGGTTATGATTATTTGTGTTTTTATGTTTTGTGTATTTTTTTGTTGTTTTTATTTTGTGGTGTTTCTTTGTGTTGCTTGTTGTTTGTTTGTTTCATTTTGTTTTTTGTTTTTTGAGTTGTATTGCTGCGTTGTTTTTTTTGTTAGTTTCATTTTATTGTTTCTGTATTGAATTGTGGTGTTTTGTTTTTGTTGTTTGTTTGTGTCATTTAGTTGTTTTTGAATTGAACTTGGTTGTATTTTTACATTTGTTTTCTATTTTGCTTTGGGGTTTTTTGTTGTTCCTTTTTTTCTATGTGTGGTGCTTTGTTTTTGTTGTTTTTTTGTTTGTTTTTTTGTTACAATTTGTTGTTATTGTATCATGCTGTTTTTGTTTAGTTTTTTTGTTTTATTTTGTTGTTTTGTTCTGTTTTTGTAGTTTTGTGTGTGTTACTGTTCTTTAAAACACAGATTCAAACTTATCAAACCCTCAGACCTTCAGAACTTAAAAAATAATATATGCAGCTAAATTGCGAAGCATAACACTAGGTTTTCATTTGATTTTATTTAGATTTTCTATCAATTAATATATGTTTTTTTGTTGTTGACTTTACCAAGGCAAAGCACTTTTATTCTCCTATTATCTGACTGTCTGCCTATCATCATATCTGTCAAGACTGATGTTGAGTGACTGGCACTGGGTTACCAGGTCAGGGCAAATGAATGACCTGCTCGGGGCAGAGTGTTTAACTAGTTAAACTAATATTAACAAGCTTTTGTTGCTCAGTAACCAACGTTACACAGAAGCCACTGATCTCTAATGTGAACACCTGTCATTAAGGTATACAATAGCAAATATAGTTCAGACATAACAATAAAACACACAGACACTTTCAACAATCATAGATAGACACAATGGGAAGATATTTGCCACAGGCTAAAGGATACATACTAAAATAAACTAGCTTTTAATCAACTATAAATAAATTATAACACTACTAGTCAAAGGTTTGAGATCAAACATTTGTAAATTAGCCAATTCTGATCAAAAATACAGTAGAAATGTAAAATATTATTACAATTTAAAGGAACAATTTTCTTTTTTGGCAGTTTTAATTTATTCCTGAGATTTATAGCATCAGTACTCCAGTCAGTCTTCATAGTCTTCCAGAAAACATTATGATCTTCAGTAGTTCAAGAAACATTTATTATTTAATAATTATTTTATTAGTCTTGAAAACTGTTGGTCTGGTTTATCTTTTTGAAGCAACTTTAATACTTTATATTATTATATTCATTCATTAATTTTCCTTCAGCTCAGTCTCTGAGTTATCAGATGTCGCTACAGCGTAATGAACCGCCAACTATTCCAGCATTTTCAAAAGAATTTTAACAAAGTTAAATTTATCACACTTTCCCACAAAACTATGAAGCAGGAAAAAAGGCTTCAACATTGATAATTGTAACCAATAATAATTGATTATGATTGAACATCAAAACAGCATATTATAATGTTTCTGAAGGATCATATAACGCTGAAGACTTGAGTAATGATGTTGAAAATCCACTTTTGTAGTTTGTAGTTGTAGTAGTAATAAACCAGTTATTTTTAGTAATATTTCACAATTTTACAGTTTTAATATTTGTTGTTGTTTTTTGAATCAAATAAATGCAGCCTTGGTGAGACGAAAACTATTAATTTATAAAAATATTTCCAAACTTTTCACAGGTAGTAAATTATTATTTAACAAAAATTAGAAGACAAATGTAAATATTAAATATAATATTGTTGCTACGCTTTCTTAGATGTTTTGAAAAATGATGATCAATCAACCACAGGATTGCAAAATTCATATTGACTTCTGACTTCTGGTCTGATTCACACCTGATGATTCAGACATTGTGTTTAATTACGGAACTGAAAGTCATAAATCATTAATGTTGCGTGTGTCTGTGTGTGTGTATGTGCATAGGTGAATGTCCCGCCTGACTGGCAGGTTAATCAGCCGCCCTGATGATGAAACACTGCTAACTGACTCACTGTGGGATTGTTTCACAACAGGAAATGTCAGATCAAACTAAAGGATGTGTGTCTATTAAGATGCATTCAGATACTGTCTACTTATGCAACAACCAGAGCTAACAATCAAAACTAACCCACTCCCTTTAGAATCAATATAGCTGACTCTGTTAAAAAAGGTTTGGTATTACTTTAGTTTAAGTATATCAATTCACACTATTAACTACTGGCTTACATGCCTATCATTAAAATATTAGTACTTATAAAGTACTAATTAGTACTTGTTTTGTCAGATATATCTCTTTTT
>CAIGQW010054212.1:8550717-8575514 GCA_903798125.1 Danio choprae | reverse complement strand
GTATGTTAACTAGTGGGACAATAAAGAAATTCCAATCTACTTTAAATCTACAAAAATAAAATAAATATTTCCCAGTGATGGGTTGCAGCTGGAAGGGCATCCGCTGCGTAAAACATATGCTGGATAAGTTGGCGGTTCTTTCTGCTGTGGCGACCCCAGATTAATAAAGGGACTAAGCCAAAATGAATGAATGAATAAAATAAATACAGGGTGTCACGGTGGTGCAGTGGGTAGCACAATCGCCTCACAGCAAGAAGGTCACTGGTTCAAGCCTTGACTGGGTCAGTTGGCATTTCTGTGTGGAGTTTGCATGTTCTCCCCATGTTCGCTTGGGTTTCCTCTGGATGCTTCGGTTTCCCCCACCAGTCCAAAGACATGTGGTATAGGTGAATTGGGTAAGCTAAATTGGCTGTCAGTACTTAATAACCGGTTGACGTCAGTACGTAATAACCGGTTAGGATCTATTACTAAACCGATACCAAATTGTCCGCGTCTGCATCGTGGTGCACCAAACAAACATTTAATTTTGACACTCCTACCTCATTCGCTGTCAGTGAATATCATTCATAAACCTTATCTAAGCAACCCCAAGGTGGGAATGGCAGTCTAAATGAGGCAGTTGATGGTTAAATTGGTTTATGTTTTAAACATATTTACTGAAAGAAACATTCACCATTTTAGTCCCACAAAAAAAACAATCCAAAAAAATCACCCGAGGCTCGAACCAGCGACCTTCTTGCTGTGAGGCGACAGCGTTACCCACTGCGCCACCGCATCGCCCCACAGTATTATTCATATATCGCAAATTCATATTATGCAAATCAATGGTTACCTGCGTTTTTTTTGAGTGTCAAAATGCAGGCAAAACTAAGACTCCTGACAACACATTGAGCTCTTATGATGCAAAACGATCAGTCTGAACAAGCAACGGAGCATTTATATTAATAATATTTACAGCATTATCACCTGTAATCCACAACCACAGCACAAGATTTCATAATGATATTTGATGTGGGCATAAATACGCGCATAAGCTGACGCTGTTGGTTTTGTTTTGCCGATATGCTTTTTAAAAAAAGTGCTGGTAGCCATTGGCTAGTCATTTATGAGTTACCACAGACCACATTTTCAGCTAAAAATCTTCTTAAATGGTAAAAAAACAGTTACCTGCTCGCCTGAGGGTGAGTAAATGAACAGCAAACTTTCATTTTTGGCTGAATGATCACTCTAACCTTTCACCTTTGATTTACCTGCACTAACTCACCCTGTAGACTCTCATTTTCCCCGTTTTCTGTTTCTGATGATCAGCAGTCCTGTCTGTTGATCAGTTCAGGAGTCAAACTGTGTTTCAGACATGCAACAGAGTAGCTTTTGTTCCCTAACAAAGGAAAAGAGCGGTCATTGTCTTCAGCAGCGCCAAAGGCAACAGCTAATGGATTGGTTTAGACATACATCTACTTCTGTATGCGTGTGTGTTCTCACGTTCGGTGTGTCTTTGTGCCGTCCTGAAAACCCTGCGGCTGTTTAACATCCCACATCCCTCCAAAAACGCAACAACACTCTGTGCGAACACGTAAAACCGTCTGTGTTTTTACTGAACACATCTGAACAGACAGCGCTCAGCATATTTATTATTGAAAACCGTCTGATGAGCTGTGACTCATTGGTTGAGAATAGAAAGGAAAGTCTGAAATGTCAGAGGAATGAAAAATCTAAAGGTAAAAAACAAATACGCTGGAGGATTTGGAAGAAATGGGCTGAGCAATGAAAGTGAAAAGCATGCAGTGGGTGGGGAGGTAAAGTAGATGTTGCAAGAATGCGCAGCTGGAATGATTGATGGGAGGATTTGATGTGAGAAAAGACATTGTGAAAATGAAGAAAAGACAGTTTGAGTCGTTTGAAAGTCATTTGAGTGATTTATCATTCATGCATCTGAAAATGTCAGCCCAGGCTCATTGGAAATACATGCCTTAGCTTAGATGTTTTGCAAAATGTAAACTACATTGCTTTGGGTGCGTTTTGTTGCAAGTTTCAGATGGCAAATCCACTAGAGGGCGCTACATTTTCGCAAATCTAAAAAGCATTACTTACAACCAACGCAACAAGATTTCCAGCAACAAGAAAATTGTCTGTCTGCACCAAACGCAAATCGACATGGCAGAAAAATGTAAACACCAGCCATTCAGAAGTGCAGAATAAGTGTAGAAGGACTTTCATTTTCAAACTGTTTGCTAGTTGTTTTTATTTTCAAGATTCGAGGTAAACTAATAAATGTCACGTAAAATAGCTTTTTAAGTTCATGTGCCACAGTGTGACGGTAAGGGTAAGTTTTGTTTTATTTTACATTTTGCACATATCCATGAGAATTCAGGGCTTGTTGTACAGATCATCTATAGACCAGCAAACTACTGACCTAAACCCAACCAACAGTGTTTTTAAAAGCAAACGTAAGAGAAAAGTGCACTTTGACATCGTAATGGTAACTTGATTTTAGATTGCTATTGTCTCTTATGTTTTACTGAAATTGAAACCATGTGCTTTTCATTACAAGTACAAAGTGAGCTACCAAACACACTGAGCATGCTTGAAAAATTGTCCATATGGAGATAGACAAGTGAGGCAAATGTATTTGATGACAAATCCTTTATGTTCCTGTAAATATTATTAGTGTGAAAAGGAACAAAAGCTGTTGTTGTCATACTGCCCCGTAGCGTTTGTTTGATGTGGAAACTGCAGTCAAATGTATGTTTAAGTACGTTTTTTGTGGTTTCCCAAAAATGTAGCACTGTTTCAGATGAGCCTGTGTTGCCTCATTACCTCATTTCATTTCAAACCTGCATTACGTCATTCGTTCTGTGGAACTCAAGCAAACTTCCTCTGGAAAATTAATAAATCACTTCATTCTAAATTTCATCTCATCCTCTATAGAGGAACTTTTTTTAATGATAACTTTTAAAGAGTTAAAGAAAGACCTAATTTAAAGAAAATGTTAATTGATGTCTTGCATTTTTTTAAATCATTAATTCAACAAATTTTTAATGATAATATTTAACCTTATTTATATCGTTGATCAGAGTCTTGAAAAAAATGTGCAAAGTCAGATAGATGACTTACTCAAGTGGCCTTTATTAATTTATTTCATCTATTTAATACAAAACAAGATATTCTGAAGAATATTGGGAAAACTACCATTGACACCCATATTAGGAACAACTACAAAAAAACATGGAATTCAATGGTTTTATTCAGCATTCTTCAGAATATCCTCCTTTGTGTTCAACAGAAGACAAAACTCAAACAAGTGTGGAACAAGTGGAGGATGACCAATGATGACAGAATTAAAATGTTTGCATAAACTATCCCTTTAAAAACAACCTTGGACATTTATCTCATGCTTATTTAGCTTCAAATCCAATTTTGTAGTGTTGTGATTCACTTTATTTATCTTTAAATAAAACCCTATGTGAATAAAAATGGACTGATGCAGGCTTTGATTGATATTTTTTCTTTTTATGTTCCACATGAGTACGAAAGGCATGCAATGTGAGTTTGTATGGTAGAATTGTCATTTTTGGGTGGCAAAGTGAACTCTGACTGGTCATTGACATTTGGACCAAACTTTGTAATGAACATCTCACTCTTCACGATCAATCTTTTCTAGTCTGTGATGAAGTCAGTGCAAAACATCTTACAGATAAAGCAGCAGTCGATCAGAATCTTGGCAGAAAGTGAGCAGAGTCAGATAGATGACCTACAGACAGGCTTTTAAGATGCGCAGTTCTCCAAAAAAGGTCATTTTCTTGAGCTCATCCAGGTGTGTTGGCAGGACTCGGTGCCCAGTAGCTGTCAAGATGTGTTCTCAGTGCCCAGATTGATCCAGGTGAAGGAGGGAAGATCTAAGACCTTGTAAAATGTAGCTAAAGGGCAGGAATGGCAAGAATCCATTGGGAATTCCTTCTCTTGTCCTGTTCTGTTTCTTACTGGAACTGCTTGATGTCATTAAACGTCAGCATTAGATTTTTTTCCCTCACGTTATTTTGACTTGCTTCGTCATCAAACCTGCCAAAACAAAGAAGGAGAGATGAGGCGGTGTGAACTTTAGTGAGAGCTGCTGAATTTTTTCATTGAAGGGGGAGATGTTGCTTTTGGAGCCATATGATGTGGATGCTGTTGAAGATTATTTTGATTCATTTACGCTGTTCTGTAAGTTCAGTCAAGACTCCAGTGATCTGATCGCAAGCCAAACTCTCACTTTGATAGTCTGGTGATCTGTTTCAGATGATGGTTCGTCTTGTTTTGCTATGACTTTGTTTGTCTTGCCAGGTTATAAATTATATTTTATAGATATTTTGCAGTGATGGTTCCTTGAAGAAGAGTTAGCATACTTAGAAACTTTTCAATTGACAAAAGGTTTTTGATGGAGAAAAAAAAGTTCTTACATTATTCAAATCTTGAGAAAACTTTTTACCAGTTTCCAAAGTCCACACTTTTTACCGCTTGCCTTAGATTGTTTATTTTAATTATTTTTTGTCTGCAGGTTTAGGTTTTGACATATTGTATTAATTAAATTTCTTATGTTGTATCAAAATATTTTACTCTAGAAAATCTATATTCTACAAATAAGTAAAACTAAGTAAAAGTTTCACTAAAAGGTTCTTTGGGGAATCATAAAATGGATAGTTCACCTAAAAAAACATTTCTTGTTACTCATGCTTAGGTCATCCAATATTTTAGCTGAATTTGTGGTCCTTGATTATTCAAAAATAATGCCAGCCAATGGTTACCAGTTTTTAGATTAAAATTAAACGTATACAAACAAGTCCAAATCAATGGCCATAGCTCCTGCCTAGTAGGCACAGGACGTCAACATGATGTCAGATTGACGTTATACCCCAACGTTGTGGGGATGTTGCATTTTGTTTGGAAATTAATATAGTGTTGACGTCAATGTCCAACCTAAAATCAAGCAAATTTTAATGCCTAATGATGTTACAGCTTGACGTTGTGTGGATGTTACCACTGACATCTATCAGTCGTTGGATTTTGGTTGTCATACCTGACGAATAAATGTCAGTATTTGATGTCAATATGACGTCGGTTTAAGATGTTGCCTCGACTTTGGATTTTGGTCACTTTCCAACACAACCTAAAATCAACCAAATATCAATGTCATTTGACGTCATTATTGGACGTCAAAATATCGTTGTCCTTAGATGCTGGCTAGACATTGAATTTTGATCACCTGACGTGAAGACCTAAAGCTAACCTAATTTTAACATCTTATGAGATTGTGTACCTGCTGGGTGGTGACACATTGGGCTCTTGTGAAGCAAAACAACCGATCTGTGTAGAGAACTCAACATTATTTACAATATCCACAGCCTGGAAAACAGTTTTTGATGAGGGCACAAGTGTAATGACCATGAGCTTCCAGTCACTTGATGACAATGATATAATAATATTGTAACTAATATTATTTACAATATTATTTACAATATGGTGTGTATCATCAGGAGCCACAGGGATTGAACATGTTTGTGTTTGTTTATTTTTAATCTGTAAAATGGGTGACCCTTGACTTGCATAGTATGAATCTCCAGGGACCACTGATTCAGCTAAACATCTTCTTTAATGTTCTACTGATGAAAAAAAATCCACCTACATCTTGAATGGCCCAAAGGGGAATAAATTAAATATTTGTTACACTTTGAGGACAACACATACACTTAATACACAAATGCACTTCATTAAACATGCACACATAAACATCACCTATGCTATAACAGTGTTTCTCAACCACATTCCTGGAGGACCACCAACAATGCATGTTTTGGATGTCTGCTTTGGCTGTCACACCCATTTCAGTCTCTGCTAATGAGCAGATGATCTGAATCAGGTGTGTTTGGTTAAGACATGGAAATGTGCAGAGCTGGTGGTCCTCCAGGAACGTGGTTGAGAAACACTGTGCTATAAAATTGCAGGTTAACTATGTCTGGATATAATAACTCATATTTGATTGTAACTTTAACTTTATTTGATTGTAATGTGGCTGCACGGTGGCGCAGTGAGTAGCACGATCGCCTCACAGCAAAAGGTCACTGGTTCGAGCCTCGGCTGGGTCAGTTGGCATTTCTGTGTGGAGTTTGCATGTTCTCCCCGTGTTTGCGTGGGTTTCTTCCGGGTGCTCCGGTTTCCCCCACAAGTCCAAAGACATGCGCTATAGGTGAATTGGGTAGGCTAAATTGTCCGTAGTGTGTGTGTGTGTGTGTGAATGAGTGTGTGTGGATGTTTCCCAGAGATGGGTTGCAGCTGGAAGGGCATTCGCTGTGTAAAACATATGCTGGATAAGTTGGCGGTTCATTCCACTGTGGCGACCCCAGATTAATAAAGGGACTTAGCCGAAAAGAAAATGAATGAATGAATGATTGTAATGCAATAAAGTGCACCTTTTGTAAAGCTGCTTTGAAACAATAATTATTGTAAAAAGCGCTACACAAATAAACTTGAATGAATGAATGAATGAATGACTTCGTTTTGGCTGAACTATCCCTTTAAACGTCATCACAGTGAAAACCCATGTTTGATTTTTGTTTTTTAAAGTGTAAAGAACCTTAATTTTAAAGAGTGTTGATAAATGAATAAAAGAAAACTTCCTGCGTAAAATGTTAGCAGGAGAAAACCCCCAAAAAGTAGATGACCTGGCATCTTGCCTTCTTGCCAACAAGCATTATTATTCATGAAAGCCCAGCAGGTACAGTCATTAAGTGCATGGGAGGACTGGGAAAAAATTCTCTTGTTTTTACGCTTGTCTCTCACACACAGAGACCGACTGTAGGAGCACAGCGGTGGCAGTGTTATGACTAAGACTGATTGGTTTTTTTTTTTTTTTTTAAGTGTTTTCAGGGATCTGTTGTGTGTTTCTGTGTTCTGCTGTACATGTAGAGTGCTAGATAGAAATGGATGAATAGACTGAAAACATTGGATTTGACAGTCTGGTCTAAGGTTTTTATGAGGTAGTGAAGTGTGATGGGGAAGATGACAGCTGTATTTGGGATTGTGTGTAAGTGTGTGCGCACATACAACTATATTTGCAGTTTATTTTGGCTAGTTTTTAACACTTTAACCCTAATATTTGAATTTATTTTACAAATATTTTGTTTGTTTTGAGATGTTTTGTTAGTTTTATTGTTAGTTTTATTTTATTTATTTTATTTTTAGCTTTAAAAATTAATTGCATTTTGAGGGGTTTTGTTGTGTTATTATAAATGTGTTATTGGTGTGCATGTGTTTGTTTTATATAATTGTGAGAGGTTATGTTTTGTTGTTGATTTTTTTTGTGAGACAGTTTTTTGTTGTTTGTTTTGGTTTGCTCATTTTTCAGTTAATTTGTTTCATTTTGAAGACTTTCTCTTTTGTTTTTTGTTTTTTAAGGTTTTTATATATATATATTAATTATATCTATATATATATATATATATATATATATATATATATATATATATATATATATATACAGAACAAGAACAAACATTAGCTCGTACTGTAGATGTACAAAGGACAATAAAGGAAAACAAAAAAGAAAAGAGAAAAAAAAACGCATAGTCAAAAAACATACAATCAAAACTAGAGATAACTTAAACCTCAGCGGGGTCACTGGATTGCTCAACATGTAGATTTGTCAAATAAATCAAGAAATTAACCCTAAGTAGCCAAAAGTTTTCTTAGTTAGTCCTTAAAAATCTGATTCTCTCCATCTAAATAACAGATTTCATGTCGGAAATCCAGTTCTGGAATGAAGAGAGTAAAGGTGATTTCCAATTGTTAAGCACTTTTTTGTTTTTTAAGATTATTTAATTTGTAGGGTTTTGGTTTGTGTTTTCTTTTATTTTGCATATGTATTATTTTTTACTTGTATAATAATATTTTAATCACCATTTTTTAAAACCAACTGGATCAAATATATCATCAGATTTTCATTCTTAGTCCCTTTATTAATCTGGGGTCGCCACAGCGGAATGACCGCCAACTTATCCAGCATATGTTTTACACAGCGGATGCCCTTCCAGCTGCAACCCATCACTGGGAAACATCCATACACACTCATACACTACGGACAATTTAGCTTACCCAATTCACCTGTACCGCATGTCTTTGGAATTGTGGAGGAAACCGGAGCACCCAGAGGAAACCCACGCCAACACGAGGAGAACATGCAACTCCACACAGAAATGCCAACTGACCGAGCCATGGCTCGAACCAGCGACCTTCTTTCTGTGAGGCGATTGTGGTACCCACTGCACCACCGTGCTGCCTTCAGAAAATGTATATTTCTAATTAATTTTCAGTGGACTTGGTTTGCATGGATTTTTTTTTTAATTCTCAGGTGAACATGAGCTCATAGGCTAAGGGTTTAATCATACAAAATAACTGAAGACATCCATTCATCGATCCAGTAATAAACTTCTTCTCCTTTAAAAATGAAATTAATACCTGCATGTATTCTTGACAAAAACATGCATAACCTGCATCTAGAAAATAATTTTTATTCCATGCCAACTTTTTCATATTTCACATTTACTTTTGCAAACCGCCATTGAAACGACAGTATAGTCTATTATTGGTGCGCTGGTAACATGAGTGAATGAAACCCAGACAGTCCTCCTGCAGAATTCCCACACAAAGACCATTACAGGCGCAGCCCATTGTCATCTTTTTCACTCAAGTCATTAACCTAGTGAATATAAATCTGAATCTATCACCTTCATCCCTCAGGACAGGCTCAGTGACACTGATTCTTCACATGGTGCTTACGTCGGCACCCATCCAATTTTTTTTTATAGCGAGTTGAGGCCGTGCACTCTTTGGGGAAAATACAAATGAATTGTTTTGTAAATAAATGGGTAGTTTTTGAAAAGAACATCCATAAATTTGCTTTTGACACTTGATGGGGAATGTGATATGGAGAGAGAAATGCTTCCTCTTGTGGTTTTAGGATGGGTGAATGTGAACCCCTCTCCAAACAGCTGAATGAATAGATGGGATGGGACAGAAAGAGAGCTCTTATCTGACATCTGAGGAAACAGCTACTTCCTTTAGCTCAGTCTATACATACAACACAGGACTGGTACATAATTCTCAATAGGATTTTGTGTGATAGAGATGTGCCTTTTATGATGGTGCCATTGAGGAATGATGGTGTTGTTGCTCTAGATGAGGTATTACTGCTATAAAATGCTGCATTGCATTATTATTGAATAATTTTAGGGAATCTGTTAATTCGGTTTGGATAATTTAAATGGAGTGTAAGGGTGCAGTAAGTGGTTTAACTAGGTATTGCGGTCCAAATTCAAAATATTGGATAGGTGTTTTATTCACCCGGCCCCTCCAACAATGACTTGATGCACAGGCAGGTTGCTAAATAAAAAGATACCAAAAAAAGCGCATATGCCTAACAAACGAGCCTTAGGGCCAGGTCAGACCAAGTAGGAGGTCGGTAGGGCTACACAATAAATTCAGCATCGATATCGCAACATGCAAATCCACAGTAGTCACATCGCAAGATCTGCAATGTCGAGTTAGAGTAAGAGATTATAATAAACCTGCAATCACAGTTCAGAGCACATGATTTGATTGTGAAGTTTAACCCTAATATAATGGTGTGACAGATTTTTTAAATTATTATTTTGATGTGTTTTCAAGGCCTGTGACTAAGATTTCAAGTGAATTAAAACCATTTGGGCAGAAAGAAAATATGAAGTTTGTCACTTTAACAAAGAAAGATTGTGTTTATTTATACAATAAAGACTCCATGCAGTGTTATTTTACATTTGATTATTGGATTTCTGTACCTCAATACTGTTAAACTCCACTGAAAAGTGCATAAAGTGCTGTTTATTTTATGTTTATCATTGTTCTATTGTTTTCATACATGATTTAATTTGTTTATTTTATATATTTTGGGGTAATTTTGTATATTTTATGCAGACGCACTCGCCTACAAAATCCCAGTCAAAGTCAAACACCCAATCAAAGTAAAATAAATTCTTTCCAAATAGAGTTGCTAAAGATATTTTGTTAAATTATATTCATATTGCAATATAATTAGCAGAAAAACTAAATATTGCAATGTCCATTTTTTCCAATATGGTGGTGCAGTTGGTCAGAAGTCGACGGTTCCACACATCACCTCTTGTTGGGTTAACGTCGAATCGTGTTGTCCCAATTCAGCATGTAGAATTGATGCTGATCATCGACTGAATAGAGCACTCTGATTGGTTATTCAGCAATGAATCAGAGCACAAGAACAAAAACTAAAGTGACGTAAACAAAGAAACAATTAAAGTAAACAAGGAACGCAAATAATCCTGCTGTAATTTTGCTTAAATGTGCCCTGAATCGATAACTTTTTTGGGAGAAGTTGAATACAAAGTGTTAAACCAACATGTTCAATCTGTCTTTACATCAACACAGCATTTTTGTTTTGACATATCATGATAAAATGATGGGTGAACAGGCTTTTTGGGCACCATCAGTTGTACTTCCCATTAAGTTGATTGAGAGAAACTTGAGAAAAGTTTGCAGTTTGGTAGATTTGGTAGAAAAGTATTCACACAGACAGTGCGATTGTGTTTTGTGGTGAGGAATCACACATTTAACAGTGCTAATTGGATGCTTGAGACAGTGATCTTAATGACTCGGCATATAGCCATCACACCCGCCGGCTCATTCACATGCAAACGTGACCGGGCGACAGGAAGTAGGAGATGGAGAGACAGAAAAAAGAAACAGAGAAACAGACTGAAAGACAGAGGGAGGAGGATTTCCATCAACACACGAGTCCCCCTTCCCCCATTCCAGTCTGTGTGAAAGAAAGAAAGGGAGAATTAGGCAGAGAAACAGATTCTCTATGCAATGGAATTGTGCTAATTTTAGTTTAGAGAAAATGATGATAATTTTAGGTTGACTAGAAGGTTGATTAGAAATGTGTGTAGGGATGTGCATACATATTTGCAGGATTGTTTTCAGCAACTAGTGGTTTTGTGAGCTAAAATGCTACTTTAAAAAAAAAATGCTGGACTGTGGTAACCCAATGCTAAGTCAAATATGGACAAACTGAACGTTGGGTTAATTTTTTAATTCAATTTAAATCACTTATTTTAACCAACTGTTAAGTGTTTGTCCATATTTGTCCATACGTTTTTTTTAGAGTGTACAGTATATCGCTGTGTTTTGCCGTACACCCTAAATAAATAGAAAATAATAATCGAAATTGTCTGTTGTCTCATGAAGCTTTGGGAATATTTGGTTAAGATAATTGGTTCATTTGATTTGGTAAAGATTGAGTTATACCATATTATGTGCATTCTTTTTTTGTAGCGAATATTTGCAAAGTAACATTTTTTAATCAATAATACAATACGCTCCAATGCAATTTTTAGATGTTTTTGTTTCTGCCTTTTTTATTGGTAGTTTTTACATCTATCTATTCATCCATCCACATGCTTAATAATGTTAATGTAATGTAAATAAAATACGCCACAAACCTGATTTATAATAATAATAACAATGCGTATATTACACAGATACATATAGTGAAAAATAAAACAACATAATATAAAATGAACTAAAGGATCTTAAAATTCAGAAAAATTATCTACACAAAGTGTGTGGAGTAGCGATTTCCAGATTTTATTGGTTTATTTGAATGATTAAAGAATAATATATATGTTAGCAAAAAATAAAAAAATATTGTTGTGTCTCTTTTAGCACTTTACATCGTGCATTGGAAAAGAGATTAAATCAAGCATCTTTGGCTGTAGATTTAAATATTATAGGACACAGCACCAAAATCCCTGACACAAGCATAGTTAGCATACTTCATAATGTTTTCAGTGAGGATGCTTAGTTTTGTGCGGATATGTTAGTTTACTATTTAAAGAAAACAGCCTTTGTCTTCTAGAATGTAATGTGCCATCGCGCTGCTGATTCTTGGTGGAAGTGAGTGACAGAAGAAGATTTGTTTTGTTTTAGTGTGTATTTGCAACAAAAGAACAGATAGTATTGAAACACAGGAAGGGAAAAGAGAACAACAGAGAAATTGTGATGTGCTTTCAGTGTCCTGATGTCTCCCAGAGCCATATTAGCTACAATAAAGCTATTCTGTTTCTATATTTGTCTTATGTAACTTATTTGTTTTTTGTCACACTGAAAACTGAAGTAATGGCTACTGAAAGTCCAGCTTTGCATCACAGGGATAAATACATTTTTAAAATGTATTAATATAGAAAACAGTTGTTTAAGTAATATTTAAATACAGTTTTTTAAACAAATATATGCAACCTTGGTGAATGCAACATTTCTTTGAAAAAACTGTTGATTGACTTCAATCTTATTTATGTCATATTTGTGATAAAGCCATTGTAAATTGTTTCCTTTCGAGACACATCTTTATCTTTCGTGTTGACATTTATGATTAATAGTTATGTGTTTTGATTTAATCATTATTTAAGTTTTCTCTTGTTTTCTACTGAAGATGTTTCTTTCCATTTTTAAATAAAAATGTTTGTAGAGCATTTTTGACTTAAAATGACAATTGTTCAAAATAAGAAAAATATATATTTATATTCAGAAGAGGAAGTAAATTTATATTTGGTAGAATAATACTGATTCTCTGTCACAAATGAAACCTTAAATTTTTTTTAAACCAATTGTTATTTTCTGCATAAAATGCTTGAAAGAGCTTTGTTTTTATTGAGAATTTTGAAGAAATGTTATCAGACGTTTATAGAATACATAATAACATAATAATAAACACATGCATTACATATTAAATACAGTTAAAATTTTAAAGTCTCTTACTTTTTTCCCCAGCTACATATTTGCCCCGCACATTAACACATTTTTTCCATATTCAAAACAATGCAAATCATTCTCTGTGCTTTCCTGGAAGCTCGCAACAACCAACACGTGAGACTCGAAAGGTTGTTGTTTTGTCATATTGATATGTTTAATTCACCTATAAAGAAAGAGAAAGAGTATGTAAACGGGATGAAAAAAAAGAAAGTACTCTGAATTCCTCACACTCACTAGCAGCTCTGTCATTACAAACGTCTGGCGGCAAAGGTTTGGGCACAACGACTGGAATCTCTTTTTTCTCTCTCTCTCTCTCTCTTTCTAGCTGCTTCTGTGTTATTATACACACACTCATACAGAAGCTGCTCTATGAACACTCAAACTTCTTGTCACGCAATATATTTACATTCTGAATGATTTTTAAAGGCATTTCAATGGTTTTAGCGCTAACAAGATTAGCGGCCGGGCTAACTTTGTTTTTATGGATTTGTGTATACAAAAACAGCTCAGACGGCACATGTATTTGCCCACAAAGTTTTGTGCCAATGTTTGAGGCCAACTGCTTTGCTAAACGCAACAAAATTGCATCTTACGCCTCTTTGTTGGTTAGCAAAATCCTCCGCTAGGGATTTAGGCAGCTTGACCTTTAACTATGGGATGTGACCCTTAAAAAACTTTCGTAAACAAGAGGGCATGTGAATGTGAAGCATGGTGGAATGAACTAATTGGTCAGGTTTGGTGAAGTCTGTAGGTTAGTCACTTATTGACTTATTATATGCTTTTAGGCTAGTCGCATGCTAAACTCTGGACAGACAGATATGTAAACTGAAAATGAATTCCTACAGTCGTTTCATGGTGGACTCTTGATTCTAGGCTGTAAAACACACTTATCATAAAAGTTGGTGCGCTGAAGAAGATTACTACACACACACACACACACACACAAACACACTTATTGCATACACATAAACGCATTTCATGTGGGAACCTGTCTTGCCTCAAACCTGTAACGTCACCTGGCATTTACGACGTAATGCAGACGTCCACGTATAACTCCAGCGAAGACTATCAGACCTGTCCTGCTGAGAGGTTATACCAAACTAAATAGACCTAAATAGTAAAAAACTGTATACATAAATCACTTTTGGTAAATGTAATAAAGCTAAGTGTTAAAACTAACAATGTTGTTAAATATTATAAGTATTTAAAGCTTTTTTTTTTAACAAAAAAGGTCAATCAAACTAATTAAAATAAATACTTGATGAACTAATATTACTAAAAGTTAACAAAAAATTTAACCTAAATAGAAATATATATATATATTTAAAAGTAAGCAAATAATAATTAAAAGAGCATAGAACAAAATTATTAAACCTGAATTAAAATAAACATTGAAAATATAAAACAAATTGTCGGTCATACATATAAAGTTTATATTCATAAAAAGTGAAGATTGGGTTAAAAAAGGAAGAAAAAGTAAAAAGTTAAGACAATTAATATAAATAACAAAAAACAAATAACAGAATTACTGAAATGTTAACTAAAGTTTAGGTTTAAACTGAAAAAATAAAAAGCATTTCTAAAAATTTAGATTTTCAAAATTGAAAATTGTCATGATTTTCTCAACTGTTTACGAAGTTAGGAAAACAAATGCTTTTATGTTACTTTAACTAATATTAATGAGTTAATCAGGTTTCAACTAAATGTATTATTTATTAGTTTATGTATTTATACAAAGTTTAACTTATTATATTTTTGCCAGTTTGACTGATGCAAGTTTAGATGACTTTAATAGTTCCCTTGATTCAACAACAACAACAAAATTAGGCAACAAGAATCTTTACAGTGTACAAATATAAGTGCAATCCAAAACATTCCGGGTTTTTTTTTTAATGTCTTTTAACTTGCTCTCCTCAATATTTATGCTATCATTTCCCATTAAAACCCTTTAACTGGCCACTTCACACAAACAATCAAACCTATTACAAAGCATTTCTCAATTTGCAAATATTTATTCACTTGGTAATTTAAGATCGTTGCTAATCTACAAACTACCGCCACTTGAATTTCACCTTATCGCCCACTTAAAACTCCAATTTGCTTTAGAGCTTTACCTCATTACAAATGAACAATTCCACTCAATTAACATCCTCAGCGTTCTTTCAGAAGCATCTCTGTTCTGAGACCAGTTTATAAAGTCAACGCCTATTTCCTTTTGAAGTCCTTCTTGGCTTAAAGACTGCTTTGTGATCAGATTACCATTCATTCCTTCAGCTGGTAAATGCAGCTCCCCTCAGCGCGTGATTGGCTGTTGGTTTTGTGTGTGTGTGTGTGTGACTGTGCGTGTTTCTCAGATCAGTTGAAGGCAGTGTTTGTGAAGGAGCGTAGTGGAGCTTTTCCTCATGAAGCTGCCTGCCATCCAGCCAAACTTTAGCGGGCTCTCGCCAGCTGTACCGGGATCAGGCTCTTGCCAGGGAATTCTACAACGCGACTCTGACACTCTGAGGTAGACAGGAGGAATTTTCTTTGTTTGGGGATTTATGGGGTGGAAAGTTGCTTTGCCACGTGGGACTGTTTTTGTGCGAGCTACGCTTGCGAGGGTGAAGGAGAAAGGTGTGTGTGGTGACACCGCTTTACTGAGCTCAGATTGGGGTTAGAAGAGTAAGATGTATCGTTTCAGTGAAATGTGAAAAATTGGTTTTGTGTACTTAGAAAGAGTTTGGATGCAAGGAAGGCACACTGTAAAAATGTTTTTGTATGCTAATTTAACTGATAAGCGTGAAGGAATAAAGTGTGTGGTGACACTGTTTTATTAAGCTCAGAGTATGTAAAAGTATGAGAAAACTAAAAAAAAAAGGGATTTTATGTTCTATAAAGCATATCGAATCCAAGAAAAGTGTACTGTGAAAAAAATTCAATGATCATCAAGTCATGGAAAAGCTTTTTAATTTTAATTTGATTCAACTTAAAAAATGTAACGATGTATTAAAACAAAATTTACGGTGTAAATGTTTCAAAACGTTTGTAAACTAGTCAACAATGGTGGTGAAATCATATTCTGTTATCATTCAGTGTAGCGAATTTCTGAAAAATTGAAATAGCATATTTATACTGCTTAATTTTATTTAATTTTTATGTTATGATTTATGTACTTTCAAACGTGTGTCAAGAAAGTATCTGTTGTTTTGTTTCAAGTGTTGACAAGCTCACAGGGTCACAAGATATGTCTGTATCACTTTATTAAATATCCTGCTATTCAAAAGTTTGGATTCTCTCCAAGAATGTAGTGCTTTATTCAACAAGCAAACCTTCATATTGATTAAAAGCTACAGTAAAGACATTTAAAAAATAACAATAGATTTGTTTTAAATAAAGACTCTTCTTTTAAACTGTCTTCCACAAAAAAAAATTTCAACCATTTCTGAAGCAACAAATATGATAATGTTTTTCTCATGTGACACTGAACACTTAAACTACTTTGTTCAAACTACTTGGTTAAAATAAGCTGAAACAATACAATTCTTAAGATGAAGGAATTTTGTGGAAGTGATGTTTACTGCTTGTTAAAAATGCTTTTTTAAAATAAGTTGATACTATACAATTCTTGAGTTTTTTGGAGACAACTTAATTGGCTTATGTTCAATCCACTTAAATTTGTAATAAAAAAAATTAATAAATAAAAAAATAATTTATTTGTGTTGGGACAGCATGAATGAATCATGTGGAACCCAGCATATTTTACAGTGAAGGCTGGAGAAATTATACTGAAAATTCAACTTTTTTTCACAGGAATAAATTACACTTTAAAATTAAAAAAGTCTATTCTAAATATTAATAATAGGTAATACTTTTTAAATTTAATAATACTTTAATTACATTTAACTTTTTTTTACTGTATTTTTGTTTACATAAATAAAGCTTTTGTAAGAATCAGACACTTTTCAAGAACACGTTTTTACCAACTTTTCAAAAGTAGTGTAACTCTTTCCAGAAAAGCCACCAGCATACAGTTAAACATGACCGTTTTTTGTTTTTTTTTAAAAGCAACAAGCTTGTCAATGACCCATGCACCATTTTCTTTCTATTCCTGGTTCAAGAACCTTTCCTGATCTCCCACAATGCCTGGCAACAGGGCAGGGGTTGCTGTAGAGATGGGTATCCTTGCAGAACTAATTGATAGGCCACCCAAAGCAAACAGGACAGGGCGGTGTGTGCACTGGAGCTGCAGCACACAACTCCACACTGCACTTCTAATAACAGCTCTTTAGAAAAAGAAAAAACAATTTCCTGGCCCGTGGATCAACCCCCTGTATGCTTTTACTTCTTTTGGGGGGCTTGACATTAATCTAATGTTCCAGACGGGGGAGGGGGTGAGCCGGTGTCTCTCTGCATATGTGTGTGTTTGACTATGGTGGGACTGATGACAGGTTGTTTTGGGATGGATTGGACTTTTTGTTGTGTCACACCTGTGGCCTCTGTCAGTGCTTATTCATTAGATTGGGTCATTCGTAAGGGTAGTGGTGAATGTTGGTGGTGGAGAGATTTTGGTTGGCGGTGAGAGAGTTTTTGCCGTTTTTATTCAAAGCATCTTGGATGGCTGTCTGTTTGGAGATTTGACTATATGATTTGCGTCTTGTAATGTCTCGTGTAAAGTTGTTTCTTTTAGACTGTGAATGAATTTTAAGTAGAAGTTTTTGTGCATTTCGGCAATGGGTTGACATTACAATGGGGGCTTTTGGGGGCCTGAAAATGCAGTTTTTGCTTTTTTTAAAAGAATACAGTTATTGTTTTTTAAAGAATACAGTTATTAAATACAAAAATTAGGTTTGTGAACAGTGTCGTAATGCATGTATATAAGGCTGTGGCGAAAAGTTGTTAATGAAAAACGATTCTTTATCAATGGGCTATAGTGTTTTCCGGCCACCGATAAACTTCCAATAAAAGCACAATGTGACTATTTTCAATTTCATAAGGTTTCTTTTACAGCATCGATGTTGTAATGTAATTAAAATATAATCCGTTAAATAGACTTAATCATTCATTTAGTTGTTCAGGCGTAAAACTAGATGAAAGACCGATTAAACGCAAGCACCGTCAGAAGCAGATAAAATAAATAAAATTTAAGACAAAAGATAAAATAAAATAAATTTCCTTATTTTAAAGACATGGAGTGGAATTATGAAATTTAATGCAGAGCTTCTTCTCTGGTCTGATACCCACTTAATATTGTATATCAATCAGGCAGTAAAAATTAAAGATTTTTAAAATTAAAAAAAAAAAACAGATCTTAAATTTTGTAATGGCATAGTAGTTCACTGGAAGCGCTCGAGCTGGCTTACTAAAAATTAAAAGTTCTTGTGCATATACCCCATTCTGAGACTTTCAAAAGGCAACTATTCTTTCTTGAATCGATTTTAGGCTTAATATTTAGCAGAAGATTGTGCTCTAGCTTTTAACAATGTACATGCTGTGCTTGCATCCAATTGTTTACAAATACCACTTGAACCTAAAATAATCATTAATAAAGTTTGGATAGGTTTAATCGAATTACATGTTCATAGCGAGCTGTTTACATTAAACTCGTGAAAACTTACATGACTCAGCCGAACGCACTAGTGCTCTTCCTTGTGAGCATTTAAGCGTGTGGTTAAAAACCTGTCTATAGCGCAATCTAATCTGTTAAAATCTAAGCTCAGATTTGTTAAAGAGAATAACTAAAAAATTTGCTAAAATAATAAAATTGATTTTGCTACTGGCATGCATCTTACAGCATGTTGCAATCATGTGAAAAATTTAAGCTTTTTACAGTATTTGATATACCATTACACCATTTTGCAAAGTTACAAAAATTCAAAATGTTCAGGATAAATGAAGTTATAGTGTCTTAAAAGAAAGAATGGTCCCACTTTTTGTTAGGTGGCCTTAACTACTATGTACTGTACTTGCATCAAAAAATAAACACAATGTACTTAACTGTGTTTATAGCATATTGCAGAACACTCTTAGTGCTTTTGTGGTGGGATATGGGTCAGGTTTGGTGGTACGGGTAGGTTTAAGGGTGGGTTATGGTTTTAGGAATGCTCAACAATGTAATTACAGAAAATAATTACAGATGAAATTACATGCATATATTTGATCAATCATATGTACAATCTAACAACATGTATTTACATAATAAGTACATTATTTCAAGGTAAGTACATATTAGTTAAGACCACTAAAGTGGGACCAAAAGAATAGATTATGTCAGTAATTCTAACCTTGCTTTCTGAACAAATTTACCTCGGTTTTTAACATAAGTGATTTTCAGTGGTTGCCCAAGAATAATCCGTCTATATTTTGACCTTCAAATATTTTAGGTCTGGAAACATTTGGTTCATGTTGTTTCTGTGATACAAAAGAAAATCCAGTTTGCAAACACTTTCAAAGGATGAGGGTTCGCATTTGAATTGATACAGTAAAACCAATTCCTTCTTACTAATTTTAAGTGCCAATTGCTTATAAATTTATGCGATATAATAACAAGATTTTTAGACCGACAACAGACAACTTCATACTCCTAACTCCACCGCTAAACATAATGCTATAAGCAGATTTTATGAAAACATACAAATTGGATTGTACAAATATAATTTTACTATTAATTCAGAAAATCAAAAAAAATTACAATGTATGAAACATTAAAGCCCACTCAATAACTTCTCCCATAAGCATAATGTCACTTGTGAGTGAGCCAGTTGTGCACAAGTGTATATGAATGAGATTGTGTAGATTCAAAACAGAAAGAAGCTTCATAAATAAATTCAGATATGGTAATTGCTGTTTTCTGACAAGTTATGAATCAACCACAACATACTGGAAAATCTGACCAATGAGAGCACAGTAAACTCTTGAAAGGCGGAGTTTAGAGAGAGTGGATTTTTAAATGAACTGTTTTTGATACTATGAAAAATGAGATGATGCTGAAAGATTATGTAGATTATGAGAAAATACAAAGTTTTTTGCTGTTTTGGATGGATGTAAAAGTATTCATATTCAGCGTCAATTCTTACATTAACTTTAACAATGTTTTTAATCTTAATTCATCTAAAAGTGTATTTTCTCTCTTGCATATCCAAACATTCCTTAGTTTGAACTTTATGTCTCTTTCTGAAGACTTCAGAAGCAATATATATCCCTTCTATTTTGAGCTGGTTTGCACTTGAGAGAAGCAGGAGGAGGAATGTCTTTGCATTATATTGGTACAGAATGAAACAGAGGGATGAATTCTTTAGAGTCCCACTTTCTGACCCACACCCTCTCTTTTTTTCTCCTTCATGTGTGATGTATTGTGTGGCTTTACTGGACTTTTTTGTTGTCATGAAGATCACAGAAGTTGATGTGCCGGTCAACAGGGAAATAATATGTTGCACTTTTGTGTGGTGAAACGTTTAAATAAAATGTATTGTGTAGGAACTGGTAGGGCTGACCTCATTTATTGAATATAACACATTTAATGAAAGAAGGCTTAAAATCGTATAATTTTCTATGCACATTAAGTTTGGACTTTTTTCACAATGCAACAAAATTCAATTAGATAAAAGTAGGATAAAAAAATGATCTGATTAAAAGTACAGTAAACATTAAAATTGATCAATTTATACCTGTAATGTAAAGCTGAATATAATCAGTAGTATTCAGTAATAATTAAAAATATTTATATCGATTTTTTTTTATTTTTGTGTGAAAATGTCTGATGAAAATTTAGATTTTAATATATTTTCGATATTATTTCATAAAAATGCAGTAAATGTTAAAATTATCCCTGTAATGCGAAGCTGAATGATCAATAGTTAGTATTCAGTCATAATAAAAAATAATTAGATATTCATAGTTATTTTATTTAGTTTAGATATTACTGTTATTTTAAATTCTATATTGAGAAGGAATAATAATAATAATGAAAACAATAAAAATAGAAATAAAAATAAAAATCATATAAATTATAATGGTTTAATTTAATTTATTAAAATTGGGTGCATTTCCTTTAACGATAAGAACTTTTTAAAAGGAGTACATTTGATTCGTCAACTTTTAGCAGCACATTAGCATATCAATGTCTTCAGATAGACTAAATGGATTTCATGGCATCTTCAAAAAGGAAGAAGTGACTCATTCATGTTTTCTTTCCATTTCATTATTGGGGGGCTTTTCTCTTTGGTGTTTGTTTGCATTTGCCACGTATAGAATCTGACAAAGTATGGCGAATGATAAATGAAGCTGATCATTTAACCAAGCAGACAAACACATTAGCAAAGTGTGTGAGAGAGCTTTTTCTGACAAACAGCCCCAACGGGAGCAACTTTCTCACAGCCCATTAAAACAGGAACCCCAGACGTCCTTCCACGGCGATTATGTTGAGTCGGTTATGACAGACGTGAGCGATGGCGATTCTGTTCATATAAAAACAACTGTCTGTTGAGTTGTGTTTCAGTACGTCTGTGTAGGCTGTCTGTAAATATGTTTACGGGCTGATTTTTTTTTTTTTTGATTGAATGATCCTGAGAAATGAGTATAATTAAGTGCTATCGGAGATGTTGATAAAACACACAGCTGTGCTTAAAGTCCCCATGAAATCAAAATAAAAGTTTTTATGGGTGCTTAAATTTTTTGCACACTTAGGCCCTGTCCACACGAACAAGGGTATTTTCAAAACCACACTTTTTTTTACAAGGTTTCACTGTTTGTCCCCATGAAAGTGTAGTGTCAGGTGACTGAAACCGAAACTTTCTGAAAACTTAGGCCAAAACTCAGGTGAAGATTTTCCAAAACTCATGACGTCAGCTTGCACGTTGTTTGCTCCTTTCTGATTAGTCCAGACAGCTGGGTTCAGGCCAAACACGTTAGATGCAAATGAGGCAAAATTTCGCACATTTTGTGTCATTTGCCCACGGGACTGTAATCCGCCTCTGTTTTCACGTTTGCATTAATTTGTATGCAATTTACAAATACTTAATTCTCCGTTTGGTGTGAACCCAGCATAAAAGTGTCATTATCGCCACCTGTTGGTTTGGCGTTTCCTTAACATGCATCACAGTGCATTTTTGCAGTTTCATGTGGACGGAGATTTTTTAAAAACAAAAGCGGAGGAAAACCCCGTTTATAAAAATACCCATATCCATTTGTACATAGCCTTAGTCAGAAATTTTTGTATGCATTTTTTTTATATTCATATAATAAAATGTTGACACAAACAGAATACTTGAATCCGTTACCAAAAAAAATCGTAAAACAATGCAAATTCAAGTGATGCTTGTGTTCTCTTCTCTCTTCCAAAAAGGAAAAGAAAGAAGTGTCCATTGAATTGAATTGATCTTGAACAGAGACTGGCTGTATGTCGACAGTATGGACACATACACTCAAGCGCGAAAGGTGTGTGGCACATGTCAGGCTTTGACACCAGCATACAACAGCATCTTAACCATCTGACTCAATCTGTCTTCATATTTTGCACTTTGTTTGTCATAAAGTGCTCTCTGCTGTAAAACGAAGTGGATTAACTTTTACACAATTCTAGATTTTGGTATTCACTTGTATAGTGGATGTGAATTATCAAAACAAAAATGCTACAAAAATAACAAAAATTTCTACGGATGCGAAAAATGTAGAGAATAATGTATGACTAAGTTTTGGAGACAGGGTGTAAATGTGATCGACAATGTGAGATCGAATTAATTTTTTTTAATACGCAAAATTTTTAGATGAAAATTTGTATCAGTATGTTAAGGTTGTCTATAGTGTTCCAAAACAATGACACAATTCTTATTTAGAAGATATAGCATTCAGTCTTATAGTTTCACACCTTTTCCAATAAAAATGATTATGACATTACCCTGCACTTCAGTCTCTCATCAGATCTTCTGACCAATCAAAAGCTCTTTAATATCTGAAGTATCCCACCCCCTGCAAGATGCCTGTGAAATCGGTCAATTAATCACTTGTAACCAAACAATTATACCATATTTTACATTGATTGACAAAGCTGCACATTTCAAAGCACTCTTACAGGTCCCATAAAATTCAAATAAATTTTTTTTAGATGTTAGTATCAGTATTGTTAGTTTTTAAGATATCTTTAAGCTAGTGTGCTCCAAAACAGTGACAAAATTTGCGTTTAGAAGATATAAAACTGATATAAACATGTAAAGCTTGTAGTTTGTCACTTCCACCTAAATGGATCAATAGTTTTATTCACGTTAACTCATACTTCAGTTTCTCATCAAATCTTGACCAATCAAATGCTCTCCAGTATCTGACATGCCCCGCCCCCTTCAAGACGCTTCTCATTTGCTTTTCATTTGATGCGCTTGAGCTTAACCTTTCTCACTAGCAGAGCTGTGGTAAAACAAAACGCTATTGGCTGTTTTATTTTAAAGGGGAGGAGCTACATTATGTCCCACCCTCTCTTTGTGTTTCGGTTGAGATTATGTCAAACCTCTTTAAGCCTAAGGGACCTTTAAGCTAATGTAGTTCTGGTAGTGTCACTTGAGATTCGAGTGGCCTAAACTGGTGGCTTGTGGGAGTTTTGGGTAGTCTGTGTTTGAATTTAGCAACCAGCATGGAGTGAACGTCCTGTTTACACATGGAAATTTACATTCAAGTCTAGGGAAAGGCCTTTTTTCTTGCTGCTTTTGATCTTTTGAAGGCTTGTGATGGTGAAAATGTTAATTGGACCAACCTGGGAAAAAGCCTGAAAGTGTTATTTTATTCACATACATGCATACATACATACATACATACATACATGCATACATACACATACATACATACATACATATTTTATTAACTTTTTTTTGTTATTGTTATTTAACCCCAGAAACTTCAAAATGAAAAATATGTATTAAAGATATACACCAATATGAAAAAGACTCTTTAGCACACTAAAAAAATTCTGGCTGCCTTAAATGTTTGTTGAATCAAATGAACTTTTCTAGTCATCTCAACTTACATCATTCAAACTGACTTTAGTTTAACTTTGTATAACTTAAAAATGTTTGTTGAAAACTGATTAACTTATTAAAATAAGTTGTCTTGACTTTTGTCATTAAATCTTTTACAGAACTCTATAGTAGCAAAATATTTGTTGTTGTTGTGAGTTTTTGTATAAAGAAAAAATACTTTGAGACCACCAAACAATATAAAAATAATATAATATAAAGAAATAAAGTAAATAAAGAAATAACTAAGTAAAGGAATACATAGCCTGATTTTAGCTTAATTAGAAAAATTATAAATCTAGTATCGCCAAACGAACAAATAAACAAGTAATAAATAGTCGGCTTTGAGCTAAAGTAGCAAAATCACAATCCAAGTTAAGTCCAGCAACTCCTCTCACAACTCTTGTCTTTACAATCCAGTGGTGTCTTTGGTCTAGAAGATTTAGCTTGACCCCTGCTGCTCGTCCTAATGCATTGGGTCAGACAGGAGCTCTGTGGGCAATGCTGGACAGCAGAGCAGAATCTAAGGAGGCTCAGAGCTCATTAAAACACATTTGAAAGACGCGTCTAATGTCTCAAGCATGATGGGAATGCAGAGACTGTCCCCGTACAGACCTCTAATTCTCCACACATGCTGTTTTTTTACTTACCTTTCCTTCCATTCCTACTCTTTACCTTTACATTTATAATAGTGCGCTGTAATGTCACAAAACAGGAATTTCTCATTTCGACACAAATACCTTCAAAAATATTGAATTTTGGATACTATAAGGTATCATTTACTACAGGTCAAGATTTTCACTTGCCGTAAAATACAAATATTGTTGTTTTCCTTGTTTTGAATCATGTGGCGTTTTAATAAATTGAAGTATTTAAAACAATTCTTGAAGACTTGAAAATTAAAATTAGCCCATTTACTCACCCTCAAGGCATAGGTGTATAAGAGTCTTTTTTAGTCGAATACAGTCT
>CAIGQW010054212.1:8530031-8550317 GCA_903798125.1 Danio choprae | reverse complement strand
GGGCTCTACAAATTGGTGTGTCTGTAGGAAAAATGTAGATATTTAACACTTTATAAACAATTTTGTGTAACATCTGGTGAAAGACTCCTGCCTTCTTCTCCTAATTTCAAGATGCTTTTTTTGTGCATTTATCGCCATCAGCTGGACAGGAGTATGAAGCGCGTGTGCAGTTGAAGAGAGAAACAAAACACAACCGTCAAGCTGATAGTACTAAATGCACCAAAACAAATGCCATAAAAAAAAAAAATTTTATTATCTTTTCACAAGATGTAAAATAAGTCCCTAGATTGGACATTATTACAAATAATTTTTTTATAATCTGTCACTTTTAGCCTTTGATCCAAATTGTGCTGTTTTGGTGAGTGTCGCTTTAAATTTAAGTGAGATTTTCTGCTTTTCAAAAGGGGGCGGAGCTAAAAATGCCTGCGTGTCACCATATCAGCAGATTCAAAACAGCAGATTTTCAACGTTATCTGTGGAAAAACTGAAAATGTCAAAAGAAGTGTCTCAGCAGAAGGTAGTTTATGGGACAACAGTGTTCATTTGTGCATCCTAAAACATTTAGTTTCTGACATTTAACTTCGGTGACAAGTCTAATGGCGGATGGCTGCTTTTCACTCAATGCTGTCTATGCCAACGAGGGAGAGAACGTCACTAGTGGGCGGGGCTTTCCCCCTTCTATCACATGTACAAAGGGAGAAAGTCAATCAAAGTGTTTCTGCAGACTGCTTTTATAAAGTATGATTCATAAAAAATAGAATGAATGAATTTTTACTATTAGAAGCTGGCTATATTCACACACTGCTTCCACACAACCTTATATAAGGGATTTTTTGCATAATAGGTCCCCTTTAAGGATTGCAGTAGAAGCTACTAGCCTGACATATAAAGTTAAAACATTATTGAAGAAAATTACAACCAATAACACAACAGATATAAAGATAAAAACCATGCTTAGCGCGTGCTTTGTTCTTGTACTTTTCTAAAACAGTGTCTTTGCCTTTTGTTATTGGTGAATGTTAATGACTGTCACTTTAAGAAATATCTTCCTTCATTGTTTACCTTTACTTTCAACTGTGTTTTAAAGAAAATAATTTTTGCACTATTTGACCTATATTAAAGGTGCCGTGAAATTAAAATAATATAATTTAGATGTTAGTTTCTAATATAAAACTGATATAAACGTCCAAAGCTTGCAGTTTGTCACTTCTGCTTTGAGATTCTAGCATTAATAAAATATCGAATGAGAGAAAGCTACAGGTAACGGTACTGCCGAAAAGTTAGGTTTCAAACGTTTCAGTATTAACACAAAAGGAAATATTAAATATGAATGCTTTTCATCAGTGTTTTAAGCTCTAATTTTTGAAGTCCTCCTGCCACAGTATTGATATTTCTGTCTGTTGTGTGTGGGTGTTTGTTGACAGTTGGGACGACAGCAGTTCGGTCAGCAGTGGGATCAGTGATACGCTGGACACAGATGAGCTCAACACCAGCTCGTCCCTCAGCTCTTTCGTCAATACCCCGTCAGGCCCGCAAAGAGACACAGATGAACAGGTCAGTCACTACCGAGACAGGCTTCAGACAGCAACATTACACAGCAACACAAACATATTTTACATTTGAATTCTTAGAATAATGGGTTTTGTTTATCTATCTATCTACCTATCTATCTATCCATCTCGCTATCTATCAATCCATCCATCCATCCATCCATCTACAGTATCTATTTATAAAATAATGAAATAAAATGAACATAATACTAATAAAATAATATATTACAATAAGGTTACAGTAAGTTTCCATTGGTTAATGTTAATGTATTTACTAACATGAACTAAGAATGAACAATACAGCATTTATTAAGCATAGTTAAACATGAACAGACTCATTTTTGTTGTTGCGTTGTGTGTGTTTTATCAGTGCGGGTGTTAAGTGTGTAAATGTATGACTCAGCTCTGCTCTGCTCATTGATCAGCTTTACTAGATTGGGGCAGGTTAACATGTGCTGAGCAAATGTGGCAGTAGTAAAACTCAGATACTGTACTCTTCAGCACAATGAGCTCTGAATACAGACGTGACACAAGCTGTGCTTTACCACTACACTTGGCCACACCTGTGCTTTATTGCTTTATTAAATGGTGCATCCATGACCTTATTCTTCTACAATCTCACAGATGTTGTTATTGATCTTAATATGACACTAAAAAAGGCCAGTGGTGTTGTAGTGTTGTTGACACTATTATAGTGTAGGGAATTCGATTTTTCAGGTTTTATACATTTTCTTGTGTTTTGTCATGTTTATCATAATTTTATATTTCTATTTAGTGCTTATTTTTTGTTAATTTACAAATTTTTTTTGCATATCAGGTTAAATCAAATGAGAAATGTTGATTTGTTATTAAAAATGTTATTTTTATCCATTCATTTTTTGTTAATTTATTGTTTAAGCATATTAAACACTAATTTATTACACGTAACTACACACACACACACACACACACACACACACACACACACACACACACACACACACACACATACAGACTTTATAACATATTTAAGCACACACAGATGCTCTCTCACACATACAATAACACACATGCACAAATACACACACAAATGTGATGAGGGTGGAGTTAGGATGGTTCTGTGCCACCAATCCCCCCCAGTGCACGTTCGTGGTGTGCACACACACATATGCATACAAACATAAACATATTCACACAAACTTACACACAGAGACCCATACAAAAAAAATGATTATACTGTACATTCAAATGCACAAATACTGTGATTACACACAGACACACACATGCATAGCATACACAAAATAAGCACACTGTGACACAAAGATACACTGCGATTATACACACACACACACACACACACTCACACACACGCACACACACGCACACACACACACACACACCAATTCAAGCACACAAAAAAATGCACATGCACAATACATGAATGCATGCAGTCAACAATGCGCACATACACAAAGATATACACTGTGATTATACACACTTTCACCCTTTCATATACAGAAAAAAGGCTTAAAATGCATATAAAAATTGCACTGACACACACACACATTATTGTTGGTATATTTATTTGATTTTAGATTTTAATTAGTTCATTTATTGTACAGAAAATATAAATGCAATGATTTAATTAAATTGAAATGGTTTCTTTTTAATGTAGTACTATATTATTGTTGTTGTTGTTAATTATTTTGAATACATTTATGGATGATTTTATTAAAATGGCACATGAAGTAAACGAAAATGCTAAAATAAAATATATATTTGTTTTTCATTTTATGAGGATTGATTGTTTTAAAGGTTTAGGTCTTAGCTAACTGTAATAACCCTGCAAGCAACATAGTTTAAAATCCAAAGAGTTTCCAGCCGTGATTCAAAAGTGAACGTGAGGCCAAACATCTGCCACCTTTCACTTCCACACCCTTGTACTTTTCCCCTTTATCGTCTCCCTCATTCTTCAGCCTGGAGTGGAGGAAGGATTTATTGTATCGGCGTTCAGATAACAATGTTTTGGAATTGGCCTGATAACAACTGGAGGTTATTAAAATTCCTTCCCTGGCAATGATATTTTATGAGAATTTGCAGTAGCAGCTGAACTAGGATGAAGTCATTCTGGCCTCATGTAATGGATTAGTTTAGTTTTTGTCTCACATAATCACATTTTATGATCATGTCACTGAATAAACAACACACAAATTAGCTGTCAGTGATTCTATTTTATCTTAGACATTGCTGACAATATATGAGATACTGGTTGTTGTTTTTAAGCAAAGTACTGTGAGGTAAAATTGTCATATTGGCACAGAAATCTTCAATAATTGTTTCCAAAACTGGGTTTTTATATATATATATATATATATATATATATATATTTTATATATATATATATTTATACATTATTATCTTAGATGACTATTAACCCCATATATTTCTAAATAGTTTTTCAGAAAGCAGGAGAAATAAATCTTGTAAATAAATCTGCTCTTGTATTAATAGATTTTTGCTTCACTTTATTCGAAATTTGAAATGGCACCCCCATGGAAAAAAGCATGGAAAGCGGGAAAAATGTTGAAATGACGGGGAATCTTTTTGTCATAAATGACGAAAAATAATGGCAATGGAAAATTTTTATTGTAACAATTAAAAAAAGTAAATAAAAAACGAAATCACAAATCCTCTGGCACCCCCTTGTGGCCACACAGATTTATCGTACCATTTTTGCTTATGTGTAAATAACATAGAAATTAAGTATCAGAGCATTTCTGTGGAATAAAGGTTTTATTTTTCCTTCCGCAGCTCCAAACGGATGCAGAGAAACACTCTGCAGTGAAACAAAACCCCAGCTGGTCTGGTAAAGACCTTAAACGTGTTGAGTCAGACAGTGGCGTAAAAATGGAGACCACGACTAAGTGGAACAACAGGTCAGATTTCTCGGATGAATCCGAACGAAGCTTAATGGGACGCAAGACTCCTACCATCTCCCAGACGGGCTCTTGGAGACGGGGAATGAGTGCCCAGGTGGGCATCACCTCGCCACGAACTAAAACCACTACACCCTCAAACTGCAATGCTCTCAAGACACACGGTAATATCGTTCTCTATTAGCATAACATCATATACACTTCAGAAATTAGGAAAATGGACAAAAACAAATGACATACTATTTTGAAAGTCAGTGGGGAACAAAAATTTACATATTTGTAATGTAATATTGATTACAATTTATTACATTTAATTTTATGTATATTATTTAAATTCTTAATTCTATTTTCTAATTATCTTTCTATTTCAGTTTAGATGTAATTATTTGGTAGCTTACATTTTATTTACTCTCCTCAATTTTGATTTATATGTAATTTCTAAAATATTTCAGTTTGTTTGTTTTAGATTTTATTAATTATAATATTTAAACTTAGCCCTTTTTATTTTTCTTGTTTGGAAGTCAACCTTTAAATTTTATTTTTACTGACATTATTTTAAATGTTTTCATTTACAACATTTCATTTACAATGATTTTACAATCATTTCATTTACATTTCAATGTTTGAATGTACAAAAACAAAACAGTAGCTTCAACAATAACAACACTTTAAGAGCCACAACAATTTCTAAGTGGTTTCCTGAGGCATAACAGGCAAAAAGATCTCTATCTGCTCACACACTGAACTATAACACCTACATTATCTTGAGCTGTGTGCTCAGATAAGGCTTATTTTCAGACGAGTCTTGACACGGACCATGCAATTGTATTCAAAACCATCAAAATCATTGCGCTTGACAGTTCATGTCCTTGATCATCCCACAGGTAAGACAGATGACGCCAAGGTATCAGAAAAAGGACGCTCTAACAGCACCCACTCCATAACTGTAGACGACACCAAGAAACCTCCTCTCAATTCAACCACACGCACACCAACCAGCACTTTTGGCTTTAAGAAAGCCCCGGGAACAATGGCGACAATTACCGCGAGTGGTGCTGTGGTAACTAGCGGCTCTGCTACAGTGGGCAAGATAACAAAAACTGTCGGCTTCTCTGGGAGTCGAATTGTGTCTCGGCAGACAGCTGTCGATGACGGATACCTTCCCCCAAGTGCTCGGACGACACTTCAGTATCGGAGTTTACCAAGACCTAGCCGAACCGGTGCCACTCGCTGTTCAAATCGCTCCAACAACTCAAACTTTGATTCTAGTTTTTGTAACAAAGGCACTGCCACACTTCCTAACCCTAAGAGTCGCAACTTAGTCAAGTCCCCTGTGGGAGCTACTAACCAGACAGACCGGGAAAAGGGGATCTTTTCGGATGTGGATAACCAGGTACTTAAGACTAGTCAGTCGGGGATGCAGACTGGAAGGCAAACAGGAGGAAAGTATCCAGAAATGTCTTCGCCAACTTTTCGTAGGTAAGTTGAAATATTTGCACAGCAGTTCTCAATTCGACTTTGTGACTGAAAAAGCATATGTTGTCATGTCTGTGTAAACACCCGAAAATGAGCCTTTAAAGTCAATGGTCATGCATAGTACATGATTAGGATTGTGTAGGTTAAAGGCAATTGCAAAGAAACCCACAGCAATGGTGGAGTATGTGGTAGTGTTGCTGTTGCTCAGGTGTTTGCTAAAACCATCAGAAAAGTGTGGATTTACTTCACATTACAACCAACAACTGTGATGCATCTTACACACACAACAAATTCTACACATAAATCAGTGCAAGACCAAGACCTAGTCAACCTAGTTTTTGTCCTCACTTGTTGTTCAAATCGCTCCAAAAACTCTAGTTACCCAATCGAGTCACAACTTGGTCAAGTCCCCAGTGGGTACTATTAACCAGATGTTGTCTCAAACACAGCTAGCAATTGGAAGCTAGCAATTTTAATAAAACTCAGTTATGATTCATGTGAACAATATTACTTGCATGAACAAGTTTCTTGAAAGATTCAAGAAACATTCACAAACTTCAGTTTAAATCATTTATAACACAAGGTGATTTTTCAGTCAGAAGGATTTGCAAACAAGGCCCGATCACACCAAACACATTTTTTGAAAGGCACCTTTCTATTGGCAGAAATTTAACCTGCTTGCTATACCTTGTGATTTGCTGGAGCCCTCTGAGGGACTACTTCTAAAAAAAGTCAACTCTTGACCAACATTTGATGCAAACATAAAACATGCAGCACACTGCTCATTTCAAAAGTCATCCAAAAAGGCAGTGCGGTGAAAAGTTTCAGTGTGGTTGACGTGATTGGAGCCTAACTTGTTAGTTAGGGGTTTGAATCAGACTCAGTCAGTAATTAATTTTTTATAACACAGACTGCAATGACTCTTCGGTACTGGAGTTTACCAAGGTCTAGTTGCATCGACACCACTTACTGTTCAAATCACTACAATACTTCAAGCTTTGACATTTTAGCCCAATCCTAAGAGTCGCAACTTGACTAAGAGAACTAACCAGATGGACAGAGAGAAGCATATCTTTTCTGATGTGGATAACTGGGTACTTAAGACTATGTAGATGGGGGTGCAAATTGGGCAGCAAACTGGAGGAAAAAATCCATAAATGTCCTTGCAAACACTTTCTAGCTTCTAGTTTTGCTAATGAAGACTTGAAAGACTGTTGATGCGAAATGTATTTAGCGAAGCATAAAATGAAAGCATAACTTTAGGGCACTCAAATATTTGCACAGCGGTTCTCAGCTGTGTTGTATGGGTTCCAGAATATTCTCCTGCTTGGTTGTTGGATGATGTTCACAGGAGTTGCTATTTATCTGAGCCATTTGATGTTAGTTGAGATTCAGAGGCTTAAAAGTCATCTTCTGGCCACCACAAGTGAATTTTTTGGGCTTCTTGATGTTTCTCTGAGACATGGCACAGACCAAGAGGCTAGTGTTTGTTCTAGCTGATTAGCTTGCTAGCTCTGACTGATTGCTCCATTAGTTAGTAGAACCAGACTACTACCAGACTGATGTTATCTAACTGGCCATTCCATGAAGTAATGAGAAAAATCAGAGAAACTAGACTGTCTTTACCTCGTATTGTTTTTAGGAAAGAATAGGGGTGTCCAGTCTAACTTCTGGAGAATTTAGCAACTTTACTTTTTTTAGTAATCCCTGAAGACTTGGAGATCTTGTTCACGTTAGTTCTTTATATGAATCTAATTCATATAATTGTGTAAGATTCAAACTGCTGCATTGTAAGTTAGAGACAGTTTTGTGAATCATTTTGACCACCAAAAAAAAAAATTAAAAAAAATAATAAATAAATAAATAAATAAATAAATAAATAAATAAATAAATAAATAAATAAGTACAAGTGAGTTTGAGACAGTTTTGTTCAATTTTGGGCCTGACTTATTGGAAGAACTTGTTCAAAAGAGTCAAGTGTTGCTAAATCAGTCATCGCAGCCTGCATTATTAACAGTTTTCAATACGAAGTAGCGAAGAAAGTTTGTTAAACTCTTATTTTTACTGATTAAGTCTCATTGAAACATCCATCTTACAAATAGTGTTGAGACAGTTTCTTGAGTCATTAATAAAATGTGTTCATAAGAGTCTTTGTATTTGTTTGCAGTTCAGTTATTACAACCTGTGATATGAACAGTTGTCTTACCACAGTTTGTTTTTTTTCATCTGTCTCATTGTTAAATATTTCTATACACTACATCCAGACTCTTTGGTACTAAATCTTGCAACAAGCAAGCGCCAGTCACCACCATGGAGAACATGAAGAACTCCACAGTCATCTCCAATCCCCATGCCACATCCATTCAACAGAATGTATCTCTGGACTCAAAATCTGTCACCAGCGGTCTAGATTACGGTGAAAATGTGACGGTGCCCTCTGGAGTTCATGGAGAACAGACCCTTTCCTCTGTGATCTCCAGTCCAGGATCAGCTTTCTCTCCTTGGGGAGGCAAGGGCGGATTGGATTACCCTTCTCAGAGCTCCAACCACACCAGTAGTGACTCCATAGATGTGTGCTTGGGAAAAGAAGATTTATGTCTTAATCGTGTCAACAGTGCTCGAACTGGCCTCTCAGACAGGTGAGATACTGGTTGTTTGTGTTAACTTTGCTGTTTATGACTTGCAAGTAAGGTTTGCATCTGTACTCATGATCGGTCTTCCTCTCCAGTTACGCCTCTTTAATCATTTCTTTATCTCCTCTCCCTTCTTCTGTCACTTTTATCTGCTTCTTTTTTGTTTTGTCTGCCTTGTGCCCTCCTCTAGCCCTCACTCCTCTCCCTCTGCTAGCCCTAAATTTACCCACAACACTCTGCCACGGAAGCAGGACAGGTAAAACTATATTTGTGGTCAAATAATCAGTGCTTTGTGTTTTTGTCTTGCAAGTGTTAGCAACTGTGATCAGGGTTGCCAGTTGAAACAGATTTACAGACGAATTTAACAATTAGGGAAACTTTGTGGGATTTATATATTTGGCTTGATATCATTGTGTCCTACATGTAACGGATATTATGTGAGAATTGATTCATGAACAAATGACTCTTTTTAACTGGTTCTGACAACTCAGGTTCATTAAAGATACATACCCCTGCATATATTTCTGGAGAGAGCGAAATACATCCCAGGAGGTACATTTTTTTGCAGTTTTTGTTTTCGCGAATCCACCAGAGGCCGCTGTGTATGCTTTTTCAGAATTTAAATTTCTCTCGCGAGTGCCATTCGTGCCTGCTCTTCTTGTATAAATCCACCAGAGGCAGCTGTGGACTTACTGACCAACCGACTGACCGATTCTACATAATTTGCTCTCTCCAGAAATGTATAGAGGGGTACGTATTCACAATGAGCCTGTGTTGGGTTCTGGACAGTCAAAAAGATTCACTAAACTTTTTGCTGTGTACATTCACACAATGTTTTTTTTTTCATTCTTGCGAAAATACACTGAAGTGGAAAATAGTAGTAGTATGCATGCCAAGCCAGTAGATGGAGATGTCACTTTCTAAACAAACACTATTCATGTTTGCTCATACAGTTTTGAAGCCTTATTATTGTTTTGGTTGTCAAATACTTGTGCAAGCCTACTGACCGAAATACATAATATGCATGAGCACAACATATGTGCATATTCAAAAGAATTTTCAAAAGTTTCAGGCCCTCAGAATGCCAATGTTGTGTAAATGAAAGGCGAATATGCCTAAAATGTTAGCAGGTATCAGTTGAAAACAGCACTTTGTAAACAGCCTTTGTTCAAGTTAGATGAATTACTTGATCAGTGAGTCATTTCTGAGTGCACATTTGACTCCTTGCTGAACTATGAATCATTTTTTATGAATGTCAGATTCAAAATGAACAAAGCATTACCTGGAATTAATGACTTGTAAAAGTTTATATAATAAATGATATTTTAAACTTGTCAGGCAAAACAATAATTTGAAATGTTTTATTTTATTAGTAGTTCCTTTATATTTTGATAATATGCCAGTGCAGATTGTGTCAACTGTTTTTTGATTCGTTTTGTTCACAGTTTGGTATTTACTTTGCATGTACTTGCTGTCCTGGTTAAATATTGCAGAATGTACAGTAAATAATCCTTGGAGTTTGTAGCTGTGGACTTAGGTTTTCTGTTACTTTGTGAGTTTCCTGGCATAGTGGCGTTTTTCTTGGAGCTGATTTCATGGGAACTTTCATGCAGAAGAGAAAAACAACTCTGCTCCACACACTCATGTGCACTTGTTTTAAACCTGCAGGTATGGCCATGTGCCGCAGGTCAGAGGTTATGAGGAGGCTCGTGATTGGCTGCGTTCCCCTACAGCTGTTGGGTTGCAGGATTCAACCAGTTCTTCTCCCTACAACCCTGCATCTGCTCTCAGCTCGCCCTCAGGCACACGCTTCAACTTTAACACACTTGGTAAACACAAGCACAGTCTGCTTAACCTTGCTGGTTTGTGCTATAAATGCATCATGTCATCAGAATCAGTTTATATCTAACAACTTTTTAATTTTGAAAATAAAAAGTGAAATTACCTTTTAATCTTTTTTTATCCTATAGATCAAAGCGTTCATATTTAATAGTAGAATTTTAATATTTGGGATATTAAATAATAATTTTAACATTTTGGAATATATATATATATGTATATATATATATATATATATATTAGATATTGGCCAATATTAGATCTAAAATATTTCAGTACAGTGGTCTAAATAAAGCTGACTACTTTGCAGATTTACTTCGCCTATTGCGGGTTATTTTGTAGAATAGATGTTTTAAGGCTGTAAAACCCTTCACTACTCACTTTATTCATTTTTCTCAGGCAGGCATTACCATTTTCACACTTTTCTCTAGTTTAAACACTCTCCAAGTTCAAACTGTCGTAGAAAAATAAGTCCAGTATTGTAGAATGAAACCAAAGATCAAAAGCATTTGATCTTCATTTATATATTCCATAATGGCACCCTACAGCCGTGTTACTTCTACCTAGCATGTCAAGAAATCCAACTTTTTGTGCGATGGTTAGCATCTTCCTTTGCCTTTTGGGTGCTACTGCAGGTGCCTTTGATGGTGCAGAACGTTTCGTCAACATTTGGGGGAGAAAACTTGCAAATGTACAGCACTTCAGAGTCACACTGCTAGCAAGATTTATGTAAATTTGGCAAGCTGTACGCATTCCGTACTGTACAGGAAACACGGCACGGAGATTGATTGACAATGGTCTACAGCCAATCAGGATGCAGAACACAATGCGGTAATCAGGACGCAGAACACAATGCGCTGTAGAAAAAAAGCATGTCAAATTGCATGAAAAAAATCAGCGAAACTACGAGACCGCGAATGATGAACCACGTTATAGCGAGGGACCACTGTATACATCTGCCAGTTGAGACTTTTTCACTTAGAAATTTGAGTTTGTATCTTGTGATTTTAGAATATAATTATAAAAATCTCATTTTTTCCCCTTATAATAATTTTGAGTTAGAAAAAAAAGAATCTTTTTTTAATTTTGAAAATAAAGTTTAATTACCTTTTAAACTTTTTTATCTCATAGAACAAGCAAGCTTTCATATTTATTAGAATTTTAACATTTGTAAAATCAATTTAATTATTATTATTATTATTATTGTTGTTGTTGTTATTGTTATTATTATTATTATTATTATTATTATTATTATTATTATTATTATTATTATTATTATGTGTAGTAGTATAATAACTTACACAAAATAAGTGAATGTCTATGTTTGAATCCTCGCTTTCATGTATTAAAATGCATTTCTTTTAGTTTGTATGTGCTGTAACAACTAACATAACCACTAATCTCCATTTTTACGATGAACTTTGAATGCAACCTTATGTCAGTAGGTTCAGTTGTAGAGCTTTTTGTTTAACCTTGATCCCTGTTGTTGACACTCCAGGCAGTCCCACCACATCTTCACAAATTACTGCTTTGCGTGGCATCAACGGTCATGGGAATCATGAAAGCCCATTCGAACCCTACATTGACCCCCGTCTGAGGAACTCCTCAATGAACCTGGAGGAAAGGAACCGAATTATGAGCAGCTCCGGATCATTTCGTGAAGGACTGGAAGAAGGTGAGACCTCTAATGGAGTTTGCCGTGTATGCGTGTGTGCGTGTGCGTGCAAGCATGCGTGCGTGTGTAAACAGTGTTATTATTTTTAGGGCCCTTTGAAATCTGTTTTATTTTTCCCTGAATTTCATTTGTTCATGTTTTTTTACTTTGTACAGTTTTCTTTAATTACTCTTTCTTTAAGTACTCTTTCTTATTAGTTTAAATACATTTTAGAAATCACCAAGCATGTCAATTGAATAGAACTCATGAAACATTAACTTTTACAACAGTTAATAAAGAAACTAACAAAATTTACATTTTAGGAACTCTATGATATGCTTTGAGATTTTTTCAGATTAAACCAAAAACAAAATATAAACTTTATTTTGATTGGTTGTCCTTACGACACTGTGAGTTTCCATACTATCTTGATTTAATAATACCATTTCTCATATAAAACAGGGTAATGCTTGTGAAGTGACTCTAATGCTGGGTTCACTCACTCTAGTTTACTCATGGGATGTTTTTGACCTCAAGCGAATTTTCTGCTCAAGTTGAATTATTTTAACTTGCACGGAAGTCTTGATTGAGACTCGATTGAGGCAAATTCTGCGTGATTGCTGCAAATAAATACTCCTCTGTTCATGTGTTTGCATTGACTTTGCATGCAATGTTCTTGTGCGAATACTTAATTATATTTTTAGTGTGAACCGGACTTAAAATCAGCTCTGGTAATAAAATGTATGTTCACAAAACCACTATTATTACGCGTGCATCAGATTGGGTGTAGTAACTGCAGGACAGGGGCGTAACATGAAGGGGCATAATTTACAGTAAGTTTGAGGCGTAACTTGCAGTTATTGAGATCCCATTGAACCATGCAAGATGTCACAACAAGATGTTGTTGGCAATTTGGCAGAAATACTTAGCAGAAAACATTTTCACCAAATGTTTTCATGAGTTTTCTCCAAATTTATCCACAACCAATTCATTTGATAGATTATTATATTCATTCATTTAGCAACTCCACTCGCTGACTTCATCCATTTTGTCATTACAGGTAGACTTCTCTACGTCGCCCCCTGTAGTTGTAAATAACAGTACAAGTGTCAAATATGAAAGCCTCCGCAACTTGCAGCTGTACGTTAATAACAGTGATGGTTGGGTTTAGGGTTGGGTAAGGTGTAGACGTTAATAACTGTGATGGTTGGGTTAAGAGTTGGGGTAGGTGTAGATGTTAATAACGATGATGGTTGGGTTTAGGTGTGGAGTAGGTGTAACTGATGTACAGCGCCATCTTGCTGACAACATAGTTTTGACTTGGGTTTTCAGGAATTCAAGTTATGCCTCTAACGTACTACAAGTTATGCCTCTTCATGTTACGCCCCCTGTCTTGCAGTCCGCAGACAGACCCTACTCTGGCACAGAGGAGATTGAACACAATGCCCTGTAAAAAAAAAAGCATGTCAAATTGCACTAAAAAAATCTGTGAAACTGCGAGGCCGCAAAAGGTGAATCGCATTATAGCGAGGGACCACTGTACATCATTATGTCACATTAGCGAAATTATGTTACATGCCACATTGTACATCTAAATCCATTATTATGGCTTGATTCGCATTTTTCCGCATCGCAGAAATCATAGAGCCCCCTACATTTCTGTCTGTCATCAAAATGTATCATTACAACTCAATCCGTATCGTCATGTTTGTTTGGAAAAGAATACATAGACGTGTATTGTTCTGTTACCCAATACCTCAATGATAGGTTGTCATTATCATTAGTTCTTTTTGACACCGTCAGGCTGTAACGTGCGCGCCAACAAATAAACAAACAAAGAGCAGCTTTGTTGGTCTGGCAGGCTTTACCCACAGTTAATGCTGATTTGATGATTAACTTGCTCCTTTGGCTCAACACCACTTGTCCCTAGGCTCTCTTTTGCGTTCAGTATTTATGATTCATGTCTTTCTAAGGTAGTGCTGGTGTTGATTTCAATGTGCCAATGAGCTTAAGCAGTGTTGTTTAGGCTTGTAAAGAGAGCTGTTCGCAATGATGCATGACCTCAATCTACTGCAATGTTTTAGGGTTATTTTTGACCAAAGTCTGTTTTTTATTGGGCTGAAAAATGAAACGTTGTGTGAAATAGATTTGCAGATTAAGTACATTTGTGTTTGTTTACACTAATGAGCACTGCTGACCCATTAAAGCCCCATGGGGATGCCATGGTATATAGTATTATTTTATTTTGATATTCACCATGGTATTACCATAGTCATGTAATATGAGGTTTAACTGGTATTTGATGGATTGGAAAGAAAAATGTATGCTTGTATTGAAATTAAGTTATTATTTCATATATATTTAATTTCACATATAAAGAAATAACTGCAGTTATGCAACTATATGTGTAGTATTTATTAGTATCTATTAGCAAAGAAATAATGACAATCAAACCGATGAAAATAAGTATAAGTTTATAAGTCATTAAGATTGTGGATTATTATTTCACTTATATGTTTACTGTAAGTTATATGAAACATTAAAGCAGGTTCTTTATGTAATATGTTTTCCATGTACAGTTGAAGTCAAAATTATTAGTGAATTTCTATTTCTTTTTTAAATATTTCCCAAATTATGTATAACAGAGCAAGGACGTTTTCACAGTATTTCCTATAATATTGTTTCTTCTGGAGAAAGTCTTATTTGTTTTATTTTGGCTAGAATAAAAGCTGTTTTTTATTTTCTTTTATACAGTTTTAAGGTCAGTATTATTAGCCCCCTTAAGCAATATTTTTTTTCCGATTGTCTACAGAACAAACTATTATGTTTAGAAATGTGTTGAAAAAAATCTGTCAGTTAAACAGAAATTGGGGGAAAACTATACAGGAGTACTAATAATTCTGACTTCAACTGTATACAGAATCAATTATGCACATTTAATCTGATGCAGACACCATAATTTAATCCATATATTAATATATATTGAATTTTATAATTGTGTAAAATGTTTTAACAAACACCCTCAAGCAACATTTCTCTAGGCTGAAGAAATCATGTGTTTCTAGAGATTACTCATAATGTCTGATCTCTTGTTGCAACCTCAAAAGCACTTTAGTTTAAGTGCCTCTTGACACAGTTATTTTATCATTTTAAAAAAACAATGAGAGGAAAGCATAAACTCGTAACTCTTTGCTAATATACAGTATGTTGAAAGGGAATTTGTAACCTTATATCTCAACACCATAATGGGTACCCTTTCATCCATTTTTGCTAGCGTTTTAGATTTGACAATAACACATATCAAGAAAAAACATAAATGTTGTCAGAAATACTGGCTAAAGGTATTGTTTGCTAAGCAACAATAGCCCATTCGATAGTGATAAGCACTTTGGTGTTTCAGCGTGTGCTAGCTTATCCTGCTACTCCTTCATGCTAATTTTGCAATGACTCACACATGCTACTGCAATAAAACAATGGTTTTGATTGAGGTTATTTTGACTACATTTTTCTTGTCTTCATAGTTCATGGATCATGTTTGTCTCTGGTCTCTAGCACATCGTCAGTTTACTCTACGGTGAGTCCAAAGATATGTTATATGCGAAAGTTTATAGGATCTTTTTTATATCTGGGCTATATTGGTAATACTTCCTGTAGCTAAATGCTTCTGTCTACCCGTTGATAACTTTGTTAGCTTTATTAGCCATGTTTGCTAAATGTTCGAGTTTAGTTGTTCTTTGGTGTAACCATTCTGATACTTTTATTAGCTAAATGCTAAATATAAACGGTTCTTTAATAGGCCTGTCCAGTTTACCTTGTTATAAAATTGTTAGCTGTAAATAAAATTAGCCGTGCTAGCTAAATTTTAATGTTCATTGTTGTCTGATACTTCTGACACTTTTATTAGTTAAATGCTAAAGCTAAGTCCAGTTTGCACTGTGATAAATTTGTTAGCTTTATAAGCCGTGCTAGCAAAATTCTAATGTTCAATGTTGTCTGATACTTCTGACACTTAAATGCTAAAGCTGAACGGTTTATTTATATGTCCAGTTTATTAACCTTGTGATAAAATTATTGGCTGTATTAGCCATGCTAGCAATATGCTAATGTTCAGTGTTGCCTGATACTTCTGATACTTTTATTCCTTAAATGCTAAAGCTATAGCTTAGCTTTAAAAGCCGTGTTGGCTAAATGCTAAAATTCAGTGTTGCCTTTTATACAGATGTCACGAATCTCAAAACTATATATAATGAGAAATAATTAAACTGTGTTTCATCAGATAAAGTGTTTTCAAACCATTGCTTTATAGTTTTTTTCTTTTCTTTTCTCTCTAGCCTGAGGAAAAGGCCCAGACGGAGGTGAGAACTGCATCCCTCATTTCTTCTAATGTAAATTATTGAGTGTGTGCCACATGGGAGCCTGTAGACTGTCCAAAACACTGTTCCTTCTCAGCTGGTTTGTAATTTTAAACACACTTTGATGTAACCCTGGTGAAATTTTCCATGTTTGTCATGACGGTCTTCGTGGTAACTGTCCTTGATATCTGCTCTTTAATCTCTGCATTTTATGTCTGCATCCAAGAGTTTCTCTTTCATGCTGATCAAGGGCCAGTCTCTCTTCAGCACATTATTATATGAGAAACCACAAGCTGGTCTCACATTAGCATCAGATGTCAGCTTCTCGCAGGATGACTTGTGTTTGAATATCTAACTTTAATGTGTGTTTAGATCCGTAAGCTGCGGAGGGAACTGGACGCATCACAGGAGAAGGTTTCGGCGCTCACAACACAGCTTAGTGCCAATGTGAGTAGACCAGGCATGATTATAGACATAATATACTTTTAATGAACACTGAAGCACTTTTAACCGGTTCACATTTATATTTAATGCTTCATCTTCATGGTGTAATGTTTTTTGTTTTTGTTTTATAAGTGGAATATAACATTTAAATTGCAACCCTGTACACTATAAAACCTTTACAATATATGTGAAACATTTTAACACTTTAAAATATTGAGTAAATTTTATTCTTTAAAACTAAAAAATTTTATTAAAGTTTTGAGTAAATATAATCAATATTCTTAACCAATGCAATATATATTCTAAATCAGTGAAGCTAAAATATAGTACATTTTTATTTATAGGATAATATTTACTTTTTACTGTTATTCTTTTTTTAAATTTACCATTTACTGCAGAAAATCTTTACAATAATGAAACAAAAAGATAAATAAAGCAACACATTATTTTAATTAATCATTTATTTGTCGAATTTGTCCACAAATCCAGTTTAACCATACTTTAGAAATGACCATTTGTTTTAAATAACATTTACTTAATTCTTAAAGTAGTAAGAATTTCACAACTGTATATTTATGTGTAAAAATGTAGCACCAAAAACATTTTTGTGATTAGTTGACTTTACTTTAAAAAGTGAGTAAACTTGTTGCTTTAAAATTATTAAATGAATAAACTATGTGGATAATTATCAAATTTAAGTTAAGTCAACTTAAGATACGACAAGTTTAATTAAAATAAAGTAACTATTATTGATAACAAATAAGTAAAAAACAGGCATAGATATTATACACATATACACATATTTGATAATTAAAATATTCATTCATTCATTTTCTTTTCGGCTTAATCCCTTTATTAATCTGGGGTCACCACAGCGGAATGAACCGCCAACTTATCCAGCATGTGCTTTAAGCAGCGGATGCCCTTCCAGCTGCAACCAATCACTTGGAAACATCCATATACACTCATTCACATACATACACCTTGGACAATTTAGTTTACCCAATTCACCTATAGCGCATGTTTTTGGACTTGTGGGTGAAACCGGAGCACCCGGAGGAAACCCACGCCAACACGGGGAGAACATGCAAACTCCACACAGAAATGCCAGCGACCTTCTTGCTGTGAGGCGAGAGTGCTACCCACTGCGCCACCGTGCTGCATAATTAAAATAAATGAATAATAACAAACTAAAAAGATATATTTGTTAAATTACTGTGAGATATAGAATTCCAAAAGAATATAATAATAATATAAAAATTATATGAAAGTCAAAACATGAGATATTTAGATTACACACAAAAAGAGAAAATTACAGTTCTAAACGTTATTATAATTAATGATAATAATAATAATAATAATAATAATAATAATAATAAAAATTATAATAATAATACTTTTAAAACAATACTAAGAGATTTTGACACGAAAAAAAAGTTGAGATTTATGAGAAATATCACACGAATAGCAGTGTAATATGGCTGTATATCAGTGGGTGGTGTGCATTGGCTTGAGGCCGCAGGCAGAGTGCCTTAGTGTCTCTCCAGTGATGATATACAGCCATATCACACTGCTACGAGTGTGATATTGCGTTTTTACAACAGTTCGACAACATAATCATGTATACAAAAAAAGAAAATTTAACACGGAGAGTCTTAAAAACACTTTGTAAGAGGAACTATTTTCTTTTGCCATTCATACACATCTGCAGCTGACGGTCAGAACAGCAGAAACCGTTGCTACTTCACAAACATCACTTTAGAGCTAGTGTTTGAATGATTCTCTAGCATAATGTCTAAAATGATGACAAAACAGGTGATTTTGCCCACATTTTAAGATTATAAGGCTGAACAGCATGAAATGCCATTAGTCTACAGAGATTTCCCAGTATTTCTCTGTTGCAGTCGGGAGATCACAATAATCAACCCAGAAAATCAGAGCAAAGCAAACGCTACCAGATTACTATGGTATAAATACAGCACTACAAAACACAAATGAGAGATATCGATTTAGAATGTCTCCCCTAATGACTTATTATGCGGTCTCTGTCGCCATCTTGTAGCAGAACGTCAACCGTCTTTGTTCTGCTCAGTATGCGTGTATATGTATACCATTAAGTGGAATTATTTGCTCAAAAACACCAAAATATGAAATCCCGCATAAGGCCTTCACAAGCTAATGAATCCTTAAACCCCTATCCATCCATCAGCTCTCACACAGGCTTCACAAACAAAACCATTCACTTTTGCACTTCCATTAAAGCATTTCACACACGAATGCTACTCTTCTTGGACCAAAACCCTTTGAGGAAGCTTTATTGAAGGTTATCTGATGTTTAAAACAGCACATGCCCAAACACATAAACCTCTGGAAGTCATCCAGATCTCCAGTCCCCTGATTATCAGCTCATGTTGCGCTTTATATGATTGTTGTGTTGTGGATGAGACCGGTTGTTCATTTTTGGTGGGTTCAACTGAACTAAAATTAAGAACACTTTAGATTTGTCCTCGTATACGCAGTTTGTCAGGTTAGAAATGTTGACAGGTAAAGTTAAAAACACTGGAGCAGTTTTCTGGCAACCTCTGAATCATTACCCGTCTCTGAGGAGGGTCTGTGACAGGACTAAAGCAAAGAGCCACAGACACAAGCAGAAACAATGGAGGAAGACGGAGCTCAGTGAGGTGGGCTTTGAAGGTCTTAGTTCGGTTTCCTGTTTGCTTTGTATGTTGCTTTAAAGGAGTATGAAGATTCTGTTTTTAGAATAAAGAGTCTGTTGTTGTTGTTGTTGTTGTTGTTGTTGTTGTTGTTGTTTAAGTCAGTTGTTGTTTAAGTCAGTTATGTCAGTTTAAGTCTAAAGATTCGATCATTAATTTGAGGATTGTATTTTTAGTCAAAAAAATCTTAGTTTTTTTTAAATCTGAGGTTTATTGTTATTATTATTTAGTCTGATGATTCAGTTTTTAATATGATGATTGCGTTTTTAATCTGGGGATTTCAGTATTAGTCAGTGGGTTCCATTTTTAGTCTTGGGGTTTTGTTTTTAGCTTTATGAATTCATTTTTAGTTCGATAATTCCATTTTTATTTAGAAATTTAGTTTTTAGTTTGGGGATTCTGTTTTTAGTCTAATTCCATTTTAATCTGATGATTCAGTTTTTAATCTGATGATTCAGTTTTTAATCTGATGATTCAGTTTTTTAATCTGATGATTCAGTTTTTTAATCTGATGATTCGGTTTTTAATCTGATGATTCGGTTTTTAATCTGATGATTCAGTTTTTTAATCTGATGATTCAGTTTTTTAATCTGATGATTCGGTTTTTTAATCTGATGATTCCGTTTTTAATCTGATGATTCCGTTTTTAATCTGATGATTCCGTTTTTTAATCTGATGATTCAGTTTTTAAATCTGATGATTCCGTTTT
>CAIGQW010054212.1:8506987-8520493 GCA_903798125.1 Danio choprae | reverse complement strand
ATATATATATATATATATATATATGTGTGTGTGTGTGTATGTTCATAGTCCTCAACTGTCCTCCCTGCCTGCACACGGGCCTGTCTGGGGCTGTAGCAGCACGTCCATGAGGTCTGCCTCTCTGGCACGGTAAAAGAGAATGGCACAAACCATATTAATGTTTCTCAATCTGTGATGATCCCTGCCAAGAGCAGATGTTCAACCAATGACTCCTAAATCTGCCTTTCAGTACTTACTCATCCTGGGCAATTAACTGTTGTAAAACAGTTTGAGCCCTGATTCATAAATAATTAAATGTTCTGCTGCGATTCTGAATGGAGGTATTCATGCACTGCTTGCCTAGGTTTTTAATAGAATATTCACTGTTTATGGTAAACATGATCTAATTATTTAACCCCCCCCCCTTCAAAAAATCAATGATCTTTTTTTTATTTAATTTAATTATTTTTACTAACACATTTAAGGGTAATCTTTTTTTATTTAAGTTTTTATGTCGTTTTACTTTATTTGTGTATTTTTTGGTTTGCCTGTTTCTTTCTTTCTTTCTTTTTACAAATGCATTTCAAATAATATTTTTCCATTTGTGTTTCATGTTTGCATTTTTAATTGGTTTTCATGACTTTATTTTGAATGTTTATATTTTGTTTTACCATTGCGTGTCTGAATAGTTTGTTTCCTTTGTTTTTCATTTGTTTGCCATTTTGATTTCATTTTATAGTTTTAAATTTGTTTTAGCATTGGATTTAAAAAATATATATATTTTTTATATTTTTCTGTTTTGTATTGTTTGTGTATACTTTGTGTAAAGTAATCTTTTTGTTCTTTTATTTGTTTGTGTTTTATATTGTAGTTACATTTCGCTTTATATTGTTTCTGATTCGATTACCAATGCATTTCGTAGTCTTGGTTTTCATTGTTTTTTGTTTGTTTTGTGTAGCTTTTATTTGTTGTGTCTGCTAGTGCCTTTCAAAGTAGTCTTTTTTGGTTTTATTTTTACATTTGTTTTATATTTTTGCCTTTCATTTATTTTGATTAACTAATACACTTCAAAGTAGTCCCAATTCTTTGATTTGTTGTTTGATTCGTGGTGTTTTAAAGAAAATTGTTTTTGTATTTCATGTATTTCATGTTTTTGTATTTAATGATTTATATATGCTTGTCACAGGATTTCTGAATGCATGGACAGTGATGCAGAAACAGTCATGCAGTTGCGCAGTGAACTACGCGATAAAGAAATGAAGCTCACAGACATCAGACTGGAGGCTCTCAGCTCTGCCCACCAACTGGACCAACTACGAGAATCCATGAACCGCATGCAAGTAAGCGTCTGCTTGCTTGTCTAATATGCTCATAGCTCTTTTATACTTTTCATATGAATATTCTCTGGCGGTGTCATAAAATATATTTTATACACACAGATTGAGGTTGAAAGGCTCAAAGTGGAGAATGACCGATTAAAGCTGGAGAGCCGGGGCAGTGGAAGCAGAGCAGCTTCACAAATGTCCATCTCCCCTTCTTCTGTGGGCCTTTCCTCGCAGCTCAGCCTCACAGAATCCACCAGCTTAGGTATAAAAGCTCTTTTGACATGGTTTTTATAGTGTGTTTATTTTTCAGAAATTCAGAAAATGCTGAGAAAACCCAGAAATAAAATACATTTTTTTGATAGAATTAGATTAGAAATTATAAAATATAATAAGAATAAAATAAAAACCTTCAGACTATCAGTGCTCCTGAAGATTTATGTCTCAGTCCAGGGTGAAAAGCTCATTTTGAGAAAACAGCCTTTAAAAATATGTATTGTATTTGACGTCTGCAGACACAAATTGATAAAGAGTGACAAAAGAAACACTTAAAGTTGTATTTTGGATATTTTCTTTAGATTAAACAAAAAAAAAAAGAACAATATATGAAAATCTTCCAATTGACAGATGCAAGAAAACAACATGATTTTCTCTTTAGTGTCTCACATCAATGTTCTTTTGACTTTTAGATATGTTGCTTGAAGACAGTGGAGATGGAGGTTCCTGGAAAGAGGGCCAACATGTAAAGGTTGTAGTCAGTCTGGAAAAAGATCCAGAGTGGAAAGAGGTATGACTGGAGACATTTCAGCAAAAAAAATATAACATTTATCCAATTCGTTTTGCCTAATTTCTTTTTTGTTTCTGACAGGAGTGTAGACCTTCTAAGTTTTTGCTAGGCTGCATTGGTGTCAGTGGAAAAACCAAATGGGACGTCCTTGACGGAGTGGTCAGACGCCTCTTTAAGGTATAAAAACACCTTATTTTTTAGATGCAAAGTTTCACTAAAATATTGTATGCAAAACATGTTTTGCACATGAACATACATTGAATGTCTTTTTTTTTTTTACATGAAAATGGTGGTTTATGACCAATACTGCAGCCTTATTTCATTTTTTTATGATTTTATTTTATTAATGCTTGTTTAAATGTGATCATAAGATCTCCTAAATCTTCATGTGACTTTTTGTTTTTCATCACACATGTGACTTCAAATTTTTGTGATGGCTTATTAATATTATTTTATTTTTTCAATACTGAAGCCTGCCACCAGGGGGGGATGAAAATAATTTGGCTTCACTGTTCACAACCAAATGGTTCAAATAGGGTTAAAACAGAATATGCTGAGATTTTTCAATCATTTTAATTGCTATTATTTTTTACCATCTTCATTATTTTATCGTTCCTTTTCTTGTTACTTTTCCAAATGTGACACAACAGCACAGTTTAGCATTGATAAGCTAAGTAGTGCAAAATCCTTTCGCAAGCATACTTGAAAATACCAATGTATAATTTATGCTTTATGGGAAATTTTATGAAAACATCTGTTCCTGGCACTCCAACAGGAATACATCATCTGTGTAGATCCTGTGACGCAGCTGGGTTTGAACACTGACACTGTGATGGAGTACAGCATTGGAGACATTCATCGCGCCAGTGATGCCGATACACCGGAGCTCCTGCCTTGCGGTTACCTTGTGGGAGAAAGCGACACCATCTCCGTCAGGCTAAAAGGTGCCATTATTAGTCTTTTATAAGAAAAATAGACCATTGCATGCATTGATTAATACAGGTTGCTCATGATTCGAATCTTCTCTGTAGACTTGTCTGTGGAAAGTGAGGACAGTTTAGCATTTGAGACTCTGATACCGAAGCCGGTTCTTCAGCGGTACATCTCTCAGCTGGAGGAGCACAGACGGATCATCTTTTCCGGACCCTCAGGCACAGGGAAGAGCTTTCTGGCCAGCAGACTGGCAGAGTGCATGGTGCTAAAAGAGGGCAAGCAGTTGGATCATCAATCAATTGCCACTTTCAATGTTGATAACAAAACTACTAAGGTCAGTATAATAATAATGGTAATATGGAACCTGAAGGAAAATTGTGTATCTTTTTGGGCTCAGTTTGATGTGATTTGCGTATATTTAAAATAATGTGTCAAAATATTAGTTGTGATTTAATTGCATTCAAAATTAAATTTTATATGTTGTATTATATATTGTATTTATATAATATATGTCTGTGCACTGTACTAAATTTATATCTTTAATTTATATCTTATGTAAATGATATATAAAAAATAAATATGTAAATAATTTTGTTTTGATTGTGCAGTTTATGTATGTTCATATTTATATGTGCATAACAAATATATACACAGTACACAAATCACGTGAAATATCTAAATACAAACTTTTATTTTGGATGCCATTATTCACGATTAATCAGCACTAATATAAAACCAACCCAGAGAGATTTATCTCTAATTTAACAGAAAATATATACATTTAACAGTGTTTTGTTTCCCTCAAATCAAATTTTAAACTGTTTTTTATGTGTTAGTATTAATGTTAATGTTAAGATTATATTAAAAAACTAGGATATTAAATAAAAAGTATTTTTATTTGTTTACATTTAAAAGTTGTAAAAACTATAACTTAAAAACAGTGTTTGGTATGGCAGTAATATAAATCTGAAAGTTAGTTATTAATGAGTGAGAAATGTTGAACATTGACTATTAAAAGCAGCAAATAATCCCAAACACAGCATAGTCTTTAATCAACAAGTGAGTTTGTAATAAAACCGGAATCAACAGAGCTCTCAACCACAGAGATGAATCACAGCAAAATTTAACTTTTTAAAAATTAACTTTCAGAGGGCCAGAATTTACATACCATTTTAAATTGTTAACAAGTTTAAATCCTACTTAGTTTTAATTGTATAAAGTGTGAAAATGTTGTGTGCTAATTAAATGATTCAAAACACTTGGCGCCTTCAGTATGTGTAAATTTAAATTCTGAAGTAGTGATGCTCAGTGTGTGTTATATTATAGGAGCTGAAGCAGTATTTGTCCAGCTTGGCGGATCAGTGTAAAAGCAGCGTGGAGTCTGCGGATATTCCTGTGGTGCTCATACTGGACAACCTTCACCATGTCGCTTCACTGGCTGACATTTTCAACGGCCTGCTCAACTGCAAGAGCCAGCACTGGTGAGAAACACACGTGCATTGTTTGTGTCTGTATTTCTGATGTGGAAAATGCAGATTCTCACTTTCATGCATATTTAATCGTATTATTTTCTCACAGTCCTTACATCATCGGAACCATGAATCAAACCCCATCACCGACTCCAAATCTACAGCTTCATCATAATTTCAGGTATCATCTCATTCAGATTTCTATGCGATGGTTTGTTAGTATTATTCGTTAATTAGCTATTTTTTGCACACATGTAGATTAAATGTATTACATATATAATTACAATATCATCTATACCATAACATATATAAATATATCATAAATTAATCATTTTATATAATACATATATTCGTAGTACATACAGAAATTCATTGTATATGTAAATAAAAACTAAATATAATTGTTGTTATTACTACCTTTATTATATATATATCATTTATTCATTCATTCATTTTCAATCAAGGTGTATTCATTTCATACAAATATATGTTATCATAAATAATACAATTTTATTTTCTTAAATGTAATTAAATAATTAAATAATTATATTTTAAAAGACATTTTTAAAAGGTAATAAGGTTTATTATATAGTTGTTATACTCGAAGTCTCCACAAGAGGTCAGTCAAGCATTTCTCAACACATGCTATGCTCTAAATGTGAAGCTGATCTTGTAATTTCTTCATTTTAGATGGATTCTATGTGCCAATCACACTGAGCCGGTGAAAGGTTTTCTGGGTCGTTTCCTGCGCCGGAAGCTTTTAGAAACCGAGATCAACAGTCGTGTGAGGAACGGAGAGCTGGTAAAGATCATTGAGTGGATTCCTAGCGTTTGGCATCATCTCAACCGCTTTCTGGAAACACACAGCTCTTCTGATGTCACGATTGGTGGGTGACCATCAGCCAGTCAGAATTTCTCCCTTTATGTTATAGTGTATATCAAGTACATGATGTTGAGTTACTTAAAGCATATTTTGTCCACCACAGGGCCTCGGCTCTTTCTGTCCTGCCCAATGGATGTGGAAGGGTCCAGAGTGTGGTTCACTGACCTGTGGAACTACTCCATAATCCCCTACATGCTGGAGGCCGTCAGAGAAGGCTTGCAGGTGAGCCTTCTGCTATAAACACCAATGAGCCATTGCGTTATGACCATCTGTCCAATCACCTGCTGTACCTACTTTAGCCCACAAAACATCAGACACGCAGCAATGCTTTTGATTCATTTGATCATTTTTTTTATTTTAAAGCACATACGTTTTGTTACTGTCAAGCCTGGTGTCCACACTATTCCAGCATTTTGGACCTGCAAAAATGGAGCAAACGCTAAAGACCCCATTTTAATAATAGTTTAGAAACTCTGGAGTTCCATTTCAGTATAGATGGACTATGGTCACGTACAGTATCATGTGTTGTACTGTATTGTGTGGATTTTTGCATTTTCTGAAACGCAATAATAATGCCAGTCTGGGGACTAGTGTAAACAGCATCTCAGATGGTCAGACAGCAGCCAGGTTTCCATCCTATCATTAAGAAAAAAAATCCCTAATGCATATTAGGTGCTAGAGTTGTAAATTGGTAGAGCAGCTAACTGTAATATTGGTAACTTAGTAACCAATAGTAAACAAGGCGAGCATAATGGAGACATCTGACTGGTCATGCGGGTGTAATGTTCGCTACGTCAGAGTTTCCATCTCTCATCTTTTTATTTTTTTAAGTCCAAAACTACCTCAAGCGAGTATAACATTTTTTATGTATTAAAGGATTTTTTATTTGAAATGTAGAATTTATTAATTAACAAAGGGTACACCAATCTATTGATTCATCTTTTGTAAACGGTTAACATATTGGTTTCAGGGATGCAGCAGAGACTAAAATTCGCTTTAAAAAGTGATTTGCCTAAACCGATCATGAACAACTATTGAGATTCAAAAAGAATTGAGGCTTTGACCCAAAAACTTGCATAAATACGTCACAGATCATCATATTATAATTGTTTCTGAAGGATCATGTGACAGGAAGACAGGAGGAATGATGCTGAAAATTAAATTCATTTTATACTACACTCAATAAGTAAACATTTTAGGTTGATCATAATTGTAATGGCTCGTCTGTGGATGTCCATCAATGCAGTTTTGGGATGTTAAAGCAAACATGTGGCTCTATGGCATTGTGTCGTGCAGATGTATGGGCGAAAGGCATCATGGGAAGACCCGGCGAAGTGGGTGATGGAGAGCTTTCCCTGGGTGGCGAGTCCTCAGCAGCACGAGTGGCATTCATTGCTGCGTCTGCGGCCGGAGGATGTGGGCTTTGACGGGTACAGCATCTCTCAGGAGGGAAGCCCAGGCAAACAGCCTGCTCAGGGAAAACCAGAAGAAGACCCACTGGTAAATGTTGTCGTTGCTTGGAATATTTTATAGATAATATTACTTTGAATGTACTTTAATATATAGTAATCAAATACTTGTATATTATAAAAGAAAAATTGTTTAAAATGGTGAAATGTTATGTATTATATAATATATAAAGATGATGTAATACAATGAATAAATGCACTTTTAAAGTGGATTCACATACTCATTGAACTTTTTTTTATTAGGACATTATATATGCATTTATTTAATAAACAAAACTATTTATAAAACTATTATTATTATATTATATATCAATAATTTTGTTATATTTATTAATAATATTTTATATTAATATTTGTGTCTATTGTTGCAAGCATTATTATACATCTATATAAAAATGTAATATTATTTTATGTATTTATATATGTATATTTTATTTATACACCTAAATTTATACACCTAAATTTATACACCTAAATCTCAGAGGTGTTATTGTGTAAATGTATATATGACATTAAAGAATTGTGAAATAATTGGTATAATATTATCTATTAATAAATGTTATAATATTTAGTAATATATTTTAATTTCTATTTAATTTACTCCAAAATCTCTGATATGTAAATGAACATCCAAAAATGTTTTATATTTATAGCCTATGTGTTATTTTATGAAGAGCATCTGATTCTTATTGTTGATGTATGCATGTATGTAAAATATCAAATAAAAATATATATATATTCTAAAATAATCTTAAATGTTATATCTATTTTATTATTTAATTTTAATATCTTATTTGCATATGCATATTATTATTATTATTATTATTATTATTATTATTATTATTATTATTATTATTATTCAACGTTCTTTATAATTAGTGTATAGTTTATCATGCATTTATTATATGCAATATTAGTTCTGAGCATTTCCAGTTGGCTGTGTAATAATATGTTCCTGTATCTCCACAGATGAACATGTTACTGAGACTAAAGGAGACGGCGCACTGTGCAGGAACAGAGAGCTACGACAGCGATTCCACCAACAACAGTCACCAAGATGACATGATCGACTCCTCATTAGAGTCTTCACTGTGAAAACATTTAAAAACACACTGCTGTGTGAAACTACAGGGTGCTGGAAACCCTGAAATAAGGAAAACTTTTAATAAACATCACATCAAATCAAGGAAAACCATTTTGAAGAGCGTCATTTCAGTGAATGGACTACAGATGGCGCTATAAAGGGTGTTCAATGTGGAGAAAAACAGATTTCATCTGTATGTACACTGATGAAAAGTCAGGTTTATTTCTGTCATATTAAACATCATAAATATGTCATGCTCAGTAACTTTGATGCACTAGTGAGCTTTTTTTGGTGCTTGATAACAAACGCCTTACAACTTTTGATATAAGTTGAGGTAGTGTGTCTTAAAGATGTGCAAGTTTCTACGAAACAAATAATGCAAGAACATTATAGCCTTCAATTGTGCACTATCCATGGGACCTAACCGAGAAATAAACTATAATATGAACTATAATTTTAAAAAGCACATAAAAATATGTTTGGAAATATATTTAAGCTTCGATTTTGTGCCAGGAGTAAATGTTGTGCCTCTTCAATCATTTCTATGCAATACAGAACTAGAAATTCATCATGGCTAAAATATTAGTCGACTAGTTCTTAACAGACATCCATCATGATTGCATTTCAGTTTATTACAATTCTGCTTACTTTTAGATGCATGACTAGTCACAGCCTTCTCCCAAAATATTTCTATGAGGACAACTTCATCATACAGTATGTGAGTCTTCTTTGTTGAGTGTAGAAGTGTGTTTGTGTGTGTGTGTGTGTGTGTGTGTGTGTGTGTGTTGAGGTTTGTTAAGGTTTATACATAAGATCTCAGCCGGTTTACACTCATTCAAAAAGTCTGGCACAAGGATGTGTGTGTTGTGTTTTCACCGTATTTAAGTTAGTTTGTCTAGTGGCAAACATTAGCATGAAGTTCATCAAATGGTTTACTTAGAGTTTCTTCATTCAAAGATGCACCTAAAAAAACTTTTTATTTCCTCCAAGTGTATTTATTTCAGCTGCTTCTGAACACCTCTTGCAGTATTTCTTTTCATTTTTTTCTTGTTAGATCCTGCCAGGTATGTGACAACATTTGTGTGTGAATGAAATAAGTTTAAAAGAAAAGAATCTACTTTTCCATGAATTTCGGATCATTTTGGACTGAATTCTGTGTATATTTTCAGTTGTACTATATTTTTGTAAATATTCGACTCATATTTTGGATGTTTGTGTAGTCTTTAAGAAAGTGATTTTATGTAAAGTTGTTAATGTTTGATGATGTTTTGCATTGTAAACTTTGGTCAATGAATATGATGCCCAACAGTTATTTTCCAGTGTTTTTCTGAGTCTTTTCCAGAGTTTTTTCAGAGTCCAGTGTTTTCTCGAGTCAGAGTAAACAAGGAAACTGTTTATATGATTTGAATCTATTTTTTGTCTTTCCATTGTTTGTGAAAAGGATTGGTAAAACTTTCTTCTGACATTGAGATAGCTACAAATTATACTTGCAAGTTAAATAAAAGTTTATAATTTCAACTTGGATAAAACCATTTGTAGGCTATATGGATACCTTTACTACAAAAAACAGGGTTCCTCTACTTTAACATTTATTTTTAGTTTTTATTACAGATAACATGATTAAACTATATGGTTAAATTTCAACACAGACAAACCCAATCGTAAACATTTTGGTATTTTGCTTTGGATTTTTATTTTGTAAAAATATTTTTTCCACACATATATACATTTTTTACAACAAACATCAGTACACATAATAATATAAGATTTTAAGTTAGAAATGTGCATCTACGTTTTTAAGATTATAGACAAGGTATCCCAAAACATTAAGAAAGATTATAAAAAATATTGGTATAAAAATTCCATACAAAATATTCATACAAATCACTATACAAGCTGCCAAAAACGCAGCGGTTATTCTCTCTTCACCTGAAAGGTGTCCTATAAAACAACCGTGACAAACAGAAGCACCACGTTTTCTTCAGTTTTGTGCAAGTCAACAGAATTTACAGAGTTTGTTTAATGATTATGACACGGTTATTTCCTCGTCCTCTGATTCTGAGAAGTCTGAGTGCTTGCTGGAGATTGAAGGCGACTTGAAGTGTAAATCTGCACTGAACTCGTGATCACCGCGCGATTGGCAGAAAGGCGCGCGCGGGCTTTCTCTCAGAACCGCGTCGTGTTCAAACCTTTTGCCAACGTCGCTCAGATCTGGATTTGGGTTCATTTTCGTCGGCAAAGTTTGTTCCCTGCAGCCTCCAGACGAGAGAAGTTCTCTTTCTTTGGAATTTCGCCATTTCATCCTTCGGTTTTGGAACCAAATTTTTACCTGAGAAGAAAGAGTTTGCAAAAACATGAGCACACGTTTACCTCAGAAAAAGGTACGGTACCAAAAATATGTTTGTGGACAAAATCAACTTACCTGAGAGTCTTTGAGACCAAGTTTCGTCGCCAGTTTCTTTCTCTCTGGTTTGCTGATGTATTTCTGTTTCTGAAACATCTTTTCCAGCGCTTTACGCTGTACGTCGGAGAAAACTGCCCGTCTAAGCATTCCTCTCCTCGGCTTCCCTCGTGCTGTGAGTGGCCATGCAAAAGTTCCGGGAATTGGAACTGCTGATGATGATGCTATAGTAAAAGAAACCAAATGTATTAGTCTATGTTAAGTAGATATTATAACATTTTAAATATTGGTCCTTTATGCAAACTTTATGGAAGTTTGGTACTTAAGTTAAGCTAATGTTTTTTTTAAACCAGTCCATTTTGAGATATACGAAACGAGGAAGCTAATTAGCACATTGCTTGGTTCCCAAAAGCATTGGTATGGTAACAAGGGCGAGCAGTCATTCAGAGCGCTCCAGTGAAAGATAGAGGTGCTAATGAAGCGTGGACGGTAATTGTGTAGTAATGAACTGACTGAAAAAGGCTTAGGACAGGCCACTAAAGCCATATATTACGGCCACAAAAGAGATTTACACTTAAAAACTAAACACAACGGCATGGCAGGGACATTTTGAGAATACTGATGGCGGGGGACTATGTTTGCCCCCCAAATATTTTCATTAAATGGACACGAAAAGCCATTCATACTGCTCAAGTTGTTTTGTTGACGTATTCACAGCGCGGTGAAAAGAATCAGTCTATTATCGTTGGCCTGAATGAGTGCACGATCCACAAGGCTATTTGTAGCCTGCATTCATAGGAGTGATGGACATGAAGCTTAACGCAAAATAGACCCGTTTTTATTGGTTTTATCTGAGGTTTATGTAATAGATTTAGCGTTTAATTGAAATGCAGTTGTCGAAGTCACAGAGTACCTTAAATTATATATAATTTTATCATCTGTTGCTATTTCTACTTACCTAATTAGAACTACTTACACAATGTTAAGCGATTTTCATGCTTCTACGTGAGACCAAGTTTTGCTTGGACGTCCTGTGAGGACTCCCCACACGCTATGTGGTCTTGTGAGAATATTGAAACACTGAATAGAAGCTAATAGGGGAATTAGTCCATGACTGGTAAATGCCTATCAGCAGCATGCTTAAGTCTACGACGGGTCTGTGTGTGGCTGCCCGGAGGGAGCTGACCAATTGGTCATGGTGCTGAAAGCATTGTTGCCAATCAGTAACTAAGTACACTGGCTCGGTGGGAAAAAGGCAGCAATGAAGAGACGCCAACAGTTTGCTTGTGAGAGTGGACCCGCCTTAAATTGGGACCATGACAATTCCGGCTAATTTGTGGATTAGGGGGAGGGGTGCAAAATGTCAGCAGTCACTGCGTTTGCTAAATAGGGCATCAAATTAGCGAGACTGATTCCACAATGTCCTACAAATTCCAGCAATGCAAGCAGATTCTGAAGGCCCATCAGTTTGACCGAATTAAGAAATGACAGCGATTTTTTTCTTTTCTTTAAAAGTGTATCGACCCACCTGGGAAATATGATGCTCTGATGAATGGATGAAATGATCCGTCAAAACATGGGAAAGGAAATGTTTTTGCATTCATCCCTTGCACTGAATGTGGCGGTGAAGCTATGAGACAAAATAAAGTGGACTACAGTCAAATGAAATGTACAAATTAAAAATGACAAAGCGTTTACAACACGACTGTCTTAAATTTAAACAAGCACTCTTTTTAACATTAACAAGTTTTTTAAATATACAAAAATCATACCATTTCGTGTTGTTGACGCGAGAATCGCATTCACTCCAAACTTCAGGTAATTTGGATCGCTGGAAATTGATGTTTGCGGGGAGCTTGATCTTTTTGCCAAAGAAGTAGACATAGCGACGTGGACTGCGGAGGAGGTAGTGTTCAAAGTTGTGGCACCTGTTGCTGGAGGAGATGCACTTGGCGACGGGATGCTCCTGTGCATGAACGCGGCAGGTCTGCTGATCCGCAACAGGTCCTCCACAAGGAAACTCGAGTGCGTGGTGAACACCGATTGTAACGCTGGAGGCAAGGAAAGAGCCGGCGAGGGCCGCAGAAAGCTCGGATACATGGCAGGTGGCGCAATAACACTTGGCAACATCATTGCACCGTTTTCTAGAAATTGACAGCGAGGAATTCACTCTCTCACTGCAGAGACTTGCGTAGATTAGGGTCCAAGAGGGCAGAATGAAGGAGCTCTTGGCCGTCCCACTCTCTTCCAGGGGTTTTATAGTGGACCGCTGGAGAAGCCTTTTCATGGGTGACAGCTCTAACAATGAAGTTCAACCAGATTCTCCACGTGAGTTCCGTTTACTCTAGAGGCGGCGCGTCCTGATTGGATAGAAGACATTCGGATTGGATTAGACACCACAAACAAACCGCAGACAACGGCCTTTACCAATAAAAGCCGTATAGCTTTATAGTTAATTATTATAATGCCGTTACAATGATTGCGATAAATAAATAAATAATATAGGCATTGCTTAAAACGATATAAAGTTAACATTAAACACTCAATAGGTTGAACATTTCAGGAAACACAGGGTCAAAAAACAGACCTAATGAATAAAAAAAACTTTGTATTTGTAAGTAAAACAGCGGCGAAATTATTGCATGCTAAGTTAATTAGTCTTCAACTTGATTGATTGTTTTTTTTAATAGCCTACCACTGAAAACTAAAATCTGAAAACTCAAGAGTATTACAAAAAAGTTAAAACGTTATCATTAATAAAAAAACAGTTTTGTTTAATTGTAGCGTTGTTTAAAAACATTATTTAAGAGTCAACGCAGTAGTCTATAGCCTAATGCCTCGAACTTTTAAAAATAGAAGATCCATCTTAATTGGCATCAGTAGTTCATCAGTAAAACATTTTGAACCCTTCGATGTAAACATTTAATTCTGTTTAGATCTTGATAGTGGGAATGCTTTTTTTAGTATGTTAAAATATTCTTTAGAAAGTTGTAGTTGGTTGGATAACCAAAAATTATTCCGTGACATCGTTATTTTTCAGTGTTTATTTTGTGTTCAACAGAAGAAAGAAACAACCGTTTTGAATGTAGAGCGAATAATGATGAAAAAAAAGGTTTTTGGTTGTGAACTTTCAGATAGATAGATAGATAGATAGATAGATAGATAGATAGATAGATAGA
>CAIGQW010054212.1:8485700-8506977 GCA_903798125.1 Danio choprae | reverse complement strand
GATAGATAGATAGATAGATAGATAGATAGATAGATAGATAGATAGATGCCATGGTTGACTGAATTGGGCTTCATAGGTCACACACATTTTCGTCTATTGAGTTACAGAGAGTAAAAAAGAGGAATTTCATTGTGTGAGGAGCTAGGTCAGAGAACATGCTGCGCCACACGTGGATAAGGTTTAATGTGCTATGGCAAAGCACAACCTTTCAAGTTTTGCTGCTGAACCGCAGGGGGAAAATGGCCAACGCCTACCGATAAAATATATTATGAAACAAGAAAAGTGCGAACAAAAGGATTTCTCCTAGGAGGCTTTTATCGGGACAGACGCGCTCTTCTGTCAGATGCGGCAAAAGAGGTGAATCCCGAGGCCTGTGGGCTAAGACCTGTGACTAATTGCGTTTGACCACTGCTCTGTCAGGATTTGTCCCACTAACCATTCATTTTCTTACAGCTACCTTCACATTTATCTCCGAGGAGTCAACTCGTGCGCTTTGATTTGGACAGGAAAAAAGACGAGGGGAAGACATAGTCCGCGTGAGCCCTGAGCGATGACACGGCGAGTAAATCTCCATGAAATTATGCGCCAGGCGTTGCTCTTTAGCACAAATGGATTGTAATACCGAGCCTTTAGACAATATTTCAGAACTTTTTTTAAAACGGGATCAGCTCGACAGCATTCTTAGTCTTTCTTAAGAAATCTTTGCAACAATCCTAGTTAAAGCAGAGAGATCTTTGTGGGGGAGGCATCGGTAGGGTGGCATTGCGCAAGAAATTTGGGACAGCTGTTTCGTCGCAGTAGACGTTGCAAGTTTTCTGTAGATGTTTCTTTATATCGGCCAATTTACATTTTTAAGCTTTTTAAAATACTTGTTAATTATTACATTACATTTTAATTTTATTTCAAACCATTTTTTATTTCAAACCATTTTTGTGTTTTGCACTAAATGCAGCATTATGCTGACAGCCATTTGCTTCTGCTTAAACAAGTATTAAAATCAACACGCCAATAACGACCAGCGTTGATTAGCATGTAATTATTCCTATTTTAACAAGTCTTACCACCGTAAGATTTGCATCAGTTGTTTTAGCACCGCCCGGGGCAGTCGTATTAAGACACCTCATCACCTTCAGAAAACCCAAGAGGACTTCTGCACGTCCAAAGCACTTTATTCTTTCTGTTGCACTTGAAAATCCCTCTATTGTACCTATCAAGCAGATGGTTTGCAGGAAATATAGCTTAGCCTCATTGACCGAAACTAATTTCTGCTTGCTTTCCAAGCCATGGCACGATTGTTTTCTCTTTACCAAATAAAGGGAGTGCAGCTGGTCGGGCGCTGAATTAAACCCGTTAAAGACACATTTCTAAGATATTATATCCACATAAATGTGCCTTGCCTCCTCCAGACACACATTAACCAACGCGTTTTTGCATAACAGATTGCTCTGAGATCATACTTTTCTTCAAGTTTGGTAAGCTCAACGGCATAAATCGAAATGATTTGGTTTCATTATACGCATTCTCTCTGGAACTGTTTTATGTGAAATCGCAATGGCATTCTGATTTTACCACAAAACGAAAGTGAAGTCCCTCACATTTAATTTTCACATGTTAGGATGTTACTGATAGAAGTTTCACCTTATTACCGAATAGCCAAAAACAAAACTTATAATAGGAAAACGTTGGTTTATTAATCAAAGTCATTTCGTACAAAGTATTTTGTACATTAAATACCCGACAACTCCATGCAATTTTATTATTTATCATTGTTTTACATAATAATAATAATAATAATAATAATAATAAGCTAAAGCAAACTGCAATTCTATAAATTATGAGTAATTTTTACGCAATATTTTAACACTGGGTTTGCGTCTTGTTTTAACATCTTAGGCCTCTTTTTTTTTGTCCTTTTTAAGACAGACCGAGCATCTGTTTCTGTAGATCTCAGGACGGCAGAACACTGAGGAGATTAACCAAGAGGCCGAATACAGAAACACATTGACAAGCATTAAATTGATATTAACTCTGCATTAAACACAATGCCAGAGCAAACACAAGTCGCAGAACAAAGATTTGCATCAAACACCTGTTCTGTCGGTTAGACGGCTTTGCCCGACATGTTCTGCAGCCACACAGATCAGCGACAAGGGGATCTTTGTTCATTAACTTAGGCATTTGGTTTTGAAGCATGTTTTGGATCAATTTCATACAGTTTTAAGAACGTATACAGCATTTATTAGACGCCATATCGCTTTAAAAAATAGAGCTGTTGAAAAGGAAACGGTCAGTGACTTGCAATGTTTATAGCACATTTTTGCTGTTGCTCATTACAGCAAGACTCAAAAACATGAAATTTTGAGTTCTTTACGTATCTTTTAAAACTAATAACTCAACTAAAAATTGTACGTGAAAACAGACAAATAAGGATCACAAGATCGAATTAATATATTTAGTTTTTGTACAGTTGTGAAAGAATTTTGTTAGGATTATAGGATAAAAAATTTGGATTTGTTTGAACAATGAACAACGAATGAATAGGCTACATTAGAACTGTACCAATATCAAATTACCAATATGCTAGAAAGGAAAAGAAAAATATTTTATTTATCATTCATTTATTTTCATTTCGGCTTAGTCCCTTTATTAATCTGGGGTCGCCACAGCGGAATGAACCGCCAACTTATCCAGCATATGTTTTACGCAGCGGATGCCCTTCCAGCTGCAACCCATCTCTGGGAAACATCCATACACACCCATTCACACTCATACACTACGGACAATTTAGCTTATCCAATTCACCTATACTGCATGTCTTTGGACTTGTGGGGGAAACCGGAGCACCCGGAGGAAACCCACGCCAACACAGGGAGAACATGCAAACTCCACACAGAAACGCCAACTGACCCAGCCGAGGCTCGAACCAGCGACCTTCTTGCTGTGAGGCGAACGTGCTACCCACTGCACCACTGTGAGGCCCTATATTTTATTTAATAATACTTAATTTAAAAAAATAAATAAAAACAACAACTTTTTGGTTTTCCTAAAATTTATTTAATTTAAAGGGAAAAGTGAGTTTTGATTTCAGATCATTGGATATTATTTGTCATTAAATGCTTTGAGAAACCAAATTATGAGGGAAAACAATGGATTGCTTTGTGTTTCAGTTTTTGTAATTTGCTTGGATAAGTCTGAAATAAACATAAAAACCAATTTCCCATGGATAATACATTTCTCATCATCCCCTGTTCTGTATTTAAATGCATTGCAATACAATACCCATCAATAGCTAATTTACCATATGCATTTAAAAGAATACAACAAGCTTTTGTGATTAAAAAAATCTCACAGAATCTGTTCATTAGATTTAAATTGGTCATGGGAGCTCAGGCCACATCAATGTGGCAGTGTATTTTCTTCTCATTTTAATCTCATAACGTTTCACAGTTACGGCAAATCTCTTCAAGAGTCCTCAGCACCTGGCAGGTTGTTTTGAAATAGAGCTTGTAAATGGCTGTAGTTAAATTGTGTTTCTTAGAAGCCCAAGCGTTGCTATGCAGCCTAAAAAAGGAACAATCCTCGTGGTTGTCAAGATCACTTTAAATTAAGGGCTTGTTGCTAACAAGCAATCACTGCTGCAAATAAAATGACCCTTGGTCATGCTAACCTGTGCCATTTTTCTTGCTGATGCTCATAATAGGAAAAGCCACTCAATGAGCTTAAAACGGGACATAAAAAAACAGTGCTTGGAGGGAGGACTCCCTATTTAACGCTAAACGCTTGTATGGGGCTGTAGGGTGGTGTTGAGAGTTTGAGCCCATCAGCACAATCTTTAGCTTTGTTTTAGACCTGAACTCAGAGAGAACCCTGTCGAAAGGGCCCTATTGAGGACGCCTGATAAGTTGAACATGGGGCAACGCAGACGAAGCCGAGGCGCTTGTGTACCGAGGAGGAGCTGGGGTTGTTCACTGGCCACTTGAATGGGGGACGCCAGCGCCTGTTGGCTGGCTGGTATTGATGTGGTTTAGCCGAGTAATCGGATTGAAAGTGAGCCACGGTATTTGTGTCAGTTCACATTTCGTCAAATGGATAATATGCATGGCCTTGGCGTGGGGATTCTGTATTGAGACTTTGGCTTGCAATTCATTGTTATGAAAAGGCAAAGCCTCATTTAATTCAAATATAACTCTCACTCGACCATTTACAGATTGCTATATTTGCATAACAGCAAAGAACTTTTGCCTTTTCAAGGCTTGGCTGTGTGTGTGTGGGTGCTTTTCCTGTGCTTCTCTCTGACCAGGCCTTAACAGGGGAAAAAATGTACGCTTATGTGCGAAATAAACGTGTACATTGTGAAGGAGTGGGTTTTCTCACAGGGATAAGCAAACAGGGCTAAGGGTGAGAAGAAGTTTGACTATGACATTTAGCTTTTTTCCCACTGTTGGAGCAATATGTCGAGTCGGACAACAAAGCAAATGTGCTACAGTGGTGTAATTCGCCTTAAATGACGTGCACTCTCACACGGTAGTGATTTTAAATGGGATTTCGTGGTGGACTTTGTTGAGATTCAGGGTTTTTTTAATCTCTCTTTTGTAGAGTCTTCATTTGAACTGCAATTATGTATGTATTCTTTGGATTACAGTTTGTGAAATATGGAACTTTAATAATCATTTAAAATCTTCCAATCTTTTTAGCAGGATTCCAAAAAGACCCAAAAGTGGAATTTAATCCCAAAAAAGAACCAGATTTTGTTTTACAATCCTCTTTAAATTACCCAGAAACCAGTTTTCTTATGACACAGAAAGGATAGGATAAGAATAATACTTTATAAAAGTATATAATATTTATAATCTCCAATTAAAAAAGCCAAATTAAGGTCAAAAAGGCTCCCGATAACTATTGAACAATATTGAAGAATATTGTTTAGGGCCAATAGGTATATTAAAAAAACAAAAATACATCTAATAAATAGTGGGTAGCCAACGACTCTAAAGCAAAGCACAGATATTTCAATCCTCAACCATGCTATAAGTAAAATAAAACCGGCTTAAGGCCTAAAATCTGAGAAAGGAGATTCAGAAAAAACTTTTTTATCAACTTCATTTCCATTAACTCATATAACAAAACCTACAACTACATATTTTATTTAATTATTTAAGGTAATAGACTAGGCACTGGAAAAAATCATATTTAAGAAGCAAACTTGAGAAATTTGAAAAACAAAGTGCGAAGTGGTAATTAAATGTTCGTATCATGTAAAATTTGATCATCTATTGGAAAATTAAACATTTTATTGTACGTTGATGATTATTTGTTTAAACAAGAGACACCTCACCTCTTATTGATCAATTATTTAATAAAAAACACTTGTAAGTTTAACAAATCTATGCTTATGTATTTAATGACAATACAAGATCACTAATTTCAACAGTTCATTATTTGCCAATTTATTTAATTATTTATTTATTTACAGAAAATTATAAGAAAATGTCTTTAAGGTCAGATTGCACAGTTTGATAAACTGTCTAACTCTAATGTACAACTTATTTTTCCATCAACAACCAAAGTTAAATGACATTAAATGAACATGCAGATCCTAATAATGATCAATCACTATGAAAAACTTTGTTCAGTTTTTACCCCTTTAGCAGATAAATTGAAATAGGTTCATGTCGTAATTATATGCTTACGTTCTCTTGGTTGTTTTGTTCTGTAATTTCATCACATAAAAAACTGCTGTCGCTTTTTAATAATTTTTTCTTCAATTTACCTTTTTTTTAACAAGGAGACCTGGATCCTTTCTGGTTCTGCTCTTGCATTAAAGCAAATAATACACAATCAATATATTAAAAATTCAGATGCAAAACCTTCTAAGTCCATCTTACAAAGTCTTGAAAAACTAAATAATAGCAACTTAAAAGTGCTCAAAGGTACTTTAAAGTAAAAGTACAGAAATTTGTATAATGGCATGGGTGTGACCTAGTTGTACTCTATTAAGGTGGTTTACGAGGACATGCATTTTGTCCTTTTAAATTCAAATGTTTAAAAATCATATTCTTTTCACATTCAGTTTTTGCCACAGGTTTCCTGTGAAGGTTGGGTGTAGGGATAGGGGTGGACTGGGGTATCGACATATAGAGAGTCCTCATAAACCACTAATACCAACATGTGTGTGTGTACTGGCTTTGGTGCATTATGATTATACATTTTATATTACAAATTTGTAGTTGTAATATTTGTCTTATGAGGGCGACATGGTGGTACAGTGGGTAGCGATGTTACCTCACAGCAAGAAGGTCGCTGGTTTGAGCCCCGCCTGGGTCAGTTGGCATTTCTGTGTGGAGTTTGCATGTTCTCCCCGTGTTTGTTTGGGTGTCCTTCAGGTGCTCCGGTTTCCTCCATAGTCCAAAAACATGTGCTGTAGGTGAATTAGGTAAGCTAAATTGTCTGTAGTGTATCTATGTATGTCCTGGTCCTTCAGATTGGGGGTTGTGCGCTGGGCTAATCTCAGGTCAACAACTCACCTCATAAAATCTAGATGCTATGAAACACCAATATGGTGCGGCTAAATATCAACTTCGATATAAATGGCCGTGGGAGTAAGTAAGTGATATTTGTATTATGACATGGGCATGACAAAGATGTTACAATGTTAAGACGGTTTATAAGGACATCCCCTGTGTCTTAAACTTAAAGTGTTAGATTACAAAAAAATTACAATTATGCTATGAATTACTAACACTCATGTCATCTTTGGAACTCAACTTAAGATATTTTAGGTGAAATCTGAGAGCTTTTCCATCCCCCATATTGCAAAATAGTTTAATTCATCTGAATGATTCTCAAATTAGGAGAAAACTCCTCTTCCAATAAATTCTAAAACTACTTAAAGAGCTGAAAGAATTCATGCATGTTTAGTGAGCAAATCAATGAACACGCACAATATACTGACACTGAGGAGAAGAAGCGGTTGAATAAAGTCATTATTTTTGTATTATGTGAGCAAAAACAGTTTCTTGTATACGTGATAATATGTCCTTGTAATACTTGTGTTAATTTTAGCTTAATTAAATAAGGAAAGACGAGAGAGATGTAATCAAAACCTGGAGTGGAGCGATGTTCCTCTTTCTATTAAGGGTGTATAATCGCTCCGCTGCGGATCCACTCCGGGTTTTCCATTTGCACTCACGGTAAACTGCTCTGTCCACTTCATTTTAAGTTATTTATATGTTTATTTTTAATTTCATGAATGCCCAAACACAACATCTATAATACTATATGCAATGGTTTGGAAATTATTTATTCATTCATTTATTCATTTGGCTTAGTCCCTTTATTAATCTGGGGTCGCCACAGCGGAATGAATCACCAACTTATCCAGCATATGTTTTACGCAGCGGATGCCCTTCCAGCTGCAACCCATCTCTGGGAAACATCCACACACACCCATTCACACTCATACACTACGGACAATTTAGCTTACCCAATTCACCTATACCGCATGTCTTTGGACTTGTGGGGGAAACCGGAGCACCCGGAGGAAACCCACGCCAACACGGGGAGAACATGCAAACTCCACACAGAAACGCCAACTGACCCAGCCGAGGCTCGAACCAGCGACCTTCTTGCTGTGAGGCGAACGTGCTATCCACTGTGCCACCGTGAGGCCCTTGGAAATTATTTAACACATTTATTAAATAGATCTACACAAACATGTCCAAATGTATACCAGAAGCATGTGCATCTTCTCATTAATTTTCTGACTGTAGCATGTTGAAGGTGCTGCATGTAAGATTTTGACTTTACTAAGGCATAAAAATAGATATAATAGAAATATTAAAATAAAAAAGTGCTAAGTTAATATAATTGTTTAACAATAGCTTTTAAAATACACAAACTTGCAATATATTAAAGTAGTTTAAAACATCTCTTCTTTAAATTCTATCAGTCTCAGCTATTTAAATAAAGAGTTGTTTTAAGGAATGTGGCCTGAAAAAAAAATAGAAGATTTTTTTCCACTTTAATCTATGTGAACCACTGAAGGCCTAGGCTATGGTCTGTTTGAGGATGTTTTTTGCCGTCTTTCTGGACTTTGAACAAGTCTGGAAACTTGCTGTCATCAAGGATCAGGGAGCTCTCAGATTGTGTTCTGGCTCAGGGGTTAGTACTGTCGCGTCACCTCACAGTCGCTGGTTCGAGTCCCGACTGGGTCAGTTGACATTTGTGTGGAGTTTGCATGTTCTTCCCGTGTTCACGTTGGTTTCCTCCGAGTGCTCCGGTTTCCCCCACAGTCCAATTACATGTGCTATAGGTGAATTGGATGAACTAAATTGGCCGTAGTGTGTGTGTTTGTGAATGTGAGTGTATGGGTGTTTCCCAGTACTCGGTTGCAGCTGGAAGGATATCTGCTGCGTAAAACATCGGCTGGAATAGTTGGCGGTCAATTCCGCTGTGGCGACCCCTGATAAATAAGGTACTAACACCCCAATCACACGTGGCGTAAGCGTCAACGCTTCCAATTCACTTTGACGTTAAGTGTTGCCGAATTGAATCGTGGGTCTGTCGCTGCTGCTTCAGCGACGTTGCTCGCTGCAGAAGTTGGGAATTTCTCAACTTTTCAAACACCAATGAAAGCATCAGCCAATCAGATCGCTTTATGCATGAATGCATGGTAAGCCAAAGGAAAATGAATGAATGAATAAATGAATGAATTCATTCATTCATTTTGATTTTGGCTTAGTCCCTTTATTAATCTGGGGTCGCCACAGCGGAATGAACCACCAACTTATCCAGCATATGTTTTACGCAGCGGATGCCCTTCCAGCTGCAACCTAAATGAATGAATGAATGAACATATTTTTTCCATCAAGAACCAACTAGTCAAACAACATGGACAATCTCTCCAAAGACATAGGCGTTTTTGCATCTGAACTGTTCACAAACAAAATCAACAGGTGGGACAAACATCATAAATCTCAAAATACAAAATCATAGCACCTTAAAAGTACATGTCATGATCTAGACACAACTTCTGCTGTTGTTCAAACCATTTCCCATTCTCCTTCCCAGAGAAAGCCAGACCTTTGAACCTGTCTCCATTTTCTAGGACATAGGCTATAATCCATGTCCTAGACGTTCATGTGATCACCTCTAAAAACCGACGAGACAGCATTGCTCCTTCTGTCGGAGAGTGAAGGGTGGGAAAGGTGGTGTTAATATCAGCATGTCAGACCTGAGATTAATCCTAATCTCCTCTCTGTGTGTTGCAGGCCGTAGGGTTGAAAGGCATGGTGGAAGTACCAGAGGGGGTGTTCAGGCCCAGGATCTCCTGCCCAGAGAGGATAATGCCAGCGGTGGAGCCTGCTGGTCCAATAGAATCCAGCTGGAATCCCCACCGCTCCATGCTTTCAGCGCACACTTCCTGAAGAGGTGCGTGATATTGGCCTCCCACCTCTTGGACCCAAAGAAAGCCTGGGCTAACAAGCTGTTTCTGTACCCCAAAAGCCTTGTTTCTGGCGCACATCAAAGTTAAAGCCACTTCTTCAGAAAATGTGGAGATGTGTGCAAGAGAGATGAATGTTAATCTCCACAAGAAATAATTCTGTATGGAGGGAGAGATTGGGAGCAACAGGTGCACACTTGACTTGAGTTGTTTTAATCGCAGTCATACTGGTAAGAGGAAATCATACTGGTTTGTATGTTCAGCAATCACTATAAGATAAAACTGAATTTGAGCTCATGATTGAGATTCAATCTTTGATGATGCAAATGATGAGAATTTCTTCCAATGTCCTTGTGCAGATATTATTCTCCATGAAGATAAAGCTCTTCTTTTTGAACTTTCATTCTAAATGCGATAAATACCAAAGCCCATTTCAACCAGCAGAAAGGTAACTAAGGCTTAATATATCACAATTTTACTTTATTTCTCATTATTTTTATCCATAATGAGCTTCTGTGTCAATCATTTCTGACTTTATTACTCACAATTCAGATTTTGACATAACTGCTACTTACAATTGTGACAAAATATAGATTTGGAGTATTATAAATTATAAATAAGTTTGACATTTTTCAGATATCTCAAACCTCATATCTTACAATTTGGCTAAAACCTAGTAATTGTGGTTAAAATATGAATATATGTTTAGATCTCCTTGTCCTAATAATTTTGACTTTCTATTCAATATAATATGCGACCCGGTGGCTGAGTGGTTAGCACTGTCGCCTCACAGTTGGCATTTCTGTGTGCAGTTTGCATGTTCTCACTGTATTCGCGTGGGTTTTCTTCAGGTGCTCTGGTTTCCCCCACAGTCCAAAGACATGCGGTACAGGTGAATTGAATAAACTAAATTGGCCGTAGTGAATGGGTGTTTCCCAGTACTGGGTTGCAGCTAGAAGGGCATCTGCTGTGTAAAACATTTGCTGGATAAGTTGTTGGTTTATTCCGCTGTGGAAACTCCTAATGAATAAAGGGACTAAGTTAATGGAAAATTAATTAATTAATTCAATATAATAACTTTGTTTCTCATAATTACAATTTTTATTTGCCACTTTTGACTTTATTTTTAGGATTTATGGATTCATTGTAGTTTAGACTTTCATCTTGTATTTTTTAACTTTAAAGATCACAATTGCAACTTTATGTCTTCTGATTATGATTTTATATCTCATAACGGACTTTTTTTGCATAAATTCAATTTTATATATTGTACTTTCAATTTATCTTGTAATTTCAGCTTTTTCCTCACCATTTTATCCTCATATCTCAAGAATTCTCATCAAATTATGGATAAGATTGTATGTCTCAAACAACCCATGCTCATTCTGAAAACGTACTGCTGTATACATTTGTGGAGAGCGCCAAATACGTCCCTAGAGCTAAGTTTTTTTGCAGTTTTTGTTTTCACGAATCCACCAGAGGCCGCTGTCGACTGGTTGACTGACTGACTGATCGACTGACCCACCCTCCTCCTTCTATTAAACAAACCAGTAGTGTTTTTAAAAGCACCGATTGACCCGCCCACCCACTTCCCTAAACCCAACCGACAGTTTTAAAAAGCAATCCAGAAAAAGAAAAGCCCTCGTATGATTTATACCACGTTTTCAGATTTTACCACATTCTCACCCTGTTATTTACTTGTTTATTTTCTGTATTTTATTGTATATTGTTTATATAGTTTGTCTTACCTGCCTTCTGGGACCATTCTTTGCCGGACTTGAACCCCGTCGTCGTGGTCAACTCCTCTCTTCGTCTGCTAACGTACGTGGCAAGCTAACTGGACAAACTGGTAACAGCGGGAAAGCCGTGCATACAGAGGTAAGCGGTCAGCTGGTAAGCGCGAAAAGGACGTTCGTTTCAAAGACGAAATGCAGTCATACGTACTTCTGGCTACATAATTCATGATCTCCAGAAATGTATATAGGGCTAAGTTTTGAGAATGAGTCTATGTTGGTCTTAAAGCATGACCTCATCTTGCATTTACAGTTTGTTTCTCCAAATGTCAACCTCATATTTCACATCTTCATATCTGACAATATCTGACTTCATTGTGACACAATTTGAATCTCCCAATTTTGACTTATCTCAAATAGCTCTCAATATCTCATAATGAGATGTTATATTTTCCAGTTTGACTTTATTTTCTGAATTGCATTTGTAATTGATCATACTTATTTATTTTGACTTCATATACAACAATTGCACTTATTTGAATCTTTATCTCACAATCGCCTTTTGTAACTAAGACGGAAACGAGATTCTGTAGGTGAAAGAAGACTGAAGCCAAGAGAAGCACAATGCTCTAAAAGTAGAGGTAGAGAAAGAAAAGGACAGAAAAAGGCCAAAGAGCGACTTCAATTCTTCTTTTCTGAGGGGACTTCATAAAGTGAACAGCCACTCTAGACTTTCTGCTGTCCACTGATGGTCAAGACTGATGGCAGTGAGGATCTATACATTCCTGCAAGACCTTTGACCCCCTATACATTCTAAAGACCCTCTTTCAAGGCATTTATTCAAAGCCCTGGCAGTGCATTGCCAAACACGCAGATTAGATCAGACCACAGATATGTCCATGAAAACTATCACACTGTATGTGCCGGCTGTTATGTTGAAGAAGCGAGCAGTAGTAATGCTCACAAGACAAATTTATTGTCTTTCTTTTCCTTAAAAAAGGAGCACTAGAGGCCTCTTCTTGAGCTTCGCACAAAAACCCATCCATGAGTAAAGAGGCCGGCTGAACACTTGGCCTGCCCAGCTGCCTTGAAGTGAATGGGGTTTCTTTTTGAGGCCATTCAATGCTTTCTGTCTCTCTGCATACAATGTAGGTGTTACTGCTTAGAGAGAGAGTGAGAGAGAGAGAGTCAGGAAAATAGTCACTTGAGAACTGAGGCTGTTCTTCATTCTCAGTCAGTCATGAAATCATTCCTTCTTCAAATGAGGAGGGGTCCCGCTAACAAAGGGCAAGGGTACTCTCAATGGCCGTCCTAACATTTTTATGGGACTCTTTCTTATTCAGATAATAAATCTGATTTTGAATAAAACATGGATCCTCCTGTATATATTTATATGCTGTGGACGGCCATTAAGCCGATAACTTGTAATTTGGGAAACGCGTGTTCATTAGCCAACTGACGATTGAGACTGATCGCACAGGCCATTTTTCTGTATTCTTCGTATTAAATGATATTCCAATTTCTTCTAATGTGGATTTTGTTTTGAAATGTTATTGACTATTTTTTCCATTATAATGCTCGAGGCTAGGGACAAAAAGACTTTTTCAGTAGTCTATAACCCTCGCTGGGTCAAAGTGAAATCTAAAGACTATTAGGGCCACATTGAGAACAAAAGGAGCAGTGGGGGGAGTTGTGAAAATAGAAGCCCGCCATTCTCCCGCAGTCAAACGGGATGCGGAGATCGAAGCTTCACTTCAGATTTCACCATTTTCATGGAGGTCGAAGGCTTGAATGGGAGTCTGCTGGATGTCCACCGCAATGCAGGGGACTTTTATTCTCTGCAGTGTTTCAGGCCACAGTTTGACTTGCTCTCAAAAGGGTGGCATGTTGGAGACCTCAACCGGAGGTGGCGAATGGTGCAGGCACGCGAGCTCGTTCTCTGGCAGGGGGTTACTAATAAACACCCTGGGTTGACTGTCGGGCCCGACTTCAAGAGACAGCTTCTAAGAGGCCAGAAAGTCTCTTCCTCTCCCCACTGTTGTTTTGAGTCGCTATAGAGGAACTTTCTGTGCAGCTGTCTGTGATGGCGAGCGCACACCGTCAGTAGAGACATGTCTATGTTAGCATTCTGTAAGCAGAATGTGATTTATTTGGAGCTTCAGAGAGAAAAGTAGCTGGTTTGATTGTATACACTCAAGTTAAATCTTCTCAACAGGTTTGTTGTCTTTAATTAGAAGAAAGTTGAATTCAACACTTAGACACTTGCCTAGATAACCTAATTAACATTAAGCCTTTAAATTGCAATTTAAGATGATTATATTGAAATATAACAAAAAAAATATTACATACTGTCATCATGACAAAGACAAAAGAAGTTAATTATTAGAAATTAGAAGTTATTTATTAGAAATTAGTTCATAAAACTATTAAATACTATTTGTAAATGTGATGAAAAATTATAAAAAAATATAAAAAAATTTTTTTTGGATTTTCATTTCGGCTTAGTCCCTTTATTAATCTGGGGTCGCCACAGCGGAATGAACCACCAACTTATCCAGCATATGTTTTACGCAGCGGATGCCCTTCCAGCTGCAACCCATCTCTGGGAAACATCCACACACACCCATTCACACTCATACACTACGGACAATTTAGCTTACCCAATTCACCTATACCGCATGTCTTTGGACTTGTGGGGGAAACCGGAGCACCCGGAGGAAACCCACGCCAACACAGGGAGAACATGCAAACTCCACACAGAAACGCCAACTGACCCAGCCGAGGCTCGAACCAACGACCTTCTTGCTGTGAGGCGAACGTGCTATCCACTGCGCCACCGTGAGGCCTATTAAATATTTAAATATAAAAATTTCTATTTCACAGGAGAACTAAAACATTTGACTTCAACTATATGGTCAGTAATTTATGGTGCATTGAAACAACACAGTTTTTTTAAACAGCTATGTCCATTAAAAATAGTTTGGTCACCCTACGTCTTTAGAAATAAAAAGCTTTTAAATTTAAATGTACATTAATTTATTCCTATATTTTTGAGTAAATCACCATGAATTCAAGCACTACGTTTAAACTTCTAAGATTTTGTCATCATCTCTGGCATTTTTGACTGGTGTTTATTACAATTCTGAGACAAAAGCACATACTAAAGTACAGAAAAACAAAACAAATACAGTCCTCTTCAGAAAGCGATTGCATGCATCTTTTGCTCTCAGTTTGAGAGCCGTGTCGTGTTCACCGTACCTTTTCTAAGATTATACCACACGCTCAACCTGCTTTCCTTTCAGCCAGGGCCCCAAATCAGATTTCTCAAGGGTTGCCGTCACACACACACCCACACACACCCAGATAAAAAGCCAAGAGGAACTTGCTGCTATTCCCAAGAAACGCCTGCTCTCCGCATATTAGCCCCTGTTGAAAAGGGCTATCTGCAATTGAAAGCGTTCACCGATCATTCATCTCCCATTGGCTGCTACTGGTTCACGAAAATGTGCCATATCTGTAACACTTGAAGAAGTCCAAAGGTTAGACGAGAGTGAAAGCCGGCAGTGTCTTGGTGGTTATGGTGTTTGCTCCCTCTTTGTGGTTTCCCAGCAGGATGCCTGTTTTCCGGTCACATTCACGTGCCGGAGGCCTTCACCTGTTAGAGAGCCACCACCAGACTTTTAACACCAGAATATCCGCCTTTGTGTTTCGCCTGCTCCAGCCTTTTCACCCCAACAGACTGTAATTTCATCCATTTTTCATGCCTTTAGTTCCTATGAATGCCTTACATTTCCATGTCTAAACATCAACAATGAGGGAATTTCATGCACCGTACGGACAAGAGACCGCTGCTTGCAGCTGTAAAAACTTTGAACTTGTTAAAAAATTAACTTTCTTTGGTCTACATTTAAAGAGTGATTAATATTATCAACTTTAAAGAAATATTCAGGCGTTGAAACAAGTTAAACTTAATCAAAAAGTCTTGAGGCATGATGTTGTTTACAACATATAAAAAAATCAATCATTATGTAAATGTTCAATTATGCATTGTTTCAGTCACAAGATGCACTCTAAAGGTATGATTAAACAATGTCAATTTCTTGTATTGACAACAACATTGTCAAACTGATTCCAGTTCACACTGATCTGTAAAAATGACTAAAATGCTGTAATATGCATTCCAGTAGGTGTTAATGTAATTTAGGTATCATTTTTTTTATATATATATCATTTTTAATATTTTTGGGGGGGTTTTCATCTTTAATGGATAGGACAGTAGAATACTGACAGGAAAGCAGAGAGAGGAAAGGATCAGCATAGGACCACAAGGTGGGAATTGAACGTGGGTCACCATGAGCACCGGAGTGCATGTGTTGACGCACTAACCACTACATCATTGGCACAACTTAATGTCACTTTTTAAAAGAAAGTTTGTGAATCTGCACATATATGGTAGTTGGTCATTGGTTTAATGGTTGTCAAGTACTTGCTTTTATCTCTAGACTGAATATGTGACATGCATAGTATTATGGTTTTCACAGAATCACATTTAATGATATCAGTATTAGTTTAAAAAGATTGTTTTTTCAAAATTACATTTTCAGGCACACAAAAAGCTGTTGTTGCGGATATGAATGGCCAAAATGCATAAAATGCTTTCAGTTTATAGATGACATAACATTCATATAAAATGTTTAAATTTTTTATACAGAAAAAAATCTGTAAGAAAACAGAGGATATTACTAGTACAATTTTCATTATGTTTATACAGATATTTCCTTCAATCCATAAACACAGTGCAATACAAATAATGAGAGTAATATGAAAAATAATTTTATTTTAACAAGAAACTAAACTAATCTGAACTAAGGGTACATTCTCAAGACAATAATGTACTAAAAGTTGTAATGGTTGTTTTGCACTTTAAGTAATGCTTATACATCACCGTTGACACAAAATCACATATTTTGTAATTTACACAGAGACCATAGTGGTTTCAAAAACTTGCATTTTAAAGTACATTTTTTAAATTGGGTTTTCAGGCACCCAAAATGCTTTGTTATGTAAATGAATGGCCCAAATGCATAAAAAGTTTACCATTTTTGTAGTTTATGCAAATGAGAGCGGTATCATTCTCAAAGACTTTCAAAAGTTGGTGTTGTCAGGCTCTCAAAACAACATGGCCAAAACACATTCATACAATTTCAAGACTTCATTTAGCTGTTATTTAAGCGCAACCAATTGTATTCTTTTGCTTTCCCACTGATTTGCGACATTGCTGGAAATTGGTGAAATCATACCTTTTCAACGTTATTCTCACTCCACATCAAACTGTTCCATGTCATGCATTCAACTTTGGGGATTACGCTCAAGACAAAAAATATGCTATCTGTTATAGTTTTCAGAAGGCTTCAGTCAAGCAGTACTTTTATCAGCTTCAAGATAATTACTTTTATCCTAAAGAGGCTGTCCGTCTTTGTTAACTACTTCGTCTCTGAGAGCAGATCTGGGCATCAAGTGGCTGAATCTGCTGGATGGGATGCCCTTCACAAAAGTGTATGGAGCGGTACAGACAGACGGCATTACCCCCTCCTAACGCCGTGCTTTTTGCATTTGAATGCGTCCGCGAACTCCTTCTCTGGCAGAGAGCCGTGCCGCTAACATCTCTAATCCTTAAAATATTGTCAGACCCCATGAATGCTTGCAATCCGCGCATATGTGTAATTATTCTGTAATTCCCCCACAAATGTGTTTCTCTTGCATGCGTTACGAGTCGTTACCCCCCACTCTTTTGTCATCCAAATAATTGTTTCTCTCTCTTTTTTTTGGAGGATAAATCTGGGAATGGAAAGGGAGGCTCAATAGATAGAGCAACATGAGCAAGTCTCATATGAGCATGCAATTTACATACTGATGGTTTCTCCCATCTCTTGATTTCAACAAAGGGCACAGTTTGAAAAGATGAGAGTGAAAACGAGGATGAATTCTGAGGCGTCGTTTCAAAGAAAGCAGTATTCTTAATGGACGTAGAGCCAAGGCACGTCCAAAGACTTGGCTGGTAGACTGTGGGATGGGTTTTAGATAGCGATTTTGAAAGAAACTGGTAAATCTTCAAGTAGCAAGCAACATTGAATATGTTAAAATAGACAAGATCTTTTAAAAATAGATATTTATGAAAGTCAATTATTTATAAAATTAATAATACAGAAATATAAGTGTTCCAAAGAAATTTAAGTAAAACTGAAACAAAAGTTTTTTTGTTTACTTATTTGGAACTACACTGTTTCCAAATGTGACCGTAGACCACACGAACCATTTTTCGAGATTTATACAGAATAATTTGCTTTCCATTGTTAGTTTGTTAGGATAGGACAATATTTGGCAGAGATACGACGGTTTGAAAATCTGAAAGCTGAGGGTGAAAAAACGAAATATTGAGAAAATCCCCTTTAAAGTTGTCTAAATGAAGTGCTTAGAAATGCACATTACTAATGAAAAAATGGGTTTTGATATATTTATTGTAGGAAATTTACAAAATATCTTCAGAAAAGATGTACTTAATATTTTAATAATTTTTATCATAAAAAAGAAAAATCTATAATTCTGTCACAATTCTTGCCAAACATTTACCAGTGCAACATAAGACCTGGGTCACAAATGAGTTATTTTTTTTGTTAAATTATGCTTGTACAATTTAAAATAAAGAAAAATAAACTATGTTATAAATGATTAAATCTCACATAGCTCTCCACAAATAATTCTAGAAATTATTCATATACAGTTTTAGAATATCAACCCTGAGAAATCTATAAATCAAATCTTAAAATCTCATTTATTTCTCAAAGACAGTAATGACATTAAAATAGTTGCTATATTTACTAATCTCCAAAGATTCAGTACATATCTCAACAATATATTCCAATTTACCAAGATTCTAGACTTTAATCTGCTCCAAAATCTTAATATAAACATTTCTTATCAAACTCTAAGATCTTCAAATTAAATCCTATTCACAACATTCTATAGTCTTAAATTTAAAGTGTACACTTGAATTTACATCTAATATAACATAATTGCTGACTTCAAATCTCATGAACGATGAAAGAGCATATTCAGAGATCTCCTAAATATCTCCTCGATAATTTCACTGCAGTCGTCACATTTTCAGAAACTCTGCCAAGTTTCCTTAAGAAATTAAACCGTAATTAATTCACAGCAACTGAATTAAGAAACCTTCACCTTCGGCTCTCCACAACTAAATAAGATGATACCAATCCAAACTGTTAATTACCAACGAGGGCTGTTTGAAGGGGAGACTTTGAAGATGCTGTATTCTTCTCCCTTTCAGCTCCTCATATTGGAAATAATGAGAGTGAATGGCGTGGGCCGTGGAAGGGTCTCACCAGTTTTAATTTGGAAACCTCTCCAAGTCATTGTATCCATTAAGACCTTATACTGGCAGCGGCAAACAAGCTGAACTTAAAGTGCAACTTCACACTTCTCTCGGGCTTCTTTCGGCACGCAAGAAAGGAATCCCAAATAAGCTGAGCCTGCTTGCGATTCTCTGGCTTAATTAAGACACTTGTGCCTGACTATAGGGCTTTCTTTCCCATAGAGTGTGTGTGTAAAATGAGCATGAAAGGAAAGAGAAACCACAGACCAAGTGTTTGGAGAGAAAAACATCGAGATTAATTAATGGACAACTTCACTTGAATGAGATGGTGTTTGGAGGGTGTATTTGGGGGGCTTCGCTGTCCAGATGGGACAGCTTGAGAAACTTCGCTTTCTAAACAAAATTTCATCACTAGCTATGTTTCCATCACCCTTTATTAATGCACATTTCCATTAGAGATAAGTGATGGAATTTACTAATTTTGCATTTTTTTGGCTTTAAGTGATTTGTCGCTCAAGTGGAAAGAAAACAGTGTGCAGTTTCCTTTATAGCACTTTATCAATTTGTATATTTCAATTACAATGCATATTTTTTTAAAGCCGTTTTCTCAAAAGAATCATATTTCTCCTCATAAATCAGCAGCACAAAAACACCAACATTCAAAAACACGCAACATTCTATTCTACACAATTTGTTATTCATTCATTCATTTTCCTTCAGCTTAGTCCCTTTATTTATCAGGGGTCGCCACAGCGGAATGAACCGCCAACTTATCCAGCATATGTTTTACACAGCGGATACTCTTCCAGCTGCAACCCAGACCTGGGAAACATCCATACACACTCAATCACACACATACACTACGGCCAATTTAGTTTATTCAGTTCACCTATACCGCATGTTTTTGGACTGTGGGGGAAACCGGAGCACCTAGTTCTTCACCTAGCACAGTATTTTCGGAATTATAGAGTGATAAATGCCCAACCTCCTTTTTGTGAAAACCTTTTTTCAGATATGTCAAAAAAAGAAATTTAAACCTCGCTTCATCCAATGTTGACATTTTTATGGTAGAAATGTATGCTAATTATTATAGATTGATTTCTTTTTGGCTGTTTGCAGTATTTTCTGAATTATAGAGTGATAAATGCTCAGAATCCTCTTTGTGAAAATCTTTGATGTCAAAAAAAGAAATTTGAACCTCACTTCAATCAATGTTGAGATTTTTATGGTAGAAATGTATGCACATTTTATTTAAATAAATAATGATGTATTTGGAACAGTTGACCATAACAATTTTTAAAACTTGTGTTTCCATATAGAAATCTGCAGATTATATTTTTGGATTTTACATATATAAATTATGTCATATACGCAACGTATATAGTAAAATATTGCACAAAAAAAAGTTTATATGGCCATATTTCCATATGGTTTGCGATTCTTAATGTATTCAATGCAGCTAAAGTATGGTGGCTTTTTAAATCCTATTTACCTGCATTGTTGCAAAAAAAAAAAAAAATTGAAATTTTAACGTATTAAAATTTGTCAAATAAATTTTAACGTATTAAACATTAAAGACAGTTGGTACCGTTACATTTGCCTTCACTCAAAAAAATGTGTTTTGCTGCTTGTTGAAACAACACAATTCTTAAGGGTTTTTTTTGGGACAACTTAATTGTTTTATGTTCAATCCACTTAAATTTGTAAAAACGATTTAGTTAACTTTGAAGGAACATGAAGGAATTGTGTAAAACCCAGCATTTTTACAGTGTTGTTTTATTTACTGTTTTCAAAATTTCTAATTTCTAATTTTGATGGAAATTAAAAAGCGACCATTTGCATTTTGTGTCTTTTTCCCTTTTTCTTTTTCTTCTTTTTGTTTTTAGCAAACTTAAAATCACTTTACGTTAAGATGAAAACGCACTTACTGTCTCTTTCATTGCTTAACCAGGCTCTCGTATGAAAGGTAGCAGCTTGCGCTACATAAATCCCATTCCCAGAGGCCTACTGATTTTATGAATACATTCCCTCTTTCTCTCTGCCTTTAATGTTTTCCTTGATCTAAGCTTATCATTTCTTTCGACTGGGGAAGACGCATGGGGTGAAGGCTAGCAACAAAAGACATGAAAAGCCGCCCTCTCATATTTCTTTGAGATTTTATCTAATCTTCTGCGTAAGTCAGATTATAAACAGTGGCTTTAAAGCCCAGCGAGCCTGTGATCTTGAGGGGATTTGGCCACTTCTTGGGGTGTCCAGGTTCATGATGTCCCTCTTCAGGCTGTCAGTCATTGTACACCTCCAGCCTGGTGTGGCCCTCGCTGTCATTTAGTGATGGATCATGGTGAAAGTGCTTTCACCAGTAGATCTCGCACGCTATGAAAGAGATTTTTAATCAAGGCATGAGCATATGTGTTCAATTAACACAATAGAGCACACTAAAAGGCATTCATTCAATTACTGTATACAAATATAAAATATATCTATATGTTGGATCTGTGACTTTATTTCTTTAACCTCAACTGAGAGTTTATACAAAAAACTATTTTTGTGGTTTGTTCAAACTACTTATTTAAAATGAGCTGAATCAACACAATTCTTGAGTTTTTTGGGGGGATAACTTAATTGTTTTATGTTTAATCCACTTAAATTTGTAAAAACAATTAAGTTAACTTAATGGATTTGTGTTGGGACAACATAAAGGAATTGTGT
>CAIGQW010054212.1:8431397-8464424 GCA_903798125.1 Danio choprae | reverse complement strand
TTTTCGAAAGTATTACATCGCTTTGTAAATGTTTATTATTACCATTTGTTGAGTCTCCCCATACAATTTGATAAAGCGCTTGGACCCGGAAGCCACTTTGCGTGACGTCACACTTAAGCGGATATGTGTATTCTACATGAATTTGTGTCATTTCAAAGACCTTGATACTAATGTTTCTTGAGCACTGAATCTGCAAATTAGAATGATTTCTGAAGGGTTGTGTGACTGGAGAAATTATGCAAAAATTCAGCATAGTATTACAGGAATGAATTTAATTTTTAAATATGTTCAAATAATTATTCTAACTTCTGTTTAGAAGCAATTGAGTGTCATTTTTAAGTGAAGTGTCCCTTTAAACTGTGTAAATGTGTTTTTTTTTTGTCTCTTCAGATTTCAGTATTAATGGGAGAGCCGTACTTCAGCACCAGTCTTCTGCCGTGGCACTCTCTGTTCTTCTGGTACTGCCGCACTGCTGTAGCACAGCTGCTTCAGCCAGACGCCACCATCCTGCCCCGTGCTGCCACTCTTTATGTAGTCGCTGTGGAGTTTAAGGTAAATCATTTCTTTTGGATCTTCTTTAAGAATACTGAACACCTTTATAGCTACTTGTTGATGCAGATCACTAATCAGCCAATCACTTGTCAGCAAGTCAGAGCGTTTTGGAATCTACAAGTGGAAAAGATGATCTGCTGAAGTTTAAACCGATGAATGTCACTGGTTCGAGTTGCGGCTAGGCCAGTTAGCATTTCCATGTGGAGTTTGCATGTTCTCCCCGTGTTGGTGTGGGTTTCCCCCACAGTCCAATGACATGCTCTATAGGTGAATTGGGTAAACACAATTGGCTGTAGTGTATGAGTGTGTGTGAATGTGAGAGTGTATGGGTGTTGCCCAGTACTGAGATGAGGCTGGAACGACATCCACTTTGTAAAACATATGCCGGAATAGCTTACGGTTCCGCTGTGGCAACCCCTGGTAAATAAAGGACTAAGCCGAATGAATGAATGTGAAATGGTTCCTCTTGGGGCTGGTGTAAGTATTTCAGAAACTGCTGATCTACTAGAATTTTTACACACATCCATCTCTAGAGCTTACAGAGGATGATATTAAAAAGAGGAAATTGCCAGTAAGCATCTGTTCTGTGAGTGAAATGTCATGTTGACGCAAGAGGATAGAGATAAATGAGGCTACAATTCACACACACACACACACTCACCAAAACTGGACAATAGAAGATTGGAAAAAGGTTGCTTGATGTGGGGTCAATTTCTGCTGCGATGTTCAGATGGTAGGAGCAGAATTTGAAAAGCTTCTGAAATCCATCCTGTCATGTATCAATGATTTCGGTTGCTATAAAAACTATGAATGCGCACACTCTGATCTGCTCAGCTAATCAATGAACCGAGTGTAAATGTAATCAGCAGTTATTATTCCAGTAGAGAACTTTTGGGATGGTGAGCAAATGTAAAGTCTCTGAGGAATGTTGCCCAGCACTTTATTGAATCAAGATTCAAAGCAGTTCTGAAGGCAAAACTGGGTTCAACCCAACACTGTATACCTCATACAGTAGCCAGACTTAGAATACATTTCCACACTGATTGACTTCTCAGTTGCTCTTTTGTATTTGTCCATCAGGATCTGTGGAGAATCCGGTTTCCCTGTGGAACTTGCGAGGGCTTTGATGTCAGTCCAATGGATGAGATGATTCAGGTAAGAAGAACTGCTTCAAGGTTTTGGTCTGGAATGTAAATGATTATTCTTGGATTGAGCAGTTGATTAATGTGCTTTTGTGATCTGCTTCAGCAATCTTTGGATTTCCGTGAGTCCCGGGAGGCAGAGCCACATCCGCTGTGGGAATATCCATGTCGTGCTCTGACCAAACCACGTCCAGTCATGACATTTGACTTCACTCAGTGCGTTCCTGAACAACCAATTAGCAGTGATGGAACCACACCGTTCACTGGGTAACTTTATCGATTATATTGCATGACAATTAAGAATGATTATAAAATATTTTCCTTCCATTCCCTTCTCTCAATTTTGAACCAATATCTAATTTCACAATTTTTGACTTTCTTCCTTCCAGATTTTTTAGAATCTAGGAATAATATATACATTTTCCTCAGAATTAACACTACATCCTCTAATTGTAGCTATTTTCTGAAACTTTGAGATTTCATCTGGTAATTCTGACTTTAATCATTCCGATTTTTCTTGCATTTCTGACTTCTGAATTTTAAATGTAATTGTGATTCTTCTAAGTTCTGCTGCTGTTTCAGGAGAGGACGCTGTCATGGTGTGGCTCTGTGGATGGAGTATCAGCTGACTGATGACATCAGCGTCAGCATGGGCCTCACCAAAGCAGTCAGCCAAGAGGTACTTTCCTTGTGTACAAACAAAATCTGCATTCAGATGAAACGTCAGCCTTAATAAATCATCCTCAATGAAGTAGAAATGGAAATTCAAACAGACAGTAACATTACATTTTCTCATTTAACAGGGAGCTTGTGAATGGAACCCACACCGGAAACAAGGAGTGTTTTTCTTCAGATGTGTGAAGGAGACTTCTGGCGACGGAAGAGAAGAGCTTTCCTATAATTTAACCTTTGAACCTCATACTGGTGACATTAAAATGGACTTCTCCGTCACTGAATCTTGACCGCTGCTTGTAATCAAGTCTTAGATGAACTGGGTTTACATTTCCTTTCCAAACCTGTACTTATCGAAAGAGTTTCAGTGTATTTTTATCCTCTGGATAATATTCACTCTTATGAATTATCGTATGAGTGTGATGTGTTCTCTTTTCAAAGTTTTAAGTGTGCTGACATACATTCTGATAAATATCACGCTGTATATGGCACCATACAAGCTCCATGATGCTGCATAAAGTAATATTTGAAGTGATGTATTGTGACTTATTCTTAAGCATTTTAGCTTAAAAAAAATTGACCTTATGCTATAGAGCACAGGTGTCAAAGCCAGTTCCTGGAAGGAGGGCTGGAGCTCTGCACAGTTTAGTTCCAACCCTAATTAAACACACATGATCAAACTAATTGAGTGCTTTAGGCTTGTTTGATACCTACAGATAAATGAGTTGAAGCAGGGCTGCGACCCTCCAGGAATTGACTTTGACACCCCTCCTATAGAGGAAGCAAAAAATATGAGCAACTGCTGTGGATTTTCAAATAAAACCAACTATACACAAACTGGAGAATCCTTGCTTGTTAATATAATGCAGAGATTTATTCAACTTCTATAGTTAACACTTAGCAAAAGAAAAATGTGTGTAAAAACAAGTACTAATAATTCTATTAATCATCAAGTAGTTTAATATATCATAAAATTGCTGATATTTAAATAATTCTAACACAGCATTAAATATGTGATGGGGGAAAATATTATTGCTGTGTTAGAATTATTTAAATAAACAATTTTATATTTAATGATATATTAAACTACTTAATGATCAATAGAAATATTAGTAGTCATGGCTGCTTTCTAAACGCTTCACGAAGCTTCTAAACCTTTACATATTTTTCATATCAAATTGGCACGGTCACGTGATTTCATTAAAGAGTTTTGTCTTGTCAATTCAAATTAAAAATTTTTTTTTTTTTTACATCATTTCGGATTAGTTTTACAAGGTTATAGATGTTTTACTGAGACATTTCATTAAGAAAAAACAATAATAGCCTCTTCTTGTCATGCTTAGCAGAACCCACAATTAAACAATACAAGTCTAGAAAATTATTAAAAGAATGCATATTATTTAGACGCTTTATATTTAATGATATTCGACAATAAGCAAACTGCATTTGATTGGTTACACTTTCAATTTAGCATTTTAGTTTTGACCGGCAGCTGTCCCTAGCATTAGATGTTTGGAACGCTTCAAAAGCAAAGTCTAATATTAATTAGTAGTAGTGTAAAACTAAAGAAAAATAAAAACTATTAAAAAAGGAAGAAGCTATTATTGTTTGTATTACTGTTGTATTATTTAGTTATTGTATTACTATTATTAATAGAATTATTAGTGGTAATATTGCATAAGTGAAAAATGGTTTAATTAAAGCACAATGGTTTACCATTGATTTGAAAGCACAGAAAAAAACAAATTGCTATTATCATTATTACTATTATCATTATTATAGAAGCTAAAACTATGTGACGGTTCAAAAGTGATATCACTTGATTTGTTTTATTTATTATTTGATTATGAAGTAAATAAAAAGTGCATTTTCTTCCTCCACTTAGTTTTGCCTGTTCATTAAGATAATACATTATTTCCTCTTTAAAAAAAACTAGCGATTCACAGGTGGCAAAACGTTCATTTATTTATAATCCGAGCATCCAGTGACATATATTCGACACTTAAAAGACTAACAATCATATAGTAATAGACATTTACACCCGAAGCATATAGCCAGTTTTTCTGCATGTGTTTGTTGTATGGGTAACTTCAGTGCTTTCATTTGACATCAATGTGAATGTTGTTTTTTTTACAGTCTGTGCCACAGAATCGATCGAGGAATGTAATAATGTCTCAAAACTGAATACCTATTTATCAGCTATATCGGTGTTGGCCAGAAGCACCTTCTCTCCAGGTTTGAAGGCTGGCATGCCGACATATGGACAGCTGGCACATCGGAAGGCATCGCCCAGATAACACTGAAGAGCATACAAGTCAGCTGTTCATTCATAAGGTCATAATCTAAACAAATAAACTGATTTGCTGACAGAAATACATACATTTCCACAGGCCGATTTGGGCTGGCTGGCTTTCTGAACGGCTTTACTCTCCTGTTCCAGTTCTTCAGCAAGACCACAAGTGCTATAAACCAAAAAGCAAACAAACAAACAAACAAACAAACAAAAGAGCATGTTAGTACTGCTTTCGTCATACTGAAATTTCAAAGTTCGATTCAAAAGCTTAAAGATATTTAAACTCGGTAACACTTTTGACACCGCAAGGAAATATTGCCACAGCTTGAAATAAAGCTCTAAATTTCTTCATCCTTTACCACTGTTAAAATCATAATCTTGGCTCAATGAAGAGCTTTGAAATGTGTTTCTGTTTGATTGACATTTGTAACTGAAACATGAAGACAGGGTAGACGTTGAGTAGCTTAGAGTGTGTTTGATTGGCCAAAAGAAAAATAAATAAATAATCGATCCATTTAGGCAGAAGCGACAAACCCGCAAGTCTTCTTAATTAAAATGTTGCCATCATTTTAGAGCACACTTACCTATAGATATCATTAAGACTAACATACTGACATCAACTTCTAAAAAACGTTTAATTCACAGGGACTTTAATTGAAGGGTTTTTACCATTGGTCCAGTAAGGCCTGTTGTTCAGATTTTCATTCGCGCAGCTTAAAAATAAAAGCAGTTGAATAACAATGTGTTGTTTCCGTCTTTCTGAACATTGGAACATTCTAATAAATTTCACAATTATTCATTTTTAATTTTAGTATTGGAGTAGAAACTACTAGACTGACTTTAATAAAAAAAAAAAACATTATTGAAAACAAGTGAACAGGCAAAATTACATAGATCATATCATATATTTTTGTTTAATGCCATGTCAGCAACAACGACTGTTTTCATGGCAAACACAGTTTATTAATAAATATACAATTAAAAACCACAAACAAATGAACAAATAAATTTGATAAGATTTTTAACATTTTTCCTGGTGACACTTAAGGAACTATTCTGCAGAGTGAGTTCATTTCATAAAAAACCCTTAAAAGCAGGACACCAAGTACATACAACAGAACAAATAAACACTATTATCAAGATGTATGGAAATATTGACACTTCTGAGTCTTGATATCACTACATGTTTATAGATGTTTAGGAAACTGCTGACCAGTTTTTGCAGGCTTTTTTCTTCTTCTTGGAGTCGTCACCACAGGAGGCTTTGAGGGAGGACGGGTCGGGCTTTTTCAGGTCATCTGCATCCAAAAGAGCATCAGAATCTACCAAATCCTGTAGAGTGAAGAGCAGAATGATGGTGTGAGTTACAGACAAAAGACACAAGATTGACAGATGGTATTGGTTTAGAACGCACCACATCATCGTCATCCATGTCATTGGCTGATAGAGTCCACTTCTGTGCTGTGCCGGGATCAAGAGCTGGTTTTTCTGGAAAAAATATATTTGATGAGCTTGGTGATTGATGTGTAAAATATATACAAATGCTCAACATATATGAGTACACCCCTCACAAATCTCTCATTTCATTTAATATTTTCTATTGATAGCTTTACTCTAATGTATAAGCACAAATATAATATTGTAGTCAGTACTGAAGCCAAATCTGGAGTTAATCTAACAAAATAACTTATAAATTTGGGTATACTAAATTTTAGACCATTATCATATGTTAGGGAAAAAAATTAAATAAAAAAAATTAAAATAGCAAAACTCAAGCGAAACAAAAATGTATAAAACTGTTGAAATTTTGCAGTTTGTAATTTTCCAATATTTCGCATCAATTTAAATGTATTATCTTTCCATTTCTAAAGATGTTTGGTGACTAAAATATTATTTTAATAAATATAAGTTTAATAAATCGGTTTTGTTCAAATGCACCAAAATATATTACCTCTATTCATTGAGAAATGGATAAAAATATTCATTTTCAAAATGGGGTGTACTCATATATGCTGAGCACTGTATATGAAAGCTAGCTTGTCACAAAATGGGAAGAAATGATTAAACAATAAAAAAAAAAAGTAATTGAGAATTTTTTTTTCCACAGTTCAGATTTTTTTTAACTCTAAAAAAGAATTCAACAAATTACTTTGCGCTTAGATTTTTTTCAATTACTTTCATTATTATTTTTTTATATTTCACAAAAGGATTAAAAAAAACTGTATTTGCAAATGACAATTTAAAATGTTTTTTCCTCTCTGTATTAATTTTTTTTATCATTCTTATATTAGTGTATATTGAAAATTACTGTTTTTTTTGTGTCTGCCAAAGAAAATAAAAATCTAAACTGCTAGCTTGTCTCATACAATTTTTCCCCTCCAAGAAATACTTCTTTTCCCCTCTGAATTCTGGAAATGTTTTTATTTTTTTCCCCTTAAGTTTACAACTTTGTCTGTTTTTGTATCAAAATCTATTTTACTTTTCTAAAAGGAGAAATATGTTACTTTCAAAACATATCCTTGTAAAAACTTGGATAATTAAAGTTAAAAAAAAAGGCTGATGAACCTTTTTATACGACCCTTTGCAAAAAAATAATTAATGAAATAAACAAGCTTCTTTCAAATCTAATCATGCACAATAAAAGAAGATGTATTGTGTATATGTTTAAAATATCCTCATGTTACCTCAAAAAGGCAATGCTTAAAACCACAGACCTGTTGTAGTTTTTTTCTTGCCAAAGGAAAGTTTTAGCTGTGTTGAGGATCCAACCTCAAAGTCAGGTTTAGATGCCGTCATGCGCACTCTTGACAGTGTGTTTCCACTGTATCCTGTTCGTTCTCTCAGAGTGGCTGCTGCTTCTGGACTCAGCGGCTCCGTCTTCACCTGTCAACAGTAAACACTCCCATTTCAGCACTTCAGGCTCAACAGTGTTCATATGAGGCATTTATATTTTTCAGTTTATTTAAATTCTCAGTATTATAATTATCATTAATATTTTAGCGGTATTATTATTATTACTATAATTTTTATTAGCAGCAGCAGTAGTAATAGTAATATTATACTTTTAAAAAATATTAATAAATTATATTAAAATTATATTTTCTTATATAAATAAAATATATATTTAATTACTTAAAGAGAATGTATTTTTTATTAAAAAATATAATTACAACAATACATTTGATTTACAAATATAATAAAAATTATTAATAACAACTAGAAAAGGCTGGGGGGGAAATAATCAATGCAAACTTTAAGCAATTTCACAAAAAGTCATTTAACCAATTCAAAGCTGTCATTTTTAATTTCTTTTTTTTTTTTTGCTTTTAATGATTACCTAATTACATTATAATCATGAATATAATTAGTAGAATAGGTTATGAAATGTTTTTTTTTTAATTATAATAATATATTTTGGATCCTTGTTTACTTTCTTTCTAACAAGCTGTTTTTAACTAAAATCAATGGACGTGAATGAGATACAAAGTCTCTAACCAAAAAGATTCCAATGGCTGTGCCCGCTCAGACGTGAAGAATAAGGTCAACAAATGCCATGACAAGTCCAAGCTACTAAATCTACAAAGATTCTTGTTTAGTTTTTTTAAAAGAGGATGAAATGACCAAATGCTGACCTCTGTGACTGACACAAATCCAGCCAGTTTAATAGCAGACATCAGTTTCTCAGCGGTTTTCACACCAGTGTCCTCAGAACCTGAGGGAAAAAAAAGTCAACCAAAGTAAGTGCTGATCATTGCTGAATGACCTGACTAGAGGATGCTGTCCAGCGTGTTGTCAGACACCTGTGATTGGCTCCTCCAGCACCAGTGTTCCTCCAGGCCTCATGACTCTGGCCATCTCCACCAGCACTTCTGAACTGTGGACCAGTGAGCTGTCGGTCAGCAGGCCTGATAGAACACAGTCATAGCTGGAGGCGTTGTGAGAAGCTGAAACACACAGATATGATGGATGTGAGTATGGTATTACTGGATTAATACTTAAATTTCACATGAACATGATATTGTGATGCAGTTTCTAGAGAAACAGAATATTAAATGAGAAAAAAGTGGGTGTGTCTTGTTTTTTCTGCTGTGAGCTGATTGGATGTAGTAAAGTAAGCATTTCATTCAGAAACATCGGGAAAAGGGTTTCTGTGGAGTTAATGCAACCTAACAGACACCTCCTCCTTATCATTTCTGTTTGTTGTCATAGTGCTGTCAAAACTGACAGTTGCAGGGGCGTGGTTAAGTATGTTAACCACACCCAATACCTCAGACAGACGTAATGTGAGATTTTAACTGAAAACAAACAGGAACCAAACTGCTTTTTTTTTTCATAAATGACATGCACAGACGATTTGTTCACCACAAAACTAGCAATGTGAGCTAACAAAATCTATGTGGTTAGTTTTGATTGCATGTGTACTTTAAATCAAATGTAAACATACACAGCTGTAGTCTTTCTGAGTTCTCCAAAGACACCAGACTCTGGTTTCCAACAACAGCAGCGATGCTTTCAGCAAACTGTTTCAGTGCAGAAGAAGATGAAGGCTGAGTCCAAATGAGCAGCACCCGCTTCCCTTCCTGAAGCCCCAAATCAGCCATTACCTGCTGACAGAGACACACGACACCATGAGCAGAGCAGATCTATCTATCTATCAAAACATTGAGGTAAAGTTGGTTTTATATTCACCCACTCTGACTTTCTCATTAATAATATAGTTTCAGAAAAGTATTCTTTGCAAATTCTAAATAGTGAAGTGATATTAGCAGCCAATGACTATCAAAGTACAACATTGTTCACAATAAATACTGCTAATGTTGTTTTGAAGTCATACTTGCATGTGATTTCAGACCGAGTATGGAAAGTGCCATGGTAAACAATATAGGGATAGCGAATATAAAACCAACTTTACCTGTTATCAAAACGGCTTCAAACTTTTACAGCTACTTCAGAATTATTTTGAAAGTTTGCCTTTCCCACCCCGACATGAACGTTTGTCTCTCGACGAAATGTTTTTTAACGTTATATCTCGCTATAATCTAATATAAAGTAACGTTATAGTGCTTATTTAACAGACCAGCTCATAACCAGAAGTCATGCTTTTTATCATTTGTGTATCTAGGAGGACATGAGGCACTTAAAAAAAACTGCTGCATCACAATGACAGTGCAGTTACAGAGCAGCGTAAACATACGTTACACGGTTACTGCATTGTGTGTCAGAAAAATAACCTTTCCATTGTAACGACGGAGCTTTAACACGCCACTAAATACCAGAAAACTAATACATAAGGCAGAATGTTCATTCAAAAAAACGAGTTCTTCCAACAAAAACAAACAATTGTCTAACCTTTTTATATTAGCGTGCTTTAAATGTTTTTCCAAAACCGGCCAGGACGGACTGTGTCGCAGTTGTAATGTCGCAGGCTGTTGTACATGCGGGCGTCGCAGTGAAATGATGATATAACAGAAATAAATAAGTAGAATGGCAATTTACGTAGTATGTAACAGCATTCTCTGATTGGCCTATTGCACGGAAACAAATAATACTTTACAAATTTGAACTATTTACTGTTCGTTTAATTTAATTATGTGTTATAATTTAAATATTGGTTATTATCCAGTTTGCCGCTGAAGAAACGGCGTTATTAGGTGATAAATGTTCCTTTTCTCCGCGCTAATCATAATGAGCCTGTCAATCTCGTTAGTGGTTGCATAGAAAACGTTATACGTAATTAAATCTGAACCGACTGATTGAGCAGATATATAATTAATACATTCAAATAGTTGTGCTTTATAGCATATACAAAACAACGAGACAAATATATGCTAGAAATCGAATACACCTCAACGGAGGACTTGTTTTATGGGCCACCAAGCGCACCCTGGAGGACGAATGATGCTAGTTATTGCTAGCTATTGTTATTTCACAACATTTGCAAACGCTAGTCGCCGTTTTGGATATGGCGGCTCTGATTAGAGGACTGAGAGCTGGAAGGGCCTTGCGGGGTCTCAGCAGCGGTAAGCCGGGGAAAGTGAGAGGTCGTCAGGCGTTAGCATTTCAGTCCACCGTCTGTATTTTTTTTAGTTTACAGTACTCACAAGTGACAAGTGCGGTTGAATGTTGTAAATAGTTCTGCTTGTTTCCAAGTATGGCAAATGTAAGTCAGCTGGGCGACTAGAGAAGGTGACCATGAAGGGCAGGATTGCGTGCAAACCAAAAGTGCATATGACAATTCATAAAGTTGTGCGATTCAGATTTACGGCAAATGCATAATGATGAACATTAATTTTAAACTAGCTACATGTGTAGAGTTGCAGTGCAGTGCACAAGTTCCTCATGTCTGCGTTCTTTGCAACGTAGTGAATGAATGCATGAAGTTCTAATGAACTCCTGTGTGTTTGTTTCACTTTCACTATTATGAATGTATTTTGTATAGGGTCAGAACGGCCAACTTTAATGCATGCATTGCAACACTTAATGGGGTGTTTTGTTGCATGCTAATAATGTTAACTGCAACTTTAAATGGGTTTTGTGACTCTAAAAGTGCAATTTGTTTTTGTGCAGGGTTATTTTTCAAATATTAATTTATATAGATTGATGGAATTTATTTTAAGATGCATTTATAAAGAAATTTTGAATGCAGATATCCATAATATAATATTTAGCATTTTTTTGTGCATTTCAAATAGTCCAGTTCTTCAATGTTGGGCATAATTGTAGAGTGTTTTATTGCATGCTAATTATGTTAATTGCTCTATTACAGTTGCAGTTCAAAGCACAGTCAGTCCTCAATGCAGCAATGTGAGACGTGGATTCCATGGAGCCGTCCTGTTACGACTGTCCAACAACTCTAAAAGTGACACATCTGTACCACCTCCATCCTACCATGAGGTTCATGCAGCTGGAGATAGCTCATCATCTTCAGCGCAGGGAGAATCTTCAGAAGATGCCCAGCCAAACACTAGGTTTGAGCCCCAGACATTATTAAATAATACATGAATTTGAAAGGGGAAATATTATTATTTGCTGTTATTTTACTTACCCTTGAGACATCTAAGAAGTAAGTCATATATTTTCTTCAGTGGAACGTCAAAGAAGACTGTGGTACTTGTGGCACTATTTAGAGTTTGCTGCGGATTTGGATTGAGGGTAATAATGCTTTAAGTGCATCTTCAGGAGCTATTAGTATTAATTAGATTTTGCCTGTATATGTTTTTTTTGACTCTCAAAGTGCCAAAGCTGTTTTTGTATGCGGTAGCAGCATTTAATGAATCACCAAAACCCACAATTTCAGCTAAAACTCTTAAATGTTTAATGTATAAATGGCACCTATTGTACATCTTAGATTTCCTGACAGTGAGTAAAATTAGCAGCAAACCTTTGAGTGTTTGTTTGTTTAAATTTTGCTTTCATTGACTGTAATTTGGCATCTCAGTTTTCAAGATCAGAGCGGTGAACATGGTGAAGACTATGAGACAGAAGAGCAGCTTCAAGCTCGCATCCTGACCACAGCTCTGGAGTTCGTTCCACAGCATGGCTGGACAGTGGAGGCCATCGCCGCTGGAGCAGAGGTTTGTTTCTTTATGCATTTTGGTTGTTCATTTTAAACGGAATGTACAATTTTGGGGGGCCGAAAATGTAAACTTTCAAATGTGATAAGTTCAAATGACAAGTACGTACTAATAACAAAAAAGTTATTCCTTTGTGTTTTAAGAAAGTTTCAGTAGGTCGCCACCTACTGAATTGGCATGATTAATACAGCAGTTGTAGTAGTATTCATGGATTTGTTTGTAAGTGAATATTGTTTTTCACAAGGTTGTCGACTGTGCACAAAACTTTAAGCACAAAGGATGTATTTAGTATAGCGATGTCATAAAAAGGCATCATGAAATCCAAATTTCAGTATGTTTTTAAAATTGTAATATTTATTATGAAGGCGCACATCCACAAAAAAAAAAACATTTTTGCGAAGCTGAAAATGCCAGCGCTCTTCTAAAAACAATTCACCTGTGTGTGTTTGTCAAACTGCTTTTAAGAAACACTGAGTATTCACGTAAAACGCAAGCTTAGCGATTCGCCACGCTGAGGGCATTCAAAAAAACAGGACGTTCTCATTGAAAACACCTGAAAAAATACACTTGTCTTGGGGAAAAAATGCTTTGGTGGACACTAAATGATTTATCATGGCCCATTTGTAATATTATTATTATCATTATTAATGAATTCAATTATTTCATATGCCATCATTATTTCTAATAAAAATAACATCTTCTCCTATGATGTTTATTATTGTGAGGGTGGGATCCACCAATAGCAAACCTCAATCATCCAACAAAGGCCTGCTTTATATTTCTTCTTCTCTGAGAAGTAATTTCACTCAGCTGTATGTCACAATAGGAAAGGTTATCGCAACCTCTGTTTCATGCTGACTTCAAAGCCAAACAAAACCTCAAGTATTGAATGTAAATATTATTAACCATATTAGTTTGCTCTGTTGTTCAGACACTTGGCCTGTCAGCCGCTTCCACTGGGATGTTTAACAATGGAGCTGGAGATCTGGTCCTACATTTTGTTGCCCAATGTAATACTCAGCTTGCCGAGACCCTCGCAGAGCAACACAATCAAGTTCAGCTTGGGCAGGCCGAGTGAGTTTACATTTATTTGTTTTTTTTATAAATGTTACACTTAACTGATTGTTTCAGTGTGAATTACTGGGGTAAATCAGATTTATATCACCTTTAAAGAAAATTAGCATTATATAAAATGCATTTTATAGGTTTTTTTTAACGGGGTTTTATATGGATATGACAGATGGATTCCATCATGTGACGTTCAGACGGGGACCTTTAATAAAAAAAATATATATATATGAATAGGTATATATAATTTATTTGTTTTATTTATGTTTTAAGTTATTTTATGTAAACCTCCATTAATTCCTACCGTATAACAATGTTACTGTATAAAAAATACTGTAAAGATTTTTTTAAATTGTGGTAATAAAAATTATTTTCAAAATGATTCATAATTTTTTTGTCAAGTTTTATTTGGTCATTTGAATAGGCTTACAATAATCACAAGTTAAAACTTGTGTTATAATTCTATAATAAATTATATATAAAAGTTATAATTATTATTTTTTTATTATATTGTATTATAATGTATTGATCTATTGTTGTTTTTTTCTTATGTGTTAGACCAAAGAAAACGGCAGAGTTTCTGAAAGATGCTGTGGAGACGCGACTGCGCATGTTGACTCCTTACATTGACACGTGGCCTCAGGTATCATCTCATCCAGACATTTGTCTTGAAAAACCTCACATTTAATCTAGGATAAGCTATATGTGTCTCCTCTTTTTGCAGGCCATGAGTATCCTGCTACTGCCACACAACATCCCTGACAGCCTGAAGCACCTCACCACCTTGGTGGATGATATCTGGTATTACGCCGGGGATCGCTCCACAGACGTGAGTGTATCTTATTATCTAATTTTGCCTCAGTTTGTATAGTTATGAACTGATCTAGATTCCTTTTTTCTTTTTATTGTGAAAGTCTGTGTGAACCGGAAGTTGCTGAAATTTTACAGTATGTTGATGTGCTTCAAACAGAAATATAATATTGAGTAAGAGGCTTTCTTTTTGCCCATCATTTCCACGTTGCAAACTAACGATAAAAGGGACGTGGTTAAGAATATTGTGGCTGAAGTCATCAAACTGACCTCAACAGAGAAGAGCCACCACCCAAATGTGGAAGCAAATGGTCAGACTTTGATTAAAGATTACCAAAACAAAAACAAGCAATTCAGTGGAGTAATTGCATGGGTTAATTGTTCATCGTAAGAATAACAAAGTGAGCTAGCAAAAATAAACATTGTAAATCTTGATTTTTTTATTATTATTATTATTATTTTTTTTTTTTACAAATTATATTAGGTCTTGTACATAATGACTTTAGATTTGGCAAATTTGACTTTGCCTTTATAAAATTAGGCTACATAAAACGGTAATACTTAGTTTTTGTATTAGTTAATTAGATAATGCATTTACTAACATGAACCAGCATTGGTTAGTGCTGTAAACAAAGCAGATAAGCTGGTATTTTATATGCATTATGTTGATCACCAAAAAAGAAAATATCATCTAAAATTTTCTGAAGACAATGGGTTCCCCTTATGGATACTTTAATAAAACCAGTTAGGTCTAGGCCATTATTGAAATGAAATCGCAAATCCAATTGAGCAAAGCTGCGTTGGTCATGCACATCTTGTCAGGAAAGCATGTTTGAACGGTCTGCAATAAATGTCATCTGAAAGCCAGAAGGTGCTCTCCTATAGAAACCCCAAACACCCACGAAGAAGAAACCCAGGAAATCACCATAGTGTTGTATTATAAATGGAAAATTTAACTACTTTTGTGGATTTAGTGTGACTAATAATCTCACGACTACAGAATAATCTTGAAGAACGATATATTTCAAACACTCAACTAAAGTTATGAAGTGAGCTTTGAGTAAAAACATGTTGTTATTATATGTTGTATTTTCACATGCAGCATTTACTACACAGAGCTGTAGTTCTCTGAAAATCTATGCAAATAGCCGTCCTTATCAGAACAATTATCTCAATGTCGTTATCATTAGGGCTGCACGAATTAGTAAAAAATTGCAATATTCACTATAATATTCACAATAATTTCACTGCGATATATAATGCAACCTAAATGCAATTTCACCAGATGACTTGAAAAGCTTGTAAAGAATCCATCATTTTTAATCGGCTGGACCAATTCTGTAGGGGAGCGATTCTGAATAAAATATAATTAACATCAGAGAAAGAGGCAAATAAACAATGATTTATGATTTTCTGAGGGGTCAAAGAGTAGTCAGAAGCAGAAATTAAATAATCACTGTATATTAATAATAATAACACTAGTAAATAATTATATAAAATACAATTAATCTTTAAGCAACAAACCTTTAATTTATTGTGCCCAAATAGCTTAAATTTGCATCAAATTCTTAACACACTTTGCGATATTGATGCTAAAGCGATGTATTGTGCATCCATAATTATCATCCTTTTAAATTCATTTTGATTTTGAACGTGATTTTGAGACGCTTCTCAGTGAGCTATGACTCTGTATAGTAGATGCTACTCCATCTGAAAGCAATTGCTGAAGGTTTAGTAGAACTGGCTTCTAAAATGCACGAGAATCGCCTTTGATTCAATATGAAAAATGCAACACAAATGGATATAAGCATCACACACAGGTATACTTTGCTCATGCGCCTGTCTTTGTTGTTTTAGGTGAACTGGTACACGAGGCGTGCAGCGCTGACGGGCATCTATAACACCACAGAGCTGGTGATGGTGCAGGATTCATCTCCTGACTTTGAGGAAACGTGGGCCTTTCTTGATAATCGCATAAAGGACGTAGTTAACATCGCTAACACTGCTAAACAGGTTATTGTGGCATTTCTTTGTGAATTTCTTTTGTGATTTTTGTCGTGAAGAGTAATAATTGTTTAATGATCTTTGTTTGGTGTAGGTGCAAGCAACAGGAGAAGCTGTGGTTCAAGGACTGATGGGAGCTGCAATTACGGTAACCAACCTAAAATTAAATTACAAAAAATACATTTTCCAAAATCAGATCGATTTATAATTGGTCTAATAGCTAGTTACATATTATAAATGGTTTAGATTTCATTGACTGATATGAAAAAAGTGGTTATTTTTCTTTTTATTTATAAAATATTGTGTAAAGTTTTAGCAATTTTGCTGTGTTTTTGTAATTTTTATCATTACAAAAAACAAAAAAAAACATCTAACCTAATAATTACAATAAAATAATTAATTAATTAAAAATTCAAACAAATAATGTAAAATGACATTGAATTAAATAAGACTTTAGAATTAAAAGAAGTAATTACAGATTAGATTCTAATTAGCAATAAATAAATATCTATAATAGATATTTTAAAATATAAATAGAAAAATAGATATAAATTAATAAAGTTTTTTGTATTATGATAGAATAAAAATGGAAATAAAAGAAAAAGTAATAACAATAATTATAAATAATTATACAAATGTATAAAATAGAAATAAATATACCTAATTATTTTAAATAAATAGCCATAGATAATTAGACGCACAATAGTATAAAATAAATTGGATTAAAATAATCAGATAATTAATATACATTAATAAAAACGTATGATTTAAATAAATGAGTAAATGCACTAGTATAATGAGCAGAATAAATGTAATATAAATAAAAAAATGTTTCTGACCCAATCATATATTTGGTTTTCATACAAGAAACATTTTTTTTTTTAGGATGGGTCCCTCACACGATAATTATCAAATGTGGGGGTCCGTGGCATCTAACCCACCTTTACACCATGTTTAAACATTTGATTTATTGTGCTATTTAAATTAAATCAGCATTTGTCTCTCATCTCTTCCAGCTAAAGAACCTAACCGGGATGAACCAGAGACGATGAGTTTCTCTGCCAATGTTTTGTCTCGTCTTTCACTCTCTGACCCCTCGGCCATGCAGCACAAATGCCCGATACTTCCCTAGCCTGCTCTAAACCAACTAAACGACATGAAATGATCACAATGAAAGTGTGTCACAATACTCCCTCAGCACTTTTAAATGGGTCAGCTGTGCCATACCAAATTCCTCTGTCTGAATCTTGACCCGAGCCCAACCAGGAGCCAGTTTTCCTGTCTGCCATTGCAGTCTCCTTCATGTTTTCTGCATTTGTAAAAAGAAACAAAAAAATAAATGTAAATTGTATTTGAGAGTTCTGTGTTCATACAGTTTGTGTCTGACTCTTTGCCGAGTCCTTCAATAAAAGAATAAAGGCTTACCTATTTACTGAACACTGAGTTTGTTATTTTTGTCCCTCCATGATAATAATCCAAGTCTGTGATGGAAGAATTAAGTGCGATAAAGGAAAAGCTTCTTTAAATTAAAAAAATAAATAAATCAAATGCTAAATGTTTATTTATGAATCTGTTTTAGGTGGTGCAATATCTGTAACTAAAACATGCCAGTAAAGTGTTTTCTGATTCTTTATTATTACAGTTGATACATCAAGGGTTTTAATGGTCCATATGACATATAGTGGGAATAAGAAATAAAAACTGTTCAGTTCAGTGGGTCAAACACTGCAAACACTTGTTTATATGGCCACAAATGTAAGTCTATTTATTTAAAATGTTTTATATAAATGTTTGTGTAAATAAATATCTTAAAAATCTGTCTTTAGTAAGATGATATTTAAATGCCTCGTTTTATGACAAAAGCTCAATTTTAATTGTGGTCTAATAAAACAAGGCAGAGCAATGCTGTTTGAACATACAAACAACATATTTTAAATAAATGGTTTGGCACGTTTTTTTCAAATCCTAATACTGAACATATTTTTCAACAGTTTAGTTTATTTTTATCAATTTGTGTCCTTTTTGTATAAAATATAATGTATTAAGCTTCATGTGTCCTTGAAATGCCGCCTATTTTGAGAAAAACCGCCATAAACGTGTAGGCCGCTAATGTCCCACGAAATTCTGAAACGACTGATCTTTGATGCTGCAGATTTACCTGATCTAAATCTTTCACAGTAACTGATAATACGGATATATTTACAGTCGTGTCCAAACTGTAGAAAATACTACATTAAGTTAATATAATGTACGTAAAGTTTGCGAATTAAACTATGTATTTCGTTCAAGTCCACAAAACGACCGTTAAAATAAACTATTTTATTCTACCTTCACGAATGCTGCAGACTTTTATTTTGTATAACCGGCAATACTACTGCAGTGCACCGGATCTTAACGGACTGGGGACAGCCAGCGTCCAATGAGCTGCTGGCGTTTGTTTTTGTGCTGAAGCCGCGCTCGACACTGGACGTGAATGAGCGACACACCGCGCGTATAGTTGATTTGTTATTATTTTTATAGTCTTAATCCGGCTTGATTTCAGTATGCCGTACGCCAACCAGCCCACGGTGAAAATCACGGAACTGACGGACGAGAATGTGAAGTTCGTGATCGAGAACACGGATCTCGCGTGAGTGATGAGATTGATGAAGTCTAATCGATGATTTTAACCACAAGTCTCATATTTATAGCACTGTAATATGTTTATTGTGCTCTCTCTAAAATGTCATTTGTAAATACTGACTGTACATCTGGTAAATCATGCTGCATATACCATGGTACTGTCATTTATGTTCAGGAAATAATGTAAGTTACACTTTACTGTTATAAATTACAGTTTTGTACTGTTTATTGTTGTTCTAACTTGATAAATGTTTATATAATGTTATAAATGACCATGTTTATCGTTACTTCTAGAAAATTACTATTATTAGTGCAGTTCAAATTGCTTTACAAAACAGAACCAAATACTTATTCATTCATTCATTCATTTTCTTTTCGGCTTAGTCCCTTTATTAATCTGGGGTCGCCACAGTGGAATGAACCGCCAACTTATCCAGCATATATTTTACGCAGCGGATGCCCTTCCAGCTGCAACCCATCACTGGGAAACACACACACACACACTCATTCACACACATACACTACGGAGAATTTAGCTTACCCAATTCACCTATGAATATTCACCTATATATTAATCGCAAATATATTAATAATATTTACCTTTGGACTTGTGGGGGAAACCGGAGCACCCGGAGGAAACCCACGCCAACACGGGGAGAACATGCAAACTACACACAGAAATGCCAACTGACCCAGCCGAGGCTCGAACCAGTGACCTTTCTGCTGTGAGCCACCGTGAGGCCGCGAACCAAATACTCATTACATGTATTTTAAAAGCACATTAACAAAATTAAAATTTTAATGTTTAAATAAGTTTAAATTAAACCATTAAGAATTGGGAAAACTATTTATTATTAAATGTAAATATACTTTAAAGTCAACACATGGATTTTTTTTTGTAAATATATAATACAAACCCAATAGAACATATGAAATATATCCAATTACATATGCTCTTTTTAGGCATTATTTTTAAATGTATTTATTTTTTGTCATAATCTAGCCAAATAAACATACATATATTTAAAATAAAATCATACATTAAAATATTAAGCGTAAGTTTAAATTTGTCATTGGGTTTACATGAGGGACTAAAACATTTATTTATTAATTTAGTTTTGAGTAGTTTTATCTGTCCATCTATCTGTCTGTAATGACCACGTTTATATTTTGTATACATATTTCATTTTAATATAAATATGGAATTTATTTATGTTATGTTTATTATTTGTAATGTAACATTAATTTGTAATGTTTTACGTTTAGTAAATATCAATTAAATTTTTTGATGTAAATTACAGAATCACCCCCAGAAAAACAATGTTTAAAGTTTTAGTTTGATGATCAACATTTTGATGAGAATAAGAAAAGCTGTTTTTTATTTTATTTTATTTTTCAGGGTTGCAAACTCTATTCGACGCGTGTTTATGTCAGAAGTTCCAACCATTGGTAAGAATCAAAATCTAATCTTCTGAATGTTTAAACGAAAAAAAAACAAATGTTAATTTAATAAAACGTATTTACTTGATTTAATTGCGCGCTTTGTCTGTTAAACCTGTTAATCTGATGTAATGCACTCATTTGCCAGCTATCGATTGGGTTCAGATCGATGCCAACTCCTCTGTGCTCCACGATGAGTTTGTTGCTCATAGAGTGGGTGCGTATGTTCATCATCTCTCCTAAATATTTTGCTTCATTCTTCCAATAACACCAAGCATAATTATCATGCTAATCATCTTTTACAGGATTAATTCCGCTCACAAGTGATGACATAGTTGACAAGATGCAGTACTCGAGAGTAAGTGTCTAAACCAGGGTTTCTATTTTTATAAATCTGCATGAACACGAATCATCTTATTAATTGGATGAGCGAAAATGTAATGTTTGGCTTACTTTGTTTCCAATCAGGATTGCACGTGTGACGATTTCTGTCCCGAGTGTTCGGTTGAGTTGACGCTGGACGTGAGATGCACTGAAGACCAGACGCGTCATGTGACCTCACGTGATCTTCTGTCTAATAATCCGCGAGTCATTCCTGTAAGGATATTGTCTACAGTCATTTTTTAAAAATGTAATCAAAATGCGGGAAAATAATATTCTAGCCAGTACAAAGCATGTGACTTCAGTAGCCATTGTTTGTTTATGCTCTAGTTTCTGAAAGTCAGTCGCTAGATCTGCCGTTATGACGTCATGCATGTTGATAGTGACAGAAAGTGCTGATTGGTCAGGAAGCAGTGTGTAGTTTGAGATGTTTCTTGTACACAGTTACAGACAAACAGTGTATGGACCCTTTTCACATTTCTGGGTTTCACAGTAGCAGAAGTCGTCATAGTTGGTTAAACTTAGAGCGCAGTGAATGGGAGAGTACTATAAATGTTTTTTTACAATCCTATTTACTCAAATAATAAAAGAGAGTGATATCAAGACTTTTAGAGAAAGGGGGGAATAAATAGTGTGAGACTGATAACGGTAGCCAGAAGAGAGAACAACGGCAAATTTACTGTCTCACCCATAGACACTGCATTAGAAACATCTTGCATAAGTGATCATTCAATCATTCAAGGATTATATAATACATACATAAATACATATAAATGTACATGTTTTAACTAAATATTAAAAACTTTTAAGGATTTAAGATGCTGATGACCATTAAATGGCAAATAACAAAGGGTCTTGTAAAAAGCGTCAATTCTGATCGATTTAAATGAAAAGATGCATCGATATGAAAGTTTTTGCCAATAACGATAACTCTATATATATGCAAGCCGAGAGCCGATATATAGGTCAATTAATGCATATCTTTTTTTTTATGAGCTTAATTACTGAAAATTTCATTTCTCATCTGGCAGCTAGTAGCAGATAATGTTAAAAATAAGCAATTTTTGGCTGATACCAATATGGCTGATATATGCATAACTAAATGTTGATAATCAAAAGGTGTCTAATTAATTTAAAAAACATGAAACGTATACAAATAAAACGTCATTTACAAGTTACAAAACTTGTATAATTTAGAATTTTAATTTTACATTTGTTTGTTTTTTATAGCTCATTCAATTAGATTTAAAGCGCTGACAGAGTGAGTGACAGTAAACAGCAAAACTTGGCATTGATGATTAAGTTAAACTAGAGATGCACTGAAATTTGGAATTTAGGCAGATGCCGATAATAGTGTCGGTAAAACCGATTATATTTTATATTTTTTTATGTAGGCATATCGATAAGATGTAATTTTCTCAGCTTGATTGCTAATCATTTTTTTCTTATCTGGGTCACATGATAACAAAAATATAAAAAAGTTTTACATAATAATAAATTTGATGATTTGATTGCAAGTCCTACTTTTGATTAAATCATAAAAATTACAATGACACTCCATTAAATTCATTCATTCATTTTCTTTTCGGCTTAGTCCCTTTATTAATCTGGGGTCGCCACAGCGGAATGAACCGCCAACTTATCCAGCATATGTTTTACACAGCGGATGCCCTTCCAGCTGCAACCCATCTCTGGAAAACCTCTACACAACACTCATTCACACACATACACTACTGACAATTTAGCCTACCCAATTCACCTATACCGCATGTCTTTGGACTTGTGGGGGGAACCGGAGCACCCGGAGGAAACCCACGCAAACACGGGGAGAACATGCAAACTCCACACAGAAATACCAACTGACCCAGCCGAGGCTCGAACCAGCGACCTTCTTGCTGTGAGGCGATCGTGCTACTCACTGCGCCACCGTGCAGCCCTCTATTAAATTAAATTCCACAATTCCATTCACTTTTTCACCTTGTGGTTAGCAAAATATTCTCCTCACAAACATGTGTGTATATACATATATATATATACACACACACACACACATTTAGCTTTTTCTAATTGTGTATCTTGTTGTTCAGGTAACGTCCAGAAGTCGAGACAATGACCCCAATGACTATGTAGAGCAGGATGGTGGGTCACGTTTTGATCTATATATATATTTTTTCGTTGCATTTTCGTTCACTAATTGTATCTTTGGCACAGACATCCTGCTGGTAAAGCTGAGGAAGGGTCAAGAGCTGCGGCTCAGAGCTTACGCTAAAAAAGGCTTCGGCAAGGAACACGCCAAGTGGAATCCCACTGCAGGGGTGGCGTTCGAGTATGACCCAGACAATGCGCTGAGACACACCGTCTACCCTATTCCACAGGAATGGTATTTCCCTTACTGCTGCTTTTGTTCACGCTATCAATTAAATGAGTATTTTATTCAATTTACAAGTATGTCATCATGTAAATAAATGACCCATATGCATTCATTTGTGTCTTTGTTCAATTGTCAGGCCTAAAAGTGAATATTCAGAGATTGAAGAGGATGGGGTTCAAGCTCAATATGATCCTAATGGCAAACCAGAAAGGTAATGAAATTTGAACCCATATGTTTGGTAAATTTCTATTTTTAGTGCAATAGAGGTCTAATACAAAAAAAGAGCATGCCAGCACAGATCTACATGATGTATTGCATTTATTTTCATCCAGGTTCTATTACAACGTAGAATCCTGCGGTTCACTTCGACCGGAGACCATCGTTATGTCTGCTTTTGCTGTGCTCAAGAAGAAACTGAGTGATTTACAGACACAACTCAGTCATGAGATTCAAAGCGATGTGCTCACCATTAATTAAACTGCTTTTTGGGGGGTATAATATATATATATATATATTAATATATATATTATTTTTTTTTTTTTTCCAGCTGTTGTTTGTTTGCATCAAATTGGTGTAGAATTCTATACATAATAAATACACCAACACATTGCGTTATGTTAATTGCTTGCACAATATGGGAAAAATACTGTGTATGAACACTAGAGGGCAGGCTTTGTGTTAAAAAATTGGATTCCGTTGATTTATACATGATTGAAACATAAAAAGACTGCGTAATATGGTCATGACAGAGCATTTATAACAGCATGCTGATAATGGGAACATTTTATTTCAAGCAAAAAAATGAATAAAACAAGCCCTGATAATGGATGTAAGAAATTCACAGAAACCCACCCGGAGACAAACTATGTAAACAAAACGCATGGAAAGAAACAAGAGCGACATGAGTTAGACAACAGATTGTGCAATCTTATTTATTTTTCCCGTAAAGTTTTGGTTGCTTCAAATACATAAAGTATCGAGGGATTTCGAGGAAAAGTGCAGTCACAAAAAATTCTCTCTTTGATTTTAATCATGGATTCTAGTTTAGCACAAAATTACAGCAACATAGATCAAGTGAATGCATTCCCCACAAGAAGTGTGTGAGACATCTATGATGAAGAAACAGAAATCCAGCTCCAATTAGACAGGCCCTTTCTGCGTCTTCATATTATAAAATTGCGTTTTCAAAATAGGATTCTTCGTACACAAATGGTTCAGTGCTGCCACTGTCAGTTGCCAGAAAAATAAAGTCAGTTTTCAGATACTGTAAAGATACGGTTACACATTAGCCATATTTCAGAGACATTTCGCGGGCAAATGTGACGCACAACGGATCAGTTAAAGACGTTTTATGTGCTTGGTGGTTTTCAAATTAATATTTTCATAACATGATTATCACATTTGGATACTGATATTGTATTTATCATTATAGACTTGTACTTATTTATTAGACGTAGCACCTATTGAATAGATAGGCCTACTTCATTAATGACTAATCATAAGTGTTACTAGCAAATTTAAGATTTTTGCCATTGACTGGTATTCTTCAGGTGCTAGCAATTTATCATGAGTAACAAAAACTAGTGTGACATTTGGTGTATCTATAGTGTCTAATGAAGTACTAGTACAATAACTTGGTATTCATTAAGTGGGCCAAGTAGTCAATGATTAGTGGCCTGTCTACCAAACGCTACCCAATATTTATATACTAGCAGGGTAGCTTTTAACACATAAGAATAGTGTTTTTAAATCAATAAGCACTTGTAGCTAATAAGTAGCTTCTAGTTGGCTACTTGATACAAAAGGTAGTAGCATGAATATAGATAGCCAACTAGTATGTATGCGTAAATAAAATGTTAAAATGGTTAGCCATAATCAAAATTAAGATTACCTTAAATCATACTCCTATTCATGTTTTTTTCCCGTCAACAAGGTCCGACAATGTTTTCTGTTGTTTCACCTGAATTTGGGGCCAATTCCCATGCCTGCGAAATTTCTCAGAGCAGAGGTAAATGTGACCGCATGGTAGCTAAGTGGGCTAAAATATGTGCTCGTTTAGTTTTTCCATCAAGTATAGACACCACACAAATCTACATTTGAACTTCTTTCTTTAATTACATAGTCTAAAAGAAGCAGGTGACAGCCATTATGTCAATATTTTTCATATCTTCTAATTCACTGAGACCTATGTAAATTTCAGTTCATAATAGTATATACTGTACTGTGGAATACTGGCAAAGAAAGACCAAACAGTGTTCTTTAAATTTGTGTATTGCTTCTTACTGATACCACATAGATTTTTGGCACACCACATATCAGAGTTAAATGTCATAAAAATTTCATAAATATTTCTATAAATCTTTAAAATACTGTGCTGTTTCCTAAAATAAGATATATAGAGATGATAACTCTAACTCCTCTAAGGTCGAGAGATAAGCAAACATATATATATATTTATATATATAATTTATTTCTGAATCTCTTCACTGCATACTTTAAACGCTCATCAACTTCATTTCATTCACAGCCATTCTCCACATCTATCGCCTTTCCCTCAGTTCTGTCATTACCCACAGTGCTTTGAACTTAATACTGAAGGTGAAATGTGTAATGCTGGCTGTCCCTTTGTGTCTCTGTGATGTATTTAATCATGAATATGAATATTATCTCCAGTCCATACCTGTGGGATTTTATGGCATTTACAGTCAAATGAGATTGACAGATCTCTAAAAAACAAACGTCTAACAATGAGAAAATCACAACTAAACTTTAGAGGACCTAGAGATGTTGTGGTGTGTCAAATTGCAACACGGATAGGCACACATTGCAGTTACATTTTTAAAATAATAACATAATAAGACAGCAAAATCATAACCTACCCCAGCAAAGCAAAAGAATTGCAGGACTTGAAATAAAAAGTAAAAGCATTTTGATTTTTGACCAAACAGGAAAATGATAATTTACACCCTGTGATCCCACTTCAAATTTGTTGCAATGGTTGCAGGTTTAGTTGCAAACAAAAATAACGGTAATAAAAAAACCACCCAAAGCAAATTTTGATAAAAAAGGAAAACAAATAAATACTACTAAACAATATACACATATGAAGTCCTGTATCAGTTACAATTGACGACATTGATATGTATAGATTAAGGAGGTTTCCTGTAGTTTGGGCATTTCTTTTTTTCCACCCAACAATCAAATGATTTAGCGAATTAGAATTACACTAAAAATAATAATAAGAATAATGAAGAATTAAATGAAGAATTCATCACATATTTAAAGCAAAAGACATACATACTGGCCCTTTCGGAGTGATTGTGTCAGCATTCAACTCAAAGCTGTCAAATTCAACAAAACCGAATTTCTACTTGAATTCAGTTTGATTCCGTTGAACCATTCACATGTTTTCCTGTGAAGACCCTTTTTTCCAATTCAAAAACTGTTGGAAATTAATACTGAGTAGCAACAGCGCAACCTAGTGTTGACTGAAGGTACAAATACAATGTTGCTGGGAATGCAGTTGACCTCCTTACCAAATGGAAGACACCTAATAGTAAACCACAATTCAGAGAGACCCAAGAGAATTGTTGATCATTCAAACAAACATCCAATGTTATCTTATTACAATGGTGGAGAGACCTGCTGCTTGCTACGGTTACGTTGTTCACACGTAAGGAGATTTTAACGTTTTCAAGTGACCACGGCCCTTCTAGGACTGTCAGCGAATGAACTGAGGGACGTCTAAATGCTCGCATCTCAGAGATTCGTGTACCTCTTGGTTGAAGGTGTATGAGGAGGGAAAAAAAGCAAGATATTTATTTCATAGGCAGCTGATACATAGACAAAGGTTCCCTTTTTTCCTGAAGAAATATTCTCTGTAGAATTGTCTTAGCAAAGATAGAAAATGGATCCCCAGCTCTGCTGGTTTCAGTGCATTCAAAGGAGGCCCAAATCCTTAAAAGCCAAAGGATAGTCAGCTCATGTTTGTAGTTTCCATACAGTGTGTTGGCTTCAATGTCCTCTCTGGTGCTGGAGCTCTTGGAACAGAAATGCAGGGAACCGCTTGTGCTTGCGCGGATATTTTGAACGCTTGAGTTTCTTCAGGATGTGAGAGTTCCTAAAATCCACTGAAAGCATGATAGGACAACAAAGTGTTAAAATTAGTGAACCGAAATAAGGGAAGAGGGAAAACGAAGCTTATGAACAAGATGCGCCGAGTCCTGTGGAGGACATCTCGCCCAGTCTCATCTATCCAAAAGGACTTTCAGCGCCCGCTCGATGTTCATTCTGTGACCCACACGAGTCACACCCAAGTCGATCAGATCTTCCTTTTGCAGGTTTGGCAGGTGGCTGCCCTCTATATCATTGTCCATAAAGGCATCCCTGTGCTCACCCAGGTTCAGGCTCTCGAGCCAGTCGGCCACATCCTGCTTGCTCCACAAGAGAACAGGTTTGGTGGCAAAGGGCTTGTTTGATGCAGCCTGGATGAGGGTGAGTGGGGAAGGGGAGCGGCTACGCCCTGTGCCCAGGCTGAGGGGCGGTGTGGGCAGGCCAAAGACGTCCGTCATGGTGGGGGAAGTGGCCGAGGTCGGGAGGGAAGAGGCACAGCTGAGGCCAGAGTCTGGTGGGGACATGATAGGACTCGGGGTGTGGTGGTGGGGAGGCAGGCTCTCTGCCTGTCGGCACGGTGACGGGGCAGGCACATTGGGGCCAGGCTGGGCAGTGAAGGTAACGGTGGTGTTTTGCTGTGTACCTGAGATGAGGGATACACCATCCTGATTTCTGCAATGACAGAAGGATAAACATGAGGAATACATATAAAGAAAAAAAATGAGGGAACATGTATAGCTACATCCTTCCAAAAAAAATCTAGAATACTTTAAGTGGTTAGTAGAGCTGATCATTGTTATGTTGTTTATGTGATCTTTTCACCTTTTTAGAATATTGTTATGAAGTTATTAGGATGTTCTGGGTATTAATAGTCCAAGTTAACTGTTTGTGTGATTTTATTTTCTCCCAGATGGATTTTTTTAGTTTACATTTTTTACAAGTAGAACTAAAACAAAAACTTGCCAACCTCTGGAAAAGTATTTTTATGCAAGGGACAGCTGAGACAAGAGACTTTTTATGGGTGAACTGTAATAATATATGTATATTATGTGTCCCAACAGAAAAACAAGAGAAAAATGTTGAGGGCAAAATAAGTGTATTGAAACCCAAGTGTACTGAAAGTATGAGTGCAATGTAGGTGGTTTGGTTTAAAGGAAGCACTGAATGTGAGGTTCTTTATAAATGCAATGTCCTTGCCCCAGGTTTCTCCTTATACCCAAGGTGTGCTGGCCTACATTTGTTGTCAACACGTAAACTTTTACATTTGCATCTGATGTAGCATAGCAAATAAAACCAAACACACTCATATAAACAGTACTCAAACAACTCTAGACTGATACAAAAACATCAATAAAAATACACAAATTCAGTGATTCAAATAACGTGTTACCTTTCCATACAAAAAAATCTGTTTCTATTTATTGTGAGAAAAAAAACCCCACATTTGCTCAGTGTGCTAAACAGCGCTCTGCCTGGGCTATAAGTGCATTTTGGGGTCAGTTCTTTGGTGTGTAAATAACTAAATCATTCAATAATAAATGAGACATGGAACTTCATGTTGATGGCAAACCACTGTCTGTGCAATGTGGAATCCATCAGCATACGCAACCTTTGCACGTGCACAGTGCACAGTGTTCATTTTGCTCATGTTTGCAAAATAAATGACAAGCTTTAAAACCAAATTAGCTTTCTCTGTAGGAATCATAAGTGGAAAAAATCTGATATTTATTAAAACACTCCTTATAAAATACTAAATATAAAACTATTTTTATTTTGTATTTATTTTAGTATTTTATTATATTTAGGAGTATATTATATTTAAGAGCTCAAAGTATAACCATGATTTTAATGCATTATGCCATTCTCCTTGCGTCATCAGTATTGAAATAAGTTACTTATACTCAGAGCCTTCTAAATCAGTTAATTTAGAGGTTTATTTCAGTGTTGATGCAGCCATTAAAACAGCCTATGTTGGCAGCAACCACCAAGACAGCTCAGTGGGCTTTCTCAAAATAGTACGAGCTCCTTATAATTGTAAATGTTTTTGTCCAAATGAAATATTCCTTTAAAAAGTCCTTAAGGACATTACTTAAGAGAATCTAGATATGTCTTGTGGGAGCAGTTTGCGTGCTGTGACAACTACGTAACAAATGGACCATGTTGTAACAACACACACCTCCCCCTTCTGTGGTACGGTCTGTGTTCATCATCACACTGACGTTGCTCATCTCGTCCTCAAGGCTGTTCTCATTATTGGGTTGCTAGGCAACTCTTTCGTTCTCCAGCAGAGCACACACACTAATCTGAGAGCCTAAATGTAAGCCTGTGATACAGGAAGGAAAGAGGGCATACCTTGTTCCAAAGTGAGTCCTGGATCCAGTCGGAGAGTCTAACGCTTCCCCTGGCTTTGGTGCTTTGTCCTTGTTCACATGCTGCAGAACTGAATTGGTTTCAGGGCCATGGGGTCCTTTCATCTCCGGAGGGTCACCCCACAGCTTTGAGGTTCGTTGCGTTGGGGTTTTCAAGGGTTCTGGTGGAATAGATCCAGGGGGTGGAGCTGGGACAGAGGAGGGCATTCTGAAAGAGCCTACGTTCTCCTCAGGCAAAGAGTCCTTGTAAAGTGCATTGCTCTTGATGGCAGGTTTGGGTTTTGGTTTGGACAGGATTTGAGACCTGTCCACCAGAAAGGCTTGTCCATCTGCATAGACGGTGCACGTATCCAGGGTCTCACCTCCTTCAGAAGACAGGGTGGAGATGCTGGACACAGTAGAGATGGTGCTGGTGGTCTCCAGTTGGGGGTCACCACTGCTCCGGCTGTCTACCTCAATGCCAGAGTCAGTGATTTGTTCATAGGGCTCTAGTGGGCCTGGAGGGAAGCTGGGAGGTGTGCAATTTGTGAGGACTGTTGATCTTTTGATTTCAGCATTCCCAACACCTAATGCAGGAAAGTAGGGAGCAAGAGAAGGCCCTTTTGTACCATTTGCTTTCTGTTTGAGTAGTTCAGCTATACTTCCCGCCTGGTCTTCAGGAATGTCAAAACTGTTGGCAAACTCCAGTGGGGGTGGTAAGGGTTCTGCAAACACAAACTCTTCATCGATGTCGACAGAGGCCAAGGGCGGTGGAGGGATGCCGAAGGGCAGCTTCACAGGCTCATCCACTGAGCTAACAGTTATGATGGTCTTGCCATGTGGAACAGCTGATAGCGCCTTGGGGGCTGGGGGGTTGGTGGGAGCTGGCTGGTTGGGGTCGCGAAGCTCCCCAGGGGTGTTGTCGGGACTCACTCCCTCATCCCTTTCGCCCTCTGACAAGCTGTTATCCTCAGATTTTGCCCCATCTGTGGTGTGCACCATCAGTAGACCAGCTGACTTCTGCTGAGAAGTGTCCACAATGTCGATCAGCATGTTTTTCTTCTCCTCAGGCCTCTTCTCAGGCTTGCCCAAATCGAGCTGATACTTGGATTCTGTCTCATATTTGGACTCAGTCATTTGCCTCCTCAAGCCCCCACGGGGACGGCCCATGGTAGCAGTACTTGAGAAGCCAACCTCCACATTTGATCTAAGCTTAGTGTCAATGAAAAGTGGTTTATTAAGATCAAGTTTGGATGGGTCACTTTTTAATGGAAGAGGCTGTGATTGATCCCTCATGGCTCGGTCTCTGGCAGCTAACGCTAAAGCTAATGGTGAGTTGGGGTCAAGTGGCTTGCCTGTTACTGGGTGAACGTAATTCCCACTTCCTGAGCTGTAGGTCTTATGAGCAGGCAGACTGATTGGGCTGTGTCCTGTACGAGTGTTCAACAGTTCCCTCACCATGGTGGGCTCAGGGCTGTTGAAGTCTGTCACATTGCCACCACCTCTAGGGATGCTAAGTAGTGATGAGGGAGGCGCCATGAGCCTACGCAGCCGCTCATCACTGCTAAACATGCCCTCATCAATAGACTTGGAGTGTCGGAGCCGTGGGGTCGGTGTAGGTACCACATCTTCATCACCAGCATCTGTAGACCTAAAAGATGGAGAGTTGCGATGAGCATCAAGCCTTTTTTCCCTGTCTCTGACTGCACCAGCAATAGCAGCTGCAAATGGACTGCCTGAATTTAAGCCATCTTCAGGACGCAACTGCCCTGGGTGATCTGGTGTGGTCGTCTCAATTTCCATGCTGCTTCCTTGACTGCTCTTGCCGCTGCTGCTGGTAGAGGGCTCTTTGATTATTATTGTCGGAATAGGGATAGAGCAGGTCTTCTCAGGACTGTCCTCTACGTTGGACTGTTTGACAAGCATTCCCTTTCTTCTGGCAGGCTTGTTGGGCACAAACAGTCCAGCTTGACCCATCTTGCCAACATCTGAGTAGGGGTTCTCAGGGATTAGGGCACGGCGCATATGAAGACTCTGCTGGGCCGTGGGGCTTTGATTGTACCCCTCAGAATCATACTGCTCGGGACTGTCTCTATAATACTTGGCCTGATCTCTCCACCCAGCACCTTCACCTCTGTCCGGGGCTGTACTGTTTGCATTAGGACTCTGTGAAGTAAAACCTGCTCTGATGGTGCCGTATCCTCGACCAGCTTGGACAGGAGCATTATTATGAGGTGGAGATGGAGGGGAGATAGCTGGTGGGGGTGGAATATCCTCTGATGTGTCAGGCATCGAAAGGCTTCTTGTAAATTTCAACATTGGAGGAGTAAGAAACTGCTTCTCTTCTTCGGTTACTCCTGTAAAGAAATAAAAAAAAGAAAATTCAAACCAAACATGCCAACAAGACTGGGGGTGTAATTACCATTCAGAAACAATAAATATGACATCACAAAGCAAATATTACATCTTGAAAATAAATCACATTAATGGAAAAGCCTCCAGCAACAGTGGGCTGACCACTGAGTGTAGTAGGCCAATTATTTTTTCATTTGACAAAGCTCTGAATGAGTTTTGTGTGCAATATATCAAAATAAAGATATACTTGAGTGTGCAAAACAAAACAAAACAAAACAAAACAAAACATCCACACACCTATAGATGTTTGCCGCCGTATGGTTCCCTTTGGTAGACCCAGAAAAGGGCCTCTAGGACTCCCTGGCTGCGGTAACGAATCTACTGCTGTATCCTGACTATTGCAGAGAGACTGCAAAAGAAAGAACAAGGCTGACATGATAATAAGGACAAGCATAATGCAGCACTTTTTGTAGAGCATCTATTCAAACTAGGTTTCTCACATTTTGAAACAAATTTATAAAAAGAGATTGAGACAAATATATAGAAATAATATAAAATAACATACTCACAAGCCTGTGCATAATTCCACTTTAATTTAAGCATCAACATCCAATATCACATGCAGTGTGAGTTATTGCAGTTAGGCTACAATACAATTATCAACAATCACAGGAGACCTAAGCTCTAGGGGACATTACACAAGGCACGCTTACATTCATTTCAGGGCTGACAGGAAAACATTTGCTAGTTGGACGTGGCTTGATCGTCGCCACCCTCACTTCTGCATTTGAGTTGTCCCATATGGGTTTCTGAGGAGGTACGACTTCATCCACTTTATCTGTAAGACAACAGCATCTCAAATTAGAAAGCAGGAAGCAACATTTAAAATAAGCTCAGTATCAAATATTGCTAATTTCCTCTAAGAGGATCCCCAGTGCACGGATCCAAACCGAGCAAGAGAGGCGACAGAAATAGGTACAACAACAATGGTCAAGGTCAAAGCCGTGCAAGCGCTTCCTGGCTGCGTTGGAGAAATCTTAGCACTTCTTTCAACGGCCACTGCGCAACATGCTAGCGTTTTTTGTTTTTTTAGACAGCTCCCATGCATGGGATGATTACTTAGTGTGACTTGAAATACAATCCTCTTCTTCAGACCCTCATTATCTGAAAGCTGATCATCTACACAGAAATGGAGGAAAGGGAAATTCAGTATCTGATTTCCTAGCATAAAAGTCATCAAGACTAAATCTGGTAAGAACACACACACACACACACACACACA
>CAIGQW010054212.1:8380811-8406397 GCA_903798125.1 Danio choprae | reverse complement strand
TTGTATTTATATTGTTACTTTAAATATTCATTCACTCATTCATTTTCTTTTCGGTTTAGTCCCTTTATTAATCTGGGGTCGCCACAGCGGAATGAACCGCCAACTTATCCAGCATATGTTTTACGCAGCGGATGCCCTTCCTGCTGCAACCCAGTACTGGGAAACACCCATACACTCTTGCATTTACACACATACACTATGGCCAATTTAGTTTATTCAATTCACTTATATACACATGTCTTTAGACTGGGGGGAAAACTGGAGCACCTGGAGGAAACCCATAATAATAATAATAATAATATAATGTGAGAATATAATATAAATATTTTTATTCAAAATCTGGAGGAAGAAAAGTGCATACTTTTATAGAATAAACATAAATATTAAATAATCCTGTAACAAATAAATCAAGAAAATTCTGAAAAAAGAGTTCTCAAGTGGTCTTTTATTTAATGTTTTTCCCCAGAGCTGTATAATACACAATATCATACAATTACATTATATGACATATAATCAAATTAATTGTATTATTAATCAGAAATTTTCCCAGTGATGGGTTGCAGCTGGAAGGGCGTCCGCTGCGTATAACATGTGCTGGATAAGTTGGTGGTTCATTCCGCTGTGCCGACCCCAGATTAATGAAGGGACTAAGCCGAAATGAAAATGAATGAATGAGTGATATTAATCAGAAATTCCAGGACAGATGTTTAGTCAGCTGTTCTGAAAAAGACAGAAAGAAAAAACCTCACAATGCATTTAAAACGAAACTCCATTTACACTCTCACAATAATCCCTTTCTCCCCCGGCCGAATTTGCTACATTTCAATTTCCTTTGAAGTAGTTTTTCGGCACATTTGATGGCGAGCGCTTGGAAAGCACAGCATTATGAGCGCAAGAATAGAGCTTTTTTTTTTCCTTTCTTTTTTTTTTACGAGATTTTTGATCAACTCATTCCCTCAAGAGTCACTTGAAAAATCCACACTATTTGGCTACTATGTGCGAGCCATGCTAATACTTGGAGGCATTCGCTTTGTAGTGCTTAGGTTTAGTAAGCATCAATAAGTAGAGGAAAAATCCAAACCATCCACTAAGCAAACAGAATGAACTAATGGATCAGTCATTTTCTCCTCCCATTTCAATTATCCAGAGCTGAGAATATGAGCACACCGCTAAACGCTAATGCTAATACAGATAATCCCTTACATACATATACATGTCACATTTAGCCACCCAGGCAGTTGGAGAGTGTGATTTGAGACATCCTTCAGGTTAATGAGGAATATGTAAATGCTGCGGAGCTTATGAGATTACCAGTGGTTTGATAGTTATTACAGGTGTTAGTAAACCAGAGTTAGCAGGCTAGTTAATGCTGGTCCTTTCAGAGTCTGATTGATCCCTCAATGCGGCTGTTTGCTGGGCTGAATTGGGCTGTGGTGGGTCCAGATTGTGGGCTCAAATACTGAAAGGTGCCAAGTTGACCCGGTTTTCTCTCATTTTTAGACTTTTCTTTGGTTTGTTTGGCCTCTGAGCAGTGCAGATAGGGCTGCTTCACGAAGGAAAAAAGGGAAGATTTATTTTGACAGATCGCGCAATTGATTATGAGCTGAGTACATTTAAAAATACAAATGCAATTATATGTATTTTAATATTATTATCTAAAATATACATTTATAAAACACAAATGAATAAATAGCCTATAGTAAATATAAAGCACAACATAATACACAAAATCAAGAATGTGTCATATTTTAACAAATAAACTAATTATACTATACATTATATATAGCTACATAATTATATTATATTGCTATATTAATTTACATATTTATACCATATATTAAATATAATTTATATTTTTTTTTATTGATTTTGTATTTAAACATATTTACATATAAGAATATATTTTATGAATTACTATGATATGATTACAGAAATTATATGACACATAATAACATTAATTATTAAAATGATTATTTCAATTCATACATTCATTCATTTTCTTTTCGGCTTAGTCCCTTTATTAATCTGGGGTCACCACAGCAGAATGAACCGCCAACTTATCCAGCATATGTTTTACACAGCGGATGCCCTTCCAGCTGCAACCCATCACTGGGAAACATCCATACACACCCATTCACACATACACTACATACAATTTAGCTTACCCAATTCACCTATAGCACATGCCTTTGGACTTGTGGGAGAAACCGGAGCACCTGGAGGAAACCCACGCAAACACGGGGAGAACATGCAAACTCCACACATAAATGCCAACTGACCCAGCCGGGGCTCGAACCAGCGACCTTCTTGCTGTGAGGCGATTGTGCTATCCACTGCGCCAGCGTGCTGCCCCAATTCATATTTTATATAAATGTAATAAACACTAATACATATTTAAAATTGTATTGTATTTATATAAGTAGTACTTATATAATTAATCATGTATTACATATCATATAACCATATTAATCCTGTAATATTTATATAGTTATTTCTATTCATTTATATATTTTTTACATATGTATTATATAAATATTACAGAATATTATTCACTACATATATATTCTATTGATTTTGTATTTAAAAATCAAAAATCTTGAATTATGCTGACTTTTGTTAAAATATGAAATTATTATATGAATTATATTAAACCCAACAAATAAAAAACAATTATATATTAGTAAAGATAATTTTACAATACATTAAATAGTATGTGTGTTTTAACACTTTGTTAAAATATTCAATTAAACTTTATTTTTTATTTAGGAAATTATTCTGTAAATATTTTTAATCATACTCATACAATACATAATTTATGAATGCTATAATATAACAAAATATTAAATTAATAAATATTCATGTTTTATGTAAGTTTTATATAAACATTATATGTATACTATATTTTCATTATTTTTTAAATATCAATAAAGTAACAATAATGTAAAATCTCAATTGAGCGATATTTATCCAATATATTAAACATTACATAATATTATAATACATAAACATAAATGATAATGCATTTCTATTTAATAAATAGTCATTAATAGAAGTTGACACACACAGGTGAAGAGGTGGGATGCTAGTAGAATATCGCACGGCTTTCAGCCAATCAAATTCGAGAACCAGAAAGGACTGTTGTATAAATAAATAAACATACACACACATACAACATGCCAACAATGTTTCACTTCATATGAATTCAGTTATATTGACGTCATATTTTTTTCTTATTCTAGATGCAAATAAATCTGAATTCTCCCTAAGAGCAGCTCCTCTGTGTGAAAGTATCCATCTGATATTTCCCTCTCGCTTTTGGTCAAAGAAGTCATTAAGCTTATCCAGACACAACAAAAGAACGATTTTGCAACGGCAAACAAGAGTGTCAAATCAAACAGAGATCTGCAAAAGAGGCTTTGTTGAGTTGCTGAGCTTCATACCAATTTGGAGATTTCCAAGCTCTCTTTTCTTAGTCTTTTTAATCACTGGACTTGTTTGAAGAGCACAAAAGCTCTAAATATGACGAGAACAAATCAAAGAAACATTATGTAAGATTCGGCAACTCTGAAACTCTTTACTAAAAAACTGTGTGGCCAGGAAAATGGGACACTATGTTGTATTATATTGGCAATGCACTATTTTTTGATAATGTGAACCAATTTTGAAGATAGTAAAACAGGATGAGAGCTGCAATTTACAAATGTATTTGTGCTATTGAAGTATTAAAAATGTTTGTTCACTAATATGGATTACTTATTACTAATTATTATTACAGGTTATGGGGCCTCACGGTGGCGCAGTGGATAGCACGTTCGCCTCACAGCAAGAAGGTCGCTGGTTCGAGCCTCGGCTGGGTCAGTTGGCGTTTCTGTGTGTGGAGTTTGCATGTTCTCCCCGTGTTGGCGTGGGTTTCCTCCGGGTGATGGGTTGCAGCTGGAAGGGCATCCGCTGCGTAAAACATATGCTGGATAAGTTGGCGGTTCATTCCGCTGTGGCGACCCCAGATTAATAAAGGGACTAAGCCGAAATGAAAATGAATGAATGAATATTACAGGTTATTAATTTAGTACTTATTTATATTTATTACTAATTATGTAATTTCATATTTTTAACTAAATAAAATGTAACATTTTATCAAAATCCTAAATTAATAAATAAAAATGCATATATAAAATAATACATTTCGTAACATGATTTATATATGATTAATATGTGTATTATAAAAAATATTTTTATCATCTGTTATGTATTTGTACTATTTAAGTATTAAACATATTTATTCCTCATTCATTTTCCTTCGGCTTAGTCCCTTATTTATCAGGGGTTGCCACAGCGGAATGAACCGCTTTAAACATATTTACTAATATATAATTATTTGAGGGACTAAGCCGAAAAGAAAATGAATGAATGAATATATTTATTTCTTATGTATTTATTGCTTATTGTTAAAATTTTAATAAATGTATTACTTTATTTCTTTTTATATTATTACTAATTATCAAATTTCACATTTTAACAAAATAAAATGTATAGTTTACATTTTAGCAACATACAAAATAAACAGAAAATGCACATATTAAACATTTATATAAATATAATATTTTGTGATATTTGATGTGCATACAGTGTGATCAATATTTAAATATATATTTTTAAATTAATAACTTTATATAAAATGAAATAAGTATATAAATATATTATTTAAAATATAAATATAAAATTATTATTTATTACTATAATTTTTTAAGTATTATTGTTACTACTAATAATTGATTTATAACTTTAATATAAACATTTTATAATATTAGTAATTATATAATTTCACATTTTAATAAAATCAAATTTAGTAACTGAATGAGTGTCTAAATAAAGCCATCCTTTTTACTTCATGGAGCAACTATATCAGGTCTGTGAAAATGAAGCATTTATTATTCAGATTCGTGTGATCGTAATTACTGTGAAAATGCATTGCACATTCATGGGAAAACCCACTTAAATAGTCTTAGATGGCTTAAAGAATTATGAATTGCAAACAGTTTCTCTGCAGGATCCGCGCGGACATCGCCCTCTGGCGGAGGACAAACAAAACACAGTGGACAAAGCATGCTAATGTTTTCTCATGAGCACTAAATTAATACAAGGTGGTTATTGTTTTAAAAAAAATAACTGGTATTGTCATTTTACAGCGTTATATTGATGTTTTATAGCTTATTTAGGATACAATTTCTTTAAATTATTTAATTATGTAATTTTCTGTGTCAGTTGTTTGAGTTGTTCAAATTTGTTCAAAGACTTCACAATGATTAATACAGTTTAAATTGAAAGTTTAAAATGTGTAAACTAAAGCTAAATGTTTAATAAAGTTTACATTTAAAGTTCAAAATGTGTAAACTAAAGAAATAACTAATATTTTGGTCAGGCAGGCCTGTCAGAAGTCTGTCTAAAAGCTCTAATAAAATGTTTGGGGTTTTACTTTGTAAGATAAGCATCTTTCTTAACATTAGTCTACTTCAAACTTGGTAGACAGGAGTTAATTAATTTTTTTTAAACAATTCTACCTTTTATAATTTCAGACACAGTCATTAGCACAAATAAATACGAATTAATTTGCGTGAATGCGCTATTGGCGACACTTGTAAACAAATGATCTCCCTCACGCTGCTAAAAACGAAGCCGTTCCCTTGAGAAAGACGCTAAACACCGTGTCATTTCAACTCGACTGCGCCGAAATAACGCTATGAATTTAAACGTTTTCAACGGTAAATCGGTTTCTTGTGTTCCTCTTAATCCAAACAACACAAACCCGGTCATTGTAACATGGTGCTGTTCAGAAAGACGCAGGACGATGGGAATTCGCGAAGCGAGCATTATTTTGAAGGTGCCACCTATTTGCAGCTCATAAAAACAATATTTAGGTTGTGCTTGAGCGTTACCTCGCTGAATAGGCGCTATTCATGCGGGGTTAAGAGTGTAGCGTGGGTCCTGTGAGGAGGTAGCGTGGGTCCCTGTGTTTCTGGGAGGAGCTGTCAGGGCTTCGGGGGACCCGGAGAATAGCGGCCCGCCAGAGTCTCTTGCTTGGGTTCGAACTGCGGTGATTTAACTGCATAATCGGATTGAAAGTGAGCCGCGGAATTTATGTCAGTTCACATTTCATCAAACGGCGAGTGTGAATTGAAGTCGACAGAACAGAGGGTTAATCCAGAACTAAAGCCAAAATAATTAGGGGCCCCCGTCTAATCTCCTGCTCATTCTAACACCCTTGAATGACATTAAAATATGGCAACGCTTGCTGTTGGCAGTCAGATGTGTTGCCCAACTTTAAACGGGCCAATCAACGTCTTGCGTGGAGAAGCAGAGGTTTGTTCATGAGATCCAACAAAGTTTTGGGTGTCAGCCACAGAAGTGAATAATTCAGACAAGTTTATGATTTCGTGATAAAATATTTAAGATAATTTAGAACAATGAATGAATTCAAAGTTGAATAGGTCTCCAGAATAATTACATGTTCTCTGTACAAATTATGTATAGCCTAACATGTTTATTTTAGAAAACAAGCTGTAACTTTATGACAAGCTATAACTATAACTTTATTAAGATTGGGATTGTAGCCTGCAGCTTTTATTTACTACTTTCCAAAAGTCAATATCATGTCATTCAAATCTCTTGCAGGTTGGTTTTTAGCCAGAGTAGATACATAAAAAATGGCGAAAACAAACAAACAAAAAAAACTAAAATCTTTTTTTATAGTAAGTTACATGTATGATCAGATAATTTTGTACCATGAGTGTATAGTGTACTGTCAGTTCTAAACATATTTTTTGCTAAATTATCTAGAAAGTTATATTAGTGTCAAAAATCATTTGTAAAATATATTTAGCCTTTTCTCATGTATCACCTACTTTTGGGACTGAATTTTGTTCATAAACGCACATAATTTGACTAACCACTGCCGTGTAGAAATGTTCAAAATTTTTATCTGGAAATTTATGCAAGTAAAATCTTACCTTAAAAAAACATTTTAAAAGCAGATACATGTACAGAAGATGACTTTCTTTTTTAGACTTTTGTCTACCAATGTTTTCACCAAATATCAAATGCATTTAAAAAAAATGTATGCGAAGCAAAGTATTTTTAGTTTTAATTATTATTTGAAATACAGAAACTCCAGAATCTACGGGATGGATTAAGGTTGTGTTTACACTTGACTTGTTTGGTTTGATTAAAACTAACTCTGTGTAGTCGAACAACTGAAATATAAATATAACATGCAACATCCAAACAAACCAATTAAAAGGACAGAATTCTCAAGCATACTTTTTATCTTTAGATTCTTACTAAAATTGTATAATTTTATTTTTGGTCATTTTTTTTACCTTAAGAACCAAGAGAGCTGAACTACAAGTGTGCAAAACCCCCAAGACCTTCCTTTGTTTTCCAAATCTTAAGCCAAAGTGCATGTAATCTCCTCAAATGTTGCCCAAAATTTGCTTCCCAAAAAACTAACCCCATCCTTAGTCAAAATCCAAACCATGGCCACCACCCCATAACTGACCACAGCACAAACTATGCAGGAATGTAAAGCATTTGCTCTAACGCAGTGAATGTGCATTGACCATTGTGAATTATTCTTTAAAGACAGACATTTTTGCACTTAAGCAATTTGCAAGTAGATTCCACATTTTTATGCAACTGAAAGCATCTTAAAGATTTGTTCAATTAAATGAAATACTGACACTGAAGTTAGACTAAATTGAATTCAGGATTCAGGGAGAACTAACTTTTAAAACCTAAACTCATAAAATGTCTTCTTTTGACTGTCCATGTCTGGGAAAGTTGAGAAGAAGCAGGAAGTCAGCCCAGGTCAGGAATGTCAGCCAGGAAGTCCTCCCTGTGTTTGGATGACTACTTCTGAAATAGACTTCCTGTTCCCTTCAATCGGTAGGGTGGTGTTTAAGGTGGTGAAAGAGGACGGTAACCTGAAAATACACAGCTGCATAGCCCACAGCTGATAATACATAACCAAAGGGGTGGCAAAGTTAAGGATAAACTGGCAGAAGCAACTCTTGTGTAGAGTATATTTGTTTGGTAGTTATAATGGATGCATCTCCACCCTTATACGAGAAGCTACATCTCAGTCTGAAGGGACCTATTAGCTTTAGCGGAAAGGCTCTGTTAGTCTGTCATAGTCCTCTGCTTATTATGGTGCTCTTGCACAAACAACAGTCTAGTCACAGCTATTTTTAGCACAAACTGCTATGGAAAAACAATAAAAACGCAGGTCCATCTTTCGAAATTGACTTTAGAATGCTTGCAAACTATTAAGAAGCACAGAACAATCAGAATCGAACCAATGAAAATTAATGTATAACGTAAAATATCTCATTTCCTACCTTTTATTTAGAAGCAAACCAAATAAATGAATAAATAAATGTACTAGTTTATTCATTTTGAGAGTAGGCAATTTTGCCCCTCAATGTCTCCAATATGAATAATCAAATAAACCACATGGGTAATTTGTAAAGTGTAAATTACAGTATTCACACTAAGAGGATGCCAAATTCACACTACCATGCCAAATTTCATTTACTGGATATTTCAGTGTTAACTTTTTACTCTAAGGCCCGGTAAATACAGTCGTGGCCAAAATATTTGAGAATTACATAAATATTGGAAATTATTTAAAAAAAAAGTTTTTATAATAGCAATTTACCTTGTTTGCCATGAAAATTAACTTAATCCTGAAAAAAACTTTCCACTGTATTTCATTGCTGTCATTAAAGGACCTGCTGAGATCATTTCAATAATCGTCTTGTTAACTCAGGTGAGAATGTTGATGAGCACAAGGCTGGAGATCATTATGTCAGGCTGATTGGGTTAGAATGGCAGACTTGACATGTTAAAAGGAGGGTGATGCTTGAAATCATTGTTCTTCCATTGTTAACCATGGTGACCTGCAAAGAAACTCGTGCAGCCATCATTGCGTTGCATAAAAATGGCTTCACAGGCAAGGATATTGTGGCTACTAAGATTGTACCTAAATCAACAATTTATAGGATCATCAAGAACTTCAGGGAAAGAGGTTCAATTCTTGTTAAGAAGGCTTCAGGGCATTCAAGAAAGTCCAGCAAGTGCCAGGATCATCTCCTAAAGAGGATTCAGCTGCGGGATCGGAGTGCCATCAGTGCAGAGCTTGCTCAGCAATCGCAGCAGGCAGGTGTGAGCGCATCTGCACGCACAGTGAGGCAAAGACTTTTGGAAGATGGCCTGGTGTCAAGAAGGGCAGCAAAGAAGCCACTTCTCTCCAAAAAAAAACCATCAGGGACAGATTGATCTTCAGCAAAAAGTATGGCGAATGGACTGCTGAGGACTGGGGCAACGTCATATTCTCAGATGAAGCCCCTTTCCGATTGTTTGGGGCATCTGGAAAAAGGCTTGTCTGGAGAAGAAAAGGTAAGCGCTACTGTCAGTCCTGTGTCATGCCAACAGTAAAGCATCCTGAGACCATTCATGTGTGGGGTTGCTTCTCATCCAAGGGAGCGGGCTCACTCACAATTTTGCCAAAAAACACAGCCATGAATAAAGAATGGTACCAAAACACCCTCCAACAGCAACTCCAACTCCAACAAATATATATATATATATGTATATATATGTTTTATGGAAACAGCAGTAGTATGCAGCCAGCCACTTTATGTAAACATAAAACTAATGCTTACAACGATTCAGAAAATATCTCCTTCTAGAAGACAAAGGAGTCCATTCAGCAGTCTAAGACGTCATGTCATATCTGTGCAACAGCCATACGTCATCAGTTCTGATCACTGCTTACTCTGCTTTACACTGAAAATATGGCATTACATTTTGCAGGTGGACCGTTTCTATATTAAACATATGCAGCATTATTTCCATGGCAACGTCTTGTTTCAGAGTGATTCAAAGCTGGAGTGGTCCCTCGTATGATGATAGTTAAAAAGTAGTTCTTTAAAGGGAGAAATTATCTTAAAAAGTCCAGCTTTTGAATTTGATCTTCTCTCTGAGGAGTGAAATAGAGGCAGGATCCATTATATCGGTTGAACAAGGACTTGTATCTGAAGCTAGTTTTTAGCATGGGAAATTCATGGCTTTTGTTTTCTGAAACATATCCTTTTAGTAATCGAAGGCAGGCTGTTGAATAATAAATTCTTACATTGCACTTTTGAAGATCTAGGAGTCATTAAGTGCAGCTATAGGCTTATGGAGCCTTTTGCATTGTAAACACATTTGGTCTGTCTTCCAACTGGCAAATTTTGATTATTGGAGAGAGAATACAAATTATTAACACTGAATCATATAAAAACCCCAAAAAAGTTCAATTGTGTGAGAAAAAATAATCACTAAACTAAGCTGAGGTGACAAATATTTAGGGAAGACTCACCCTTCTTTTTCCTCAAAGTGGCTTTAACATAAAAGAACAATTCAGCTTTAATCAAGCATTAAAATCCAGAGATAATTTCCAGAAAACATGACGAGGAGAACCAACGATTGGAATACACTGTATTCCTCCACATGGCATTAACCTGTGCATAATGTAATGCCATTTTAGATGGAAAGCAACAACAAATCCATGCAGTTAACTTTCCACCAACACTACACAAGACAAGTAGATTAGTATCCAATAAAGTGACAAAAAAGACAATTAATTGCTGATTACACAATGTACACATGAATTTAATACACATTGCTTACCCTTTGTGCCATACTTTAATTACTAATAAAGAAATCAGCATGACCCATCAAACCCTAGATTTAGCTGTGACCACCAAAGTAAATCCTTCACAATCCGACAAGGGTCTGCTCACGTGAAATGCATCATGCTTTAACAGTGAATGTGAAGCTAGTATTTTTGCTTTCATTAGTGAGGACTACACAAAAACTGTGACACACACACACAATGTCCATATAATCACAAATATACGTCACAAAAATATACATACTGTACAACAGACTTGCATGCCAGGGAAGCACAACATTACAAGTTATACAGATTGTAATAAATGATTGTTTAAATGATCAAATCATACCTTTATCCACTTTTAGGTCAGCATGCAGGAAAACAAAACAACATCAGAGTTCATTTCATAATGAACGGTAGCTGTAGAACAACAAAAAGTGGCACAGGTTAAAAACAAATTCTTCGGGGCCATTCACGCAAGACTTGTTTGTGAGTTTGAAAACAACTACACTTAACAAAATGCAACTAAACCTTGGCATTAACTATATAAAAAAACACAGATCTCATGGTTTGAGACTGAAAAAATAATAAAATACAAGTTAATACTGTAGCTGTATTTACAATATTGCTAGAATGCGACCTATGCAAATGCTCCCTTATGTTATGAATATGTATTTAAGGTGAAGTATGTTAGTGTTTTTATTGTTCATTGACTAATATAAATATGCCAATCATCTCTAACCAAAGTGTAAATATTGAGTCTTATGAGCAGCATCAAACACTGAGGAATCAAAAACTCTACTATATTATATAAATATATCATATACTTAGTTTTTAAAAAATGAAGTCTAAGAAACTCTCAAGTTTGATTAAGGAAGAGCAGGGATGTAGCGATTCACTCAACTTTCAAAATACTGATGTCACGATATGATTTGTTTGAACAAAATGAAATAATTTAGGAATGAACCTTGTGCAAATATTTTATTTCTATTCAAAATAAAACATATATATTTTTTAAATATTTAGTTTACAATATTTAAATCAAGTTAAAAAAAATAATCCAAATAAAATTAGAAGCTTTAATTTAAACAAATTAAGAAACCCCAACATAGAGAGAGAGAGAGAGAGAGAGAGAGAGAGAGAGAGAGAGAGAGAGAGAGAGAGAGAGACAGATACAGATTATTATTGTTTATTATTACTGTTTTATCCATAAATGTTGATTGTTAGATGTACAGTTTATTCAGATTTATTATTTTTATTATATATATTTTTACTACTAATACTACTACTTACTGTGTTTACTTTGCTTTTTTATATATATGTATGTTCTTTTTAATGTAAATGCTTTAGCAACATTAGCATGTAACATTTGTCATGCCAATAAAGCAATTATTGAATTGAATTGAGAGAGAGAGAGAGAGAGAGAGAGAGAGAGAGAGAGAGAGAGAGAGAGAGAGAGAGAGAGAGAGAGAGAGAGAGAGAGAGAGAGAGCAAAAAAAAAACGGAGAACAAATTCAATGTTCAACAGATACAAGCATTTTTCCATTTTTTCATCATTGTCAATTTGGCACATTTTAGTACTTGTCATGTTTACTGTCATCAATTTAATAACATGGCTAAACATTAAAAAATGGCGGAGATGAAGTGCACTGAAGTGGAGATCACTAGATGAGCAGACATGCGCACATCAGTAGATTGATCTCCACAAGAATGCACTATTTATCAACACTGCATGTCTTTAAAAGCGAGTTATATTGTATTAAATCGATGACAGTAAACAAAGAACATGACGTTGTATGCCGTACTGCCTTTGTGACAACACAGACTGTAAATCTGGCTTTCATGAGCCGGCACTCCTTTAATTTAAATAAAGATGGAGCTTCCTCGATATCAACTAGGCATGGGACGATAACCGGTTTCAAGGTTTACCGCGGTTTGGAAAAGTCAAGATTTTAAACCTGCCAAAATTTTCTGTTATATCATTCCTAAGGTATATGTATTTAAAAAAAAATTTTTTTTTTAATGTTTTGTAAAGAAATCTGTGTTATTGAAAATAATAAAGTTATTGATTTATTTTAATTATTTAGCCGGACATGTTTACTGCTCCAAAATATTATCAGAAACTGATACCGGCCCATGCCTAATATCAACATCCTCACTCATTGTCACTTTAAACTATTTACAAACCGCCTCCATTGGGCATGTTATGTGAGTTTGCAGTAAAACAAATGTCCCCGCTGTTCAAAACATGTATGGACCCTTTTCACATTTCCATGTTTCTCAGTAGCGGAAGTCGTCATAGTTTAGTAAACGTAGAGTGCAGTGAATGGGAGAGTACAACAAATAATTTTTTTCACAATCCTATTTGCTGAAATAGTGTTATCAAGACTAAAAAATAAAAATAGCATGAGACTGATCACCAGAGCCAGAAGAGAGAACAATATAAAATGTACTGTCTTGTATCTCAAATGCCTCGCAGAAAAGGTAATTAGTTTTGTAATTTGATGCAAAGATGATAGTAAATGCGTCATAACAAATGTGCCTTGTGAAAACCCAGCGAACAATTTTGTGTTTAATAGACGTCTAATAGACATCTAAACAGACAGCTTGGTTAAAACAAGGCTAAACTTAGGCTGTCAGTGAAAATCGAGTAGATATCTAAGAATAGCCCAAAACTAGACCAGTCGTCAAATAGACAGATTAGACAGACTTTATATGTTTCAAGAGTTCACACTTAGATAATGTTCAACTATGATAGCAGGTTTGGCATGCTGTCCCGGGAGAGAACCCTGAGCTCGGAGATAGATGAGCCCAAAAATGAAGATAGGGAATGAAATTTAGGCAGTAGTTTATAGTAGTTTTGGAATGATCTGATAGGCTAGCTAATGATTAGTGATAAGGATCAGCTGTAGTCGATCATATCACATGCTCCTCTCGAAATTAGTCTGTGAAACTTCACGTAGTCATTCATTTCGGTTTATTTGATGACTAGTCTAGTTTTGGCCCCTTCTTAGACATCTATTAGATTTTCACTGACAGCCCAAATTTAGCCTTGTTTTAGCCAAGACGACTATGTTTAGACGTCTATTAGACATCTTTTAAAAACAAAAAATGCTTGCTGGGAAGGGTCCACTGTGATTCATTTAATATCCCAATTGATTTGAATCAACACATATTTGAATCAATTTTCAACTGACTCACAGTGAATCGTTACATCCCTAAGTGTGTGGTGAGTATAAGTGATACTTTGAAAATAACAATTACTTTTTATAATTCCACTCAACTACACACTTCACCTTTAAATCGCAACAGACATTGCATGAGATGCTTCTGCTTGGTATGACTGGGCTTACCTAGGTCTTCTAGCTCTGAGGTCATAGATTTTGAACGCATGGACAAGGCTGTGGAGGGAGCCCTCCGTGGCGGTGGTGGTGCTACAGCAACAAAAAAAAACAACAAAAAATACAGCAGGTACAGTTGATGCTTGACCATGGGCTGTAGCATTCCCATGGGGAAGCACAGTATATTCAACATCAACGCATGCATTCACAGGTTTGACGATTCTTATTTTTAAAAATGAATGAGAAAGTAAAAGCGCAAATTAGTAGTGTTAGTAAAAATCTGAGCTTATTATGGAAAAGCAATGGTTAGAATTATGTGAAAGAAGTTTTGTCTGGTAAACATGTTCCATCATGACCCAGAAATGTACATCAAGACGTTCACTGTACCTTTCTTTCGAGCCGTGTCGTCAGGGTCTAGATTTCGACTGACCGTCACCACTTTGATGATTAAGTGGTTGCCGCCGTGACGAATCATGTTGACCACTTGTTTGTGGCCCACTTTAACAACATTGTCCTGGTTCACCTATTAAAAAAAGAAAGAACAATTAAGCGTCAGCAGTGAACAAATCATCAATGTCAACCTTTCATGCATGTCCCTATGTCAAGCGAATATGTTGATGAAGCAACAAAAAGTCAAATGCACTGTCGTCGTAAAATGGCAGTGATGTGCATAATTAATTTCCAGCTTTTCACCATTTAAAAACACTATGAAAGAGTTTGATATGCGCAATGTTTTGTGCAAAAATGTTACGTTTTTAGTACATCACAACATTGACATAGCCATGTACACACTACATATTGCAGAGAATTTCTGGAAAAAATTTGCATTAATGCTGAAAAGTGCATAGAGATTTTGGAGCACAATATGCTGCCTTCTTTTCCAGGGACACCCATGCATATTTCAACAAGACAATGCAAAAACCATATTCTGCACACATTACAAAGTCCTGGCTGCAGAGGAAGAGGATACATGCACTTGACTGGCCTGCCTGCAGTCCCGACCTGTCTCCAATAGAGAATGTCTGGTGCACTCTGAAGCGCCAAATGTGACAATGAAGACCCCATACTGTTGCCTACATTAAGACTTGTTTGCAGAAAGAATGGGACAAAATTACACCTGAAACACTTCATTACTTGGTGTCTTCAGTTCCTAAACATCTTTTAAGTGTTGTGAAAAGGAATGGCAACATTACAAAGTGGTAAAACTTTACTGTTACAACTTTTTTTGAAATGTGTTGCAAGAACCAAAATTGGAATACGTGTTTATTTTGAAAAACAATAAAAATCATGAGGAACACACTAAATAATGTTTGTTGTATAGTCTGCAATGAAATACAAGTCAAAGTAAATTTAGAAATCACTTCTTTTTTTATTAGCGTTTTCCATACTGTCTCAACTTTTCTGACAATGACAAGCATCGAAACCAAAGCTTACACTAACCCTACACATTGCTCAGCTATTAAATACACATTCATTTCCCTATTGCCCTATTTAAACAAGATATACAAACACAAAGCCATCACTTATCCACAGTTTTGAAATCACCCATTGTCTTCATATACACTTAAGCGGTCACAATTCCAGGGAAAGCTGTCATTGGAAAGGCATCGGTGCATAGTAAATCAAATCGGGGTTTAAATGTTTAAGTGGGACATTCAATCTGCCACCGAGGCCTTACTGGCAAGCTCAATGGTCTTTGACTACAGCAGAAACCATTTGCCGGTGGTGATAACAGTTGATATATGGACAACTTTTATCACCAGATAATTTTTCATAATCTGCTTTTAACAGAAGTGTAAAGACCAATGATTCCAACTGCACTAAGCTTTTTTTTTCCCCATACACATAAAATACCATAGTTCAGTTCTCTTGCTAAATTTAGGCTGCATTTACACTGCTGAGTTTTTTTTAAAAACCAGTAGGCATCTGAATGTAATTGCCATTGTGTGATTTATGCACGTGATGCATGCAATAGTTTTATAGTTTATATTGTTTACGTGGCGGATGTTGCGCACTCTCCCTCTCTTGTTAAACATGCTTAATTACTTGTGCTACATGAAAATATAAAAGCTTTTTTGTCCTAGTATATGAGATTTAAGGTTTGGGAAGTGTGTTCTGAATCGAAAGCATCAGAGTTGACGTCATTTGCTATGGTTTGATGACGCGCGACTGGCATTGACAGGTGAAAATCCGATCTACCTGCTTACACTGTAGACACGTGGGCACAGATCCAACTTATATTGGATAAATTTCCACATATGAACAAGGACAATAAATAAAATGAATGGCATTAATGTCAGTATCAGCCAATAAATGCTGAAAATGTATTGTCTGATCCTTACGTTTTTTTCTGTTGTTTATCCACAAGATTGGCTGTGTTGTACATTATGTAGTACACATGCCAGACCAGTGTGTGGCACTGTTATACTCCAACAGAAATGCATAAAAACATAGAAGACTTAGAGCATGCACTTAAACCGTGCTCTGTATGCGAAACAACTCCAGACGAACATGACAATGCTTCTTAGTAGCTTCTGCAGAATGAACAAATGTGTTTAGTCCACCATTGTTATTGTTGTCGCTGTTACATGATGTAGTAGTTAGGGGTGTGCCGAACGAAGCTTCTGAAGCACTGAGGCTTTTACAACAAACTGCATTGATGCTTCAAAGCTTTTGACACAGTGCTCGACAATAAAAATGCCTACACCAATTCCTACACCTTTCATTGTTTTGTTCATTGTCAGGTTTAATTGTATATTGAATAAACAAATATTTCATAAGCAAGATGGTGACGTGTGTGTGCAGTGATAAATTAATTAATTCATTTTCATTTCGGCTTAGTCCCTTTATTAATCTGGGGTTGCCACAGCGGAATGAACCGCCAACTTATCCAGCATATGTTTTACGCATTGGATGCCCTTCCAGCTGCAACCCATCACTAGGAAACATCCACACACACTCATTCATTCACACACATACACTACGGACAATTTAGCTTACCCAATTCACCTGTACCGCATGTCTTTGGACTTGTGGGGGAAACTGGAGCACCCAGAGGAAACCCACGCCAACACAGGGAGAACATGCAAACTCCCCACAGAAATGCCAACTGACCCAGCCGAGGCTCGAATTAGCGACCTTCTTGCTGTGAGGCGATTGTGCTACCCACTGCGCCACCGTGAGGCCCGCAGTGATAAATATATTTTATTATTGTTTCCAAATTAAATTTTTTGTGCACTATACAAACATAATAAAATACTTTCTGTTCATGATTTGTATTTTATTCTTATTTTTTTACTTTACAGTAGAACAGTGAAGTTGTGTTCTATACTGCTTACTATAGTATTGGTTCTAATATACTGCACTGATTTTGTGTGTTCCTTACAAACCATCACAAACATTATCATTCAGACAATGTGCATTCAAACATGTGCATGCAATACTTAACAATAAAACACCACATATAAAACTACGGACATAAAATTATATATATATATATAAACTGCAAGTATATGAGACATAATCAGCGCACTGCCAATCTTTGTGTTTGAGCTAGGTGTGACGTTTCAGTGAGGTAACGCAGCTTGACTTCCACATGTCACATGACAGCCTCATTAGCCTCACAATCCATAACAATGTTTATAAGTACTAGTGTGTTGAAAACTTGAGACAACATTACCCATCCCTAGTAGCATTATCTCACTTGTTTCACAAAATATGCAGATTGGCTGTTCACATTTTCAGATTTATCCACTCTAGGACTTGACTCTAGGACAAAATTCTTGTGTATACTTCAAAACAAGTGTCCATTTGGATGGGGTCTTAGATGTTTTCTTGCAGTTTCCTTATTTTTGTGAAGGTAAGGTTTAAAAATGATGTCTGTCCACAGTATTTTTTGTGTTCAATGTTTTGTTTCAGGCTCAGTAAATCTAATCAATATTTGTAGTAAATCTAATCAATATTTGGCCTATATATATTGATTATCAAATTCCACATTTACAGGGTTATCGGTTATAGGCACTGACAAATATTTCTATATTGGTGCCTAAAAATGTTACAGGTTCACTTTGCAATATTTTAACACCAAACTTAAAGACTGAAAACAAAAAAATGACATTTATTTTGTGATGGAACTTCTATCCAAACATGCTTGTTGTATTTTATCATTTGAGAACTTGTGATTAGATTATAAATATGAAATTACAAAACAGCACCAGGAATTCTTTGTACACACAAACAAATATTTGATATAAAATCGTCTGGACGAATGGCATATACAATACAAAATTCTTGTGTATACTGCAAAACAAGTGTCCGTTTGGATGGGGTCTTAGATGTTTTCTTGCAGTTTCCTTGTTTCCTAAAGGTAAGGTTTAAAACATTATGTGTCCACTGTATTTCTTGTGTTCAATGTTTTATTTCAGGTTCAGTAAAACTAATCAATCTATTGTCCTATATATCAGATTCCACATTTACAGGGTTATCGGCTATAGCCATTGACAAAAATTTCTATATTGGTGTCTAAAAATGTTTTACAGGTTCACTTAGCATCATTTTAACACCAAACCTAAAGATTGAAAACAAAAAATGGCATTTAAATGACATTTATTTTGTGATGGAACTTCTATCCAAACATGCTTGTTGTATTTAATCGTCAAATTACAAAACAGCACCAGGAATTCATTGTACACACAAACAAAAATTTGATATAGATATTTGCAAGGAAATGAATTTCTTAAGCATAAACCTATACCTTTTGAAAAGGTACGGCCACAGTGACAGCTAGTATTACTATATTTGTAAGAATGTGGTAGCAATGTCTCAGAATGGTTGATAGGGGGTTCTGGGTGGATGCTAGGTGATAGCTTAGTGACCCAAGTAACTTAATATAAAGTTTTTTTGTCTGTCAGGCTAAAATCAGAATGTGTAGAAGAGTAATAATACACATAACCTCAACATGACACATGATTTGACATAATCACGACAGTCATTCCATAGCAAACCCCAACCATAAGTATGAGCAATAGCAATAGTGATAGTTGTCTTAGCGAGCAGCAGTAATGACTACTTTAAGATGCTGATATGCTTTGAAACAAATCGCCTAATAAAAGGCACTGCAAGCAAATTAGAGAGACACCCCTGCTCCTCTGGCATTTCTCAGGCAAAACGAGAAACGCGCCACTATGAAACAGATCAGCAGAGAGAAAACGATAGAGACAGGTTTGGGAGAGATTTTAGAGTATGCCTTTTACCGCAGAAAAGGTTACGTGAATAAGCTTGGGTAACCTAGGAAACAGCCGAGAGCCGAAGTCGTCTTCATGACGAAGAGAGCTGAGCTGCTCCTTTTATTCCACCGTGTTTGTTTGTGTGATTCATAAATGCTGCGAGTCTCTCTACGTATGAGAGAGATACCGCCATTGTTCCAATTAAATAAAATTAGTCGACCACAAGTGATCAAGCTGAACATTAAAGCATGCCATAATCAATGTGGGATCGGGTGTGAAGGGCCTGCATGGAGAACCAGGTCTGCTAAAAAAAAAAAAAAAAAAAATGAAAAAAAAAAAAAAGTAACAACCTCAAATGGCAGTCACCGTTATCTTTTCTATATCCTTCACTGTTGCGGATATTCATACTGCGCATTCCGGAAGGCACCAGGAAACGAAATAACTCCGCATTACATCGTAGAGCTTGACCTTATGACAGATGATGTAAATTTAGAAAGATTGAGAATGAGAGAGACAGAAAGCGCTGTGAATCATGAGCTGTAATCGCGACTCATGGCGGTGCAGATTTTTGCAGTGCTCTAGTTTTTGGTGAGCGCCGAAGAAGGAGGAGGAGGAAGAGGAGGAGGAGGAGGGTGGGTGCAAATTTCCCAGCATTCTCACTGACCTCCAGTCTCTCGGCATGTCACACACTGGTAATGAGATTTGGGCTCATTTAGGAAGTGCTGGGACCAGATGTAGATAAAGCTCACAAAACAGCACAATCTCAGCATGGCCACTTCATCTTGATAATCTCATTATGCTGGAGCCGAGCCAAATCCAACCAAGCTGAGCCGTCAGGAACCTGATTTTTATGTTGTTTTAGATACCAGGACATGGAATATTCAACATTATTTATTCTGCCATGTTGTCTTTTCTTTCCTATTCTGATGCTTGGTTTGAACTTCATCATGAGTTGCTGTCATGTGATTGGCTGACTAGATATTTGCTTTAATAAACAGGTGTGCCCATGAAAATAATAATGCAAAGATTGTTTGGGCTCAACTTTTAAAAGAAGGCAGACATGATTTTACCACTGGTTGACATGAAGTCCAGTAAACATCTTTGGTATATGCTGGAGTAGAATGATTCACGTCAGGGAAAATAATGACAATCTTTCAGATTATCTCTAGCCTTGATTATGGTGTGCATTTATCATGGTATTGTTTCGATAACCTTGCAATGTCACAAAGTTTAGTTCTATCAAGAGTTTTTTGGTCGGGATTGTGATTGGGTGCACTGTCACTATCAGACACCCCCAAAGATGTTCAAAAGCTAAATGGTGGTCACTTTGCTTGTAAAAACTTTGCATTGACATGCTGAAATGAAGACCAGAAGATTTGACTCCTGACATGATTGTTTAGGAAATAATGGCTAAACACTGTATCTGTTAGGGTTTAAAGTATTGTAACCAAACATATGACAAAGTAGTTCTTTATTTTGCCTTAAAATATTGGGAGTGTCATATTATATCAAGTTCATTATCATTATATGTATCAAATTGTGAATTGTTACACTACTTGCGTAAATATTAAAGCTATGGGGAAAAATGAAGTGATTTAGAAAGAGAAAACGTTTAAAATAAAAAATATATAATTGACAGCATTTTTGTATAAAAAAATGATATTATTCATGCATTTACATATACATTTTTAGACAACACTATAAAAATGCTTTAACTTTGAAAGAGTTCTGCTAAAAAATCGGTACTCTTTATAACACTAAATAATTCAAATTCATATTTTTATATTTAGAAGAAATATTATCAAACTTTTATAGAATAAAACAAAAATTTACATTTTACTCAAACCCATGCCTAACAATTCTAGTAAATCCTGAAATGCTGAACATTTTCATATAGTCTCTTAATATTCCATATCTATGTACAGTGCTCAGCATATATGAGTACACCCCCCACAAATCTCTCATTTAAATTAATAGGATACTTTACAATATTATATTTGTGCATAGAAACTAGTTTAGTCAGTAATGAAGCCAAATCTGGAGCTAATCTAACAAAATAACTTACAATAATGGTTCAAAAATTAGTAGTCCAAATGTATATGTTAGGGAAAAATATTAAATACAATTTTCAAAAATAGCAAAATTCAAGAGAAACAAAAAACATAACATTTTGTTGAAAAATATTTTTTTGCAATATTTTGCATGAATTTAAATATATTATCTTTCCATTTCTAAAGATGTGACTAAAATATTATTTCAATAAATATATCTGTTTAATAAATCTATTTTGTTCAAATGCACCAAAATTTTACCCATATTCACTGAGAAATGGATAAAAATATTCATTTTAATAATGGTGTGCACTCATATATGCTGAGCACTGTATACATTAATTTCAATCGATAGGTTAAGTAAATTCAATAAATAAAATCATTTAGATAATAATTCATAATTTATACGATAAATAAATAAGAATATTCAATATTCAGACGAATAATTTCTTTGTCATGAGTCCAAAATCAGGTTTATTTGTGTAATAAATTTAATAAATACTAAAAATAAACCAACAAAAGGTAAAATGTCCTGCACATGTAGTACACAAACATCACTGAATTAAAGAAAGCATTTTATTCAGATAATCCATTCAAATTTTCATGTGTCATGAAACTGAAATCAGGTTAAAGACAGCTTGGGATGCGAAACTGGATTTTGTGAGGTGTCATTTGCACACATACAAAATTATCATTAATTCTGACCGCAATAACAGAAATAAAAACACAACAGGCGCACGCACAGATCTTGACTGATGGATGTGTGTGTGACATGTGGTGCGCATCCCACACTTGATTAAAATCTGATGAAATTAGCAGGCGGTGATCCTCTGCGCACAGGAAATAAACCATAAAACGATAAGCCTTCCATTTGGCTAATCATAACGGTTCTGCTCAGGGTCGTTCTGGTCACACTATCTCAATACTACTACTACAAAAAAACAAGAACTCATAAACCAAATGAAATTCATTGCTACTCTCAAGTCCCCAGATTCACCACACAATTTATGCTTGCTGTTCTATTCAAGGACCTTAGAGATTTGCTGTGTGTGCGTGTGTGTGTTTTCACGTGCTGCTCATCCAACTTGAGAGAGAGAGAGTGTGTGATGGAGAATCTACAGGGACCTCCATATTTCATAAAGGATGATTTTGTGTCACATCTGGTCACTTCCAGAAGAATAAAGATGTGTACTGCACTCACGCACACACACTGTTTTTATGCACTTACTTACTTACACACACACACATGCACGCACACACACGCGCACACACACACACACACACACACACACACACACACACACACACACACACACTTGCTCACAAAGTCATTATGTAACAGTCTATCCATGTTCACCCTTGTGGTTACATAACGGCACTCTGTGAACTAGGAGACCCCCTCCAGGTATCTCCACATTGACTGAAGTCCCTAACTAGTAGTAAGAGAGCAGTGAGGATGCATGGACAGGGGAAGAATCTTACTGTTTCATTTAGTCTGTAAAAAATAAACTGGGGTCATTCGTTTACAGAGCAGCACAAAAGTGACGTATTTATTTGAAGCAGCATTATTTTAGCAGTATTTTAGCAGTAGTTATTTTAATTTATTCATATAGTATTTTCTTGCCAACTACCTCTTTATTTACAGTGATCAACCCAAATCATTTTAAAAATGAATATTTGTATCCATTTATCCATATATTTTGGTGCATTTGAACAAAACTGATCTATTAAACAGATATATTTATTAAAATAATAGTTTAGTCACCAAACATCTTAGAAATAGAAAGATAATACATTTAAATTCAAGTGAAATATAGCAAAAAAAAAAAATGAAAGTACCAAATTTCAACTAAACTTAATAAATTTATTGTTTCTCTTAATTTTTCTTCTTTTTAAAATTTGTATTAAATTAAAATTTAATTAACATATAAATTTGGGTGTACGTATTTTTGGACCGTTATCATAAGTTATTTTGTTAGATTAGCTCCAGATTTGGCTCGGTTCTGGCTATTCTAATGTATATGCACAAATATAATATTGTAAAGCATCCTAAAGAAAATACTCATTTAAAAGAGATATTTTTGAGAGTTGTATTCACATTTGCTGAGCACTGAATATACACTTGAAGGCAAAATGATTATTTTTTAAATATAAATTTAATACAGAAATATCATAAAATCTGAGAAAGCAAAAATATTCATATTATAATTTTACAATATTATGATACATCTTGTAATCCACATGGATGGCTAATATTATAACCCTGCATTTTAGAGTCAAACTTTCTTTTTTCTTAATGTATAATATTTTTGTTTATTTTAAACTGAATGAAAATGATAAGTATTTCCATGCCAACTACTTGTTTATAAATATACATTCATTCATTCATTCATTTTCCTTAGACCCTTTATTCATCAGGAGTCGCCACAGCGGAATGAACCGCCAACTTATCCAGCATATGTTTTATACAGCGGATGCCCTTCCAGCTGCAATCCAGTACTAGGAAACATCCATACAAACACATTCACTACGGCCAATTTAGTTTACTCAATTCACCTATAGCGCATGTCTTTGAACTGTGTGGGGAAACCGGAGCACCCGGAGGAAACCCATGCAAACACGGAGAGAACATGCAAACTCCACACAGAAATGCCAAGCTGGGGCTCGAACCAGCAACCTGCTTGCTGTGAGGTGACAGTGCTAACCACTGAGCCACCATGTCGCCCTATAAATATATGTAACGCCGTAGTGGCGGATGGTGACAGAACGAGACGGAGAAGGAGAAACATTACAAAACGGGTTTATTAAACACTTACGGGGAACAGATACTGGATGCTGGATGGATGCTGGAGCTGAGGCTTTTCCGCAGAAGGAAGATTAAAAAACTGTGCGGAAACAGTTGGTTGCTGCCTAAATACAGCGGATGGATATTGCTGCCTAAATACAGCGGACGGATATTGCTGCCTAAACGCAGCGGAAGATTAAAATTAAAGCCCCAGAAGCCAATGAGTAGCCTCCCAGTGTCCAGCCGCTGTCCATCTGCATAGGGGGGGGTGGGCGGGACTCTCGCTGCTGTCGCGGGTATCCGCCAGGACTCCCCCTCTTGGCGGTGTTGCCGGCTCTCGCACCTGGTCAGACGGGTGTTTAAGCTCCTCCATCTCAGCTCGATTCCGCTCCGTCGCTCTAGGGGGCGATAGCTCATCGGCTGGGGTTGGCTCTCCGTCTGCGGTGGGCTCTGGCAAGCGCTCCCTGCAGGTGGATGGTGATGCTTGGCTGGTCACTGGGTCTGGAGTGGCACTGACGAGATCTTCCTCCAGAAAGGCGGTGAGTGGAAATTTTTTACTCGCCAGCGTCCACTCCATAATTGCCCCGAGGACCATCTTCGGGCGATCGTGCTCTGCTAAAGGTGATGGGCATGCAGAGCACGTCGCCCGGAAAGCTGTTGGCAGTCACTCGATCATGGTCCTCAGGGCTGCTCTCCCCCTGCTCCAGCAGGCGGTGATGACGAACGGGAAGGTGGGTGGGGACCAGGAAAACATGAAGGAAAGAAAATAAAACACTGAGGGGCAAAAAGACTATAAAAAGAAAATCGGGGGAAAACACGCCGCTAACTTTGGGTCCGGTATTATGTAACGCCGTAGTGGCGGATGGTGACAGAACGAGACGGAGAAGGAGAAACATTACAAAACGGGTTTATTAAATACTTACGGGGAACAGATACTGGATGCGGAAAGACAGGACGAGACAACCACACGAACCAAAATACCGGACCACAATGGACACAGACGAAAGGGTATAAATGGATGAAGGATTGATTACACTGATGACACAGAAGGGATGAACACAGGTGGAACATATTAACATTGACAGTGGCGGGAGGAAGACAAAGGCACGTGACAACAACAAACGATGACGCGGACGAACACTGACAATATACAGTTGAAGGCAAAATTAAATATTCATATTCTTTTAAAAAATATATTTCCCAAGTGATGTTTAATGGAGCAAAGGAATTTTCACAGTATTTCTCAGAATATTTTTTTATAAATATAAATTTATAAATGGAATAAAAGAAAAAAAAATTAAGGTCAATATTAGGTTTACGTTACGTTACCCTTACGTTTTTTTTTCAATTGCCTACAGAACAAACCACTCTTGCACAATAACTTGCCTAATTACCCTAACTTGCCTAGTTAACCTAATTAACCTAGTCAAGCCTTTAAATGGCACTTTATGCTTATCGTTAATGTTCATCTTG
>CAIGQW010054212.1:8369594-8380316 GCA_903798125.1 Danio choprae | reverse complement strand
TGTGTGTGTGTGTGTGTGTGTGTGTGTGTGTGTGTGTGTGTGTGTGTCTGTAAGAGCAGCACGTCAGAGCGGAGCTCATTAATATTCACGACACGAGTCATACGTATATGGTCAATCATGGACCTTCTGATTCTTTGGGTATTTTATGGAGTAATAAATGAGCTTATAAAACCATTTCTGGATCCAAATACAACCACAATGCCTTTAGAAATCAGACAAAAATCCCCCTCAAAAAAACCATCTGACATCCTAGAAACTCCTAAATCAGCCTTTTAGAGCTTGCACCTCAGGAGGAAACAGCATATTGCAGTTACATGCATGCCTAAACAACCACGAGCGCTCATTTCTAAAAATGTGGTGAACTCATCCACCGCTGAAATCCACACACAGGTACAGGAATTCATCACGGAGGTATATTTTTGCATCAATACAAAAACAGGACAAGAAATGTTTACATGCGGCCTGATGCTGCACTCCAACGAGAGAGAGAGAGAGAGAGAGAGAGAGAGAGAGAGCGAGAGAGAGAGAGAGCGAGAAAGAGAGAGAGAGAGAAAAAACCCCTTGCTTTCATCACTGCGCTCAGACACAATGTTGGTGGCGTTGCTAGGCGACGGTTGCTCTGTGTTACAACATGAGACCTGGACCATCACATACACGCATGATGAGGAAGGTCAGAAACATCACTGCATTCGGCTCTTCCGGAAATATTCAAAATAGCAAGATCTGTTCCGTTTTAAAATGGAAGTGCACAATAACTTTGACGTTTAAAGTGAGAGTACGCTATAGCTGGGTTGCGGTGCGTGAGGAGCAGGTTTTAGTGACAGGTTGTACGGTTATCAGGCCATGAGGACGCTCGCAGGCATCTCCTACAGTCCACAGACGTCCTCCCTGCTGCTTCTCTCTGTGCATTCTGGAGAGACAGAGAGAGCGATGCAGTCGAGGAGAGACGGCCAACAAACAAACACAGCGCATTTAATGTTAGCTACATAACTGCAATTACATATTTTTCAGGATATAGACAGTTTGCTGCTTGTTTTCAAATACAAAAACCATTTAAAAGCAAAAGCATTTTGTGAAATATTTGATGTATGTGTGATATCAATAGAAATGATACTCAGAAAAACAATGCACAATAAATGTATTTCTATGCAAAAAGGTCCTATTAGTTCACTGTAAATAATGCTGTTAAAAACGTTAAACACTTTTTTCAATTATAACAGTAACTTATTGTAGAAAGCAATGCATTCTAGGCAATAACTAGCATTTTATGGAACTGCTGTTAATTTATAAATTGAAAAAAATACAGAATTATACTGTATTCCACTTCACAGTAATAAACTGTCGAATAATTTCAAGTATACATTAAATTACAGTAGATTGCTGGCATCTGTGCTGTCAGTACTTTACCGAAAATTGAAATGAATAGAGAACTATACTGTATTCCTATTTACAGCAATAAACTGTAAAATAATTTCATAGTATACATACCATTAAATTACAGTAGATTGCTGGTGTCCATGCTGCCAGTACTTTACCGTAAATTAGAATGAATAGAGAATTATACTGTATTCCAATTTACAGCAATAAACTGTAAAATAATTTCACAGTATACATTAAATTACCAATAAATTACAGCAGATTACTGGCATCTGTGCTGCCAGTACTTCACCATATATTGAAATGAATAGAGAATTATACTGTATGTCAATTTTAGCAATAAACTGTAAAATAATTTCAAAGCATACATTAAATTACAGCAGATTGCTGGTGTCTTTTTACTTTTTTTTTACTTTTTATAACAATACACATCCTCAAAAATGACATTTAAAATAGCAATGCACAAAAAAAAAGTTTCTATGCAATAAGGTCCCATTTGTCCACTGTAAAAAAAACGGTTTAACATACTTTTTTCAATTAAAACAGTAATTTACTTGTAGAAAGCAATGCATGTTGGGCAATAATTAGCATTTTATGCAACTGCTGTTAATTTATAAATTGAAATAAATGCAGAATTATACTGTATTCTATTTTACAGTAATAAACTTTCAAGTAACTTTCACAAATTGCTGGCGTCTGTAATGCCTGTACTTTATCATAAATTGAAATAAATAGAGAATTATACTGTAGTCCAATTTACAGCATTTATTTATTCATTTTCCTTTGGCTTAGTCTTTATTTCAGAGGTCGCCACAGCAGAATAAACTGCCCAATTTACAGCAACAAACTGTAAGCTAATTTCAAGTATACATTAAATTACAGTAGATTGCTGGCGTCTGTGCTGCCTGAACTTTACCATTAGTAATAAATAAAGAATTATACTGTATTCCAATTTACAGCATTCATTCATTTTCCTTCGGCTTAGTCTCTATTTCAGAGGTCGCCACAGCAGAATGAACCACCAAATTTACAGCAATAAACTGTAAAATCATTTCATAGTATAGATACCATTAAATTAACGTATATTACTGGTGTCTGTGCTGCCAGAACTTTACTATATATTGAAATGAATAGAGAATTATACTGTATTCCAATTTTAACAATAAACTGTCAAATCATTTCATAGTATACATTAAATTACCATTAAATTCCAGATTGCTGGTATCTGCCAGTACTGTGCCAAATACTTTGACTGCTGATTGCTGATTTTTACCACAAAAATAAGCATGTATTTTGTCTAACATGAGAGGTTATGGAAATGCTATGCATGTGTAAGTTATATCAATACACATCCTCAGAAATGATAGTCAGGAAAACAATGCACAATAAATGTATTTCTATGCAATAAGGTCCCAATAGTTGACATATATTTTCATATTTGTGACAGTTTGTGACGCATGACGGTGTGAAATACTTAGAGTGATGCTTATTTTAACCACAAAAATAATGCAGCATGTATTCTGTGTTATATTATGTTACATTAATATGATTTATTATCAATAGACATCCTCAGAAATCATAATCAAGAAAACAATGTATTAAGTGACCATCATATTTAAAGTTAGCCACATTGCTTGCATATTTTTCACTATAATTGTAACCTATTTTTATTCTTTCAGCAGTTCGAGATATATAAAGTGTTCATGCTTTTCTAAACCACTGAAATATTTTAACGCGGCATGTATTTTGTGTAACATCTGATGTTATGTAAATGCGATGCATGTGTAAGTGATATCAATAGAAAGCCTCAGAAATGATAATTAGGAAAACAATGCATCAAGAGGCCATTGCATTTAATGTTAGCTACATTACATCAGTTGCATATGTTTATGATATCTGTGACGTATTTTTGCAATTTCAGCATGTCTATGTGAAATTTGCGGAGGGATGCATCTTGTTTACATCACTAAAATAATTTTAAAGTGGCATGCATTTGGTGTCAGATTAGATGTAAACTAGATGCACGTGTAAGTGGTATCAATAGACCTCCTCAAAAATGATAATCAGGAAAAGAATGCATGTTGAAGGTGTTTCTATGCAATAAGGTCCTATTAGTTAATGCGAAAATGTACAATAAGTATGACATTCATATTAGAATTTATTGATTGTGCTTGTCAAAATATTTTGCTATTTTAAAACATGTTATTTTATGTTAGCTAAGGTGCATTAAATAATATTAGCTGATGATTTAAACTTGCATAATAAAAACTATAATAATCCTGATTTGTTTCCCTAATTCTCTAGATAGATATGCAGCAGAGTGCAGAATTAATATTTTTTGTAATATTGAATTATTCTACACACCTTCTTATTGTATTTTTACAGAATCGCAGCACTATTTTCATCAATAAACCTCTCAAATTCAAAAAAACATCCTGTTTGAGCTGCTATAATTATTAAAAACCTTTCCTCAAACATGCCATTACACGCCACATGACCCATGATTACATTTTTCCAGCAGCTGAATAACAGCTTTCTTACAGAAGTTAGTGAGCCCTGCAAATGCATCACGGGTCAGTAAACATTGATTATTTATGGAATTGATAACTCCTGCCCTGGGATATACCATTACCTCTTCTATACAGGAAAGAGAAAAGGTACGAAGCGCAAATGCGATCAGATGAGACTAGAAAAAGGAGAGAAATACTAATGCCCACACACCAAGGGCAAGTGGGTGTAGATGTATTTTCAGTAAATCCATCATTCTATTTTGTAGCTTCCTGGTTGATCGCTAACACCCTTCATAAAAGCTACACAGCTCTTAGAGTTTCTTATAGGCAATGAGATTAATTCACAGACTCTCTGAGGCTCTGGGAAATGTAGGAGTGCGGATTTGCTATTCGACCTCGGGTGCAGGTCACAGAAGGTAAAACAAATATGTTTTCCAAAAAACGGATTCAATTTTTCTGCAAGCTTTTGTCATCAGCGTAAAAAGTGAAACGAGGTCAAGTTTGGTCTGCAAGGCTTGACTGTCCCTGGGCTTTGACACATGCGTAAAGCAAAAGTGTGAGAGAGCAAAACGGCTGTGTCTCAACCTGATGTGAGCAGTGAAGCTTGCCTGGCTCCTGAGGGACTGGCGGTCAATATCATTGACTGGACGATTAAAACGTGTTTATTGTTTCCGCGGTTTTCGTGGCGGGGGGAAAAGAGGATGAATGGATTTAAATGTACAAAACGCTCGCTCTTGCTGGTGAAATGTTTTTCTAACCTTTGTGGTTTTTATATGCAGAAATACATTGGGCCTGACTAAGGATTTTAATCTCATGCTGAAATATCGCATTTATAGACTAACATTTGAAAGCAAAGCCAGTAACTTCTATTATTGCACTTTATGTGCAATAATAATATTAATTTAATATTAAAGGTGCAGTGGGTCTTCAGCAATTTTTTTGTTGTGCTGGTTGAAAGTCTCTGAATAAAGTAAATGATCTAAATGTATTTATATGTATTTTTATATTCTGGGTAAGGCATAAAAATGAAAAATGTTCATCCAATTAAATATTATCGGGCAGACAATTCCCATAATTCTGATAAGTAGCCCAAACTGTCTGTCAACAAATGTAGATTTGTACATCTGCCATCTGTTCACACAGATCCGTCATTTGTGCGTGCATGCGCGCCGCGTTCATGATACGTGCACACGAGAGAGTTGAGGGCAGTAAAAACAAATGCTGAATCAAAACTTTTTCAAATCCTGAATCAATATTGGAGTTACTTTGTACGCTGGAGGAAGGATGACACTATGGCTGAAGTATTTCTTTTTGACAGGTAATGTTATGTTTTAAAACTATTTTAGTCACGCAAAGCTTATGTAGATTGTGTTGTTGTTTTGCGAATAAACTATATGCACGGAAGTGTTGTTCAGCCACTGAAATCTTCTGGCGAAAATTTGATGTGACTATTTTTTATTTCATAAAGGACCTTTTACAGCATCGATAATGTACATTTTTATTTAGTTTAACAACAAAGCATGAGTAAGTAGCACTATTCTGCCTAGCCTGCTTTACTGAGGTGAAGTTGTTTTTTTATAATCACATTGGTTCATTTTTTAACAATAACAACCTGTGATGCGCTCCCTATATTATTTACCGCGACTTTGAATATTCGTAATGTGTTAAAGCCTTAAGTGTAATTCCTGCACGCCGCCGGCCAAGCACTAAGCATACAGTAGTCACTTTAGGACAAAGCGCATGAGACAGTGAGACCAGCAATCCTTACATGCATGAAATATTGCACATTATGACAAGTTTTGCATGCTACACAACTGAAAACGTGCTAGATATAATACCGTTTTTTGTTCAAAATTATAGCAGCCTCATCTCATAGATCAGAACAACCACAAGTTTGACAACCTCACTACCAAAGTACAAAGTAGCCTAACTTTATGCTTACAATAGCTGTTTCCATTCAATTCAATTCAATTCAATTCAATTCAATTCAATTCAAGTTTATTTATATAGCGCTTTTTACAATATAGATTGTGTCAAAGCAGCTTAACAAGTTCAAGTAAAGTCCAGGTTTCCATCTCAAAATGTGAATTAAATTTATGCGCAAAACTGGAATATTGCATGAAAGATGTGCGAATAAAGCAGCATTTCCATCACAAAATCGTCACTTCCTAATTAACTGGCGCCAAATATAAAAAAAACTAAATTGTCCGTAGTGTATGTGTGTGAATGAGTGTGTATGGGTGTTTCCCAGTGATGGGTTGCAGCTGGAAGGGCATCCGCTGCGTAAAACATATGCTGGATAAGTTGGCAGTTCATTCCGTTGTGGCGACCCCTGATTAATAAAGGGAATAAGCCAAAAAGAAAATAAATGAATGAATACCCTTCCAGCTGCAACCCATCACTGGGAAACACCCATCCACCCATACCCTCATTCACACACATACACTACGGACAATTTAGCCTACCCAATTCACCTATAGCGCTTTTCTTTGGACAGTGGGGGAAACCGGAGCACCTGGAGGAAACCCACACGAACACGCGGAGAACATATCTTATCGAATAAAAAGATTATCCTACTGAATGCACATCTTGGCGTTTCTAACAACTGTTTTTTTATGCGCATATCCAAAATAGGTGGATGGAAACATAGCTAATGACGTGTTATGAAAAAAATGATTATAAATAGAAATGTGGCAGATTAAGAAGAATTATGTATTATAACCAGCCTGATATTACGAGGAAATGTGACTCTTTTATGTGTTGTGATTTTAGTGGCTAATTCGTACAAATTAAGGTAAAGAAAGAGGCGTTGCACCAAACCCCACACCTAAAGACAAATGTCATTTAGGGGTAAGCAAATTGTACAAATGAAATTGTACAAATTCGTAAGAATTAGCCACTAAATCAAAAAGTTACAAATTGGTGTGAGATAGCGTTGGTTATAACAATAATTTATATGACAGATGAATAAAAATAAAGTAACGGATAATAAACAGCTTGATGTGCATTAAAGGATTTAAAGTGCGCAACACAGAGGCAAACAACTGCCCAACGTGAAGACCAAACCATTCTTAGTTGGATGAATAACATTGACTCCCTGGTGAAGCCAGGATGTTCTCAAGATTATGCATGAATGCAGGCTCCAGCTATTGTAAGAGGTGCTATGGTTACTACTAATGTCTGAGTTATTTTGAACTGTGATCAAAACTACCTGTACATTAAACAATTCTATCGCACAATTTCCAGCCAATCAGAATCAGGAATTTCCAAAGAGCATGGAATAATTTTTTATATATTTAATGCATTAATAACACATTCAAATTCAATATAAGTATCCCATCTTTCTGGGAGTGTGTTCTGTTAGTGTTACTACAAATAAAACATGGTAATAATTGGTGAAAGAGTTAAAAATTTTACTCGTAATAATTTATTATGAGTAATAAATGGAATTAAATAAATAAAAAAAAGTCACAATAGTAAATTCAATTATCGAATATTTTAACCAACTTAAAATCCTTTTATTCTACAAACCTTCTTGCATTTATAAGGTGTCACAGCACAATTCTATCAATAAACAAATTCCTATTTTAGAAATTCTTTCTATTTCCATAATATCACGGTAGAACAGCAAATACTACTATGACAATGATCACCTCAGGTTACATTTTACATCACATTTATTGCCATACTGAAAGCAGCAGCAGATAGTTTACCTCAGATTTAAAAAATAAAATGACAAAACTGTGCAAACCAACAACATCAGACACCCAGCAGCCTATTCATAATGTTAAAATGGTTTAAATATGCATTAATTAGATTAAGAACATTGTGTGTGTGCAGTGGCTGGTATTTAAATGATTGGCAAGTACTTAAATGTTTCTGTTGTGTTTGAAATTGAAATCGTGTTGCATCGTGTGTTGTTAGGACAAAATTTTGGTGGGTTTTGCTTTTTATAATTGATATAGTTGGTAATTATATATAGTTGGCTATTTTCATATATATCAAATAATATATCGCAATCAGTTAAATTTCAGATGCAATATTGTCCATTTTTTTGTTTTGCCAACAGAAAAAGCTCCAAGCAAAACCAGAGCAGAACATTTGTGAATGTCAGGCCAGCGCTGCAGTGTTTTATTCCTGGATGAATCTGTTTTTGTGTGAATTATTTGAGAAAATGATTAAATAAGTCATTCATAAAGAAGTCACTTGCTAAGTTAATCAGCCATTCAGACAGATACATGGCGCTACCTACTGATGGTTTAAGTGTCATTTACAGTTGAAGTCAAAATTATTCGTCCTCCTGTGAATTTCTTTTTTCTTTATTAAATATTTCCCAAATTATGTTGACTGAGCAAGGTATTTTTCACAGTATTTTCGATAATATTTTTTCTTCTGGAGAAAGACTTATTTGTTTTGTTTCGGTTGGAATAAAAGCAGTTTTAAATTTTTTTTTTTCTATTTTAAGGTCAGTATTATTAGCCTTAAGCAATATTGTTTTAGATTGTCTACAGAACAAACTATCGTTATACAATGACTTGCCTAATTACCCGAACTTGCCTAGTTAACCTAAGTTAAACTTTTAAACAGCATTTTAAGCTGAATACTAGTATCTTGAAAAATATCTAGTAAAATATAATGTACTGTCATCATGGCCAAGATAAAATAAATCAGTTATTAGAAATTAGTTATTAATATTAATTAGTTATTAGAATAAAATATACAGGGGGGCTAATAATTCAGGAGGGCTAATAATTCTGTCTACTCATGACAGACCTAAACCAGCAAAGATACAGTACCATCACAAAAACACACTCAGCAAAATATCCTTTAATTATCAATATTATCATTTTTTTCAATATAGTTTTTGTCAGTCTCACACAGGCCTACTTGATAAATGTAAATATTTTGGCACTGTGAAAAATAAATTTCATTTAATATGGCAAAAAAAAACATTTATAACAAATTTTAAAGAATTAGCAAAATAATTGAAAATAATTTAAATGTAGAGAACGTGAAATTAAAAAAAACATTTTGTAATTAAAGCTGTAAGCAGCGATGAAAGGGACCTCGCACCCGGGCTAACCGCTACCCGGTGGCCTTAGGATGACAGAGAATATCGGACAATAATAATTTAAGCCGATATATATTAAAATACCTGAGAAAATTACAGATTTATGCCAAACTTCCTTCTGTCAGCAGGTGGCGCTATGATTGTGACTCAATATTGGCATGAAGATGTCTTCAGGAGAGGAATCTCATCGAACCTGTGCGTTTTCAGGCAGATCAGATATTGTTTGGTTGAGTTATAAGTGCTTCCTCCTCCATGGCAAAGCATTGCACTTTCTTAGTCCGCCACAGACACGCCCCTCGGCGAAAACTCTAGATCTTCACAATTTAACATCACAAAGGCCTTTGGACTAAACTAATAGAACATGGATTCGATGTGATAAAATTTGTAGGAGCAGTTTGTTACACTGTAAAACATGTCACTTCCTGTTGCCAGCAGGTGGCGCTATATCTGTATCTGGTTATTGGCATGTAAATGTGTTCAGGTCAGGACTGTTATCAAGCATATGGATTTTGAATCAGATCAGACAATGTATGCCTGAATTATAACAACTTCCTGTTTTGTGGCGAAGCATCAAAGTTTAAGAGGCCGCCACGGACACACCCTTCGACGAAAACTCTAGATCTTCGCAATTTAGATGACAATACCCAATTTTGGTGTTGATCTGATAAATTCCCTAGGACGAGTTCGTTAAAATACCACACCTGGAAATGGAAAAAACTGCCGTAGGTGCTCGGTCCCTAATTAAATACAGAAACTGTCATTATTATAAAAAAACACACGTTACACTTCCCTAACATTATCAAAACACAGCTCCCACTGCTTCTGCTGTAGAAACATTCTGGCTTAGGTAAATTTAGACTCTTGGATTACTGTAAGCAGCTAATAATTCATGAAATCAAGAGAGCCAATCATTTTCTTGCCTTCTCGGCCTTTCCATGCGGCACTGAGATCTTGGATCTGCTCTCTGGGCTTTAACGCAAAGTGAGTGTTCTCCTGAATTTTGCATGCAAATGAATTTATTTTGCTGATGCAGAAAGAGTTGATGTTCCCAGTGCTTTTCATGTCTCATGGTCAGTCCCTGCTGAAGTGTCAGTTCAGCCAGAATTGAAGGGGGATGACCGGTGTTTTGCGGAAAATCCTCTATTATCTTGTATTTATTATTAGTATGGGCTGGATGGCGACTAGTCATCCATTAATGACAAACACACATATACAGTTGAATTTAGAATTATTAGACAGCCTGTTGAATTTTACTAATTATATATTTTTCCCCAAGTTCTGTTTAAGAGAGAGAAGTTTTTTTCAACACAATTCTACAGGATATACAAAAATAAGAAAATAAAATTCAATACCTTTTAAGACCTTTTTTTAGACTCTTTCCATACATTTTAAATACTGATTGTAAGAAACTAATCCTAAACTAAAACAATATACATATATACAGAATAAATGGTGAAACAACTGAAATAATGGTGCCTACAACAGTAGGAATAATGGTGTTGCCTCGGTTACTACAGTAAACAAAGCAGCGTGACATCAAAACTATTTTTGTTAATTTTATAAACTACACACATCCTTTGCCTTAGTCCCTTATCTACCAGGGGTCACCACAGTGAAATTAACCACCAATTTGTCCAGCATTTGTTTTACGCAACGGATGCCCTTCCAGCCGCAACCCAGTACTGGGAAACACCCATACACTCACATATATACACACACACACACACACACACACACACACACACTCATACACTCATACACTCA
>CAIGQW010054212.1:8345460-8362147 GCA_903798125.1 Danio choprae | reverse complement strand
GATAGATAGATAGATAGATAGATAGATAGATAGATAGATAGATAGATTCATTTATCATAATATAACATTATTATTCAGGCAATGTATTATTCATTATCCTCTAATCCATAATTAAACTTGACATTACTCAAAGACATGCTAAAAACAACATGCTTTTATGTGAATAAATGCAATTCCTATGAAAACGAGTGCATGGATAATGAGTGCGGCTAAACAAGAGCATCTGGTCGGATGATATATGATGCAAGCTGCAATGCATCCATCCAACCAAATCAAAAATGAATGCAGGAGTTGGGACGTTTATATAACCAGAGCAAATGCATGCATGGATGTCACCGCTGACAGTGTGGGGAGAAGCACTGGTCTGGAGCCTGACAGAACGAGGGCCATCGCGAGAGCTGATGCAGAAAACAGTCAAACAGTGCACCACACGCAACTTCAAGATGCACTAGATGAGCTGAAACTGAAGGCAATGCAGCTGCGACACTTTTAGAAGCAGTTCAAGGGATTATTCACCACCCAAAAAGGAAAATTCAGTCATCGTTTAGTCAGTTGTTCCAAACCAGAGTGTCTTTTTTTCTGTTGAACACAAAGATATTTCGAAGAATGTCAAAAAGCCATTGTCTTCTATAGTATTTTTTCTTACTATAGATGTCAGTTTCCAACATTCTTTAAAATATCTTCTTTTGCTTTTAGCAGAAAGAACAAACTCCTCTTGAGAGTGAGTAATTGTGATAAATTTTTCATTTTGGGGGGTGAGCTATCCCTTTAATGCATTGCAAATGATTCTTAGACTCACATGGCCATTTATATGAAGGATTTGCAAGTGAATTAAACAGTTCAAGCACAGCAGGAAACAGCTGGACTGTCAGGAAGCCCTCGAGACAAAGTGCCAGCAAAACTCTAATGCAGTCAAACACAAGCCAAGCACATGGAGCAGGGAGTGGGTGGGGGTCTCTGTTTACACTTCACAGATTTGACAAGCCCACTTAAATTCATCGCAGTCAAGTGATGGACACGCTGACACCAAGAGACGCGTTAATCCACAACTTCTTGACATGGATGCAATTCATGCAGCTCAAGCCACGCAGACACATCACATCAAGTGCGCGCGCGATGACGCGCTTTGAAATCAACAGAAATGACGTTAAGTGAGGGGGTACATAAAAAGGGGGATTGGGATAATAGCGTGAAATGAAGAACCAACAGCGTTTGATTCTTGAGGGTGTGAAGCATGAGGTGAGGAACAGTTATGATGACATGTCCGTCTTTTCCTTACCTTTCGCCCCTCTCAACACGAACCCGAATCCCTCGTTATCCTTCTTCTGCAGCACGACCGTCTTTTCGTTGATAACGCAGTCGCTGTGGAGAAAATTCCGCGCATAACGACCATTATTACAGCCTATCATCCTCATCATCGCCACCGCCGCGCGCGCGGAGTGATGCTTCATCCTGACAGGCGTCGGCTGAGCGGAATTAATCATTTTTTTGCGACGAAGAGAGCGATGTGACGAGAGTTGTAACCGCTGAAAAAAGCTCACCGCCGGCTTTATCTGTCGAAGAAGGAGCTGTGACACCGGTTAAGAAAGGCAGGGCCCGGTCGCCGGCGAGAGAGCGTGTCGTAAGCGCGAGACATAACCGCCAGATGAAGGATGAAAATCACCAGAGGAAAACATGAGCGGTAATCTTGGAGGAATGGGGATGGAGGAGAGAGAGAGAGAGAGAGAGAGAGAGAGAGAGAGAGAGAGAGAGAGAGAGAGAGAGAGAGAGAGGGTTTACAGTGCTACAGAGGGAAGAGGGAGCGCGCGAAAGAGAAGCGAAGAAGGTATACATGTATGCGCGCGCACTGGCCTTGGCTGAGCGCGCGACTAAAAACAATTTAATGGATTCGTTAAAGGTTGGAATCGTACAGAATTTAAGGATGCTTGTGTGTTTTAGTATGTACGTTTTATGTAGTTTAACGTTTAAAATGATTAATTAAACGGAGAGTTCCTCTTTACTCACCCTCAAGTGGTTACAACCTTATGAGTTTCTTTATTCTGTTTTGAAGAAACTGGAAGTCAATGTTTAAATGTTTCCAGCCTTCTTCAAAATATCTTCTTTTGTGTTCTAGTTTGCAGGTGAGTAAATGATGACAGAATATTCAGTTTTGGGTGAACTATCACTTCACTTTTAGTACTTGTAATGGAATAAGTATCTAATCGTAAACTTTAAGAAAATGTGCTAAGGTTTTATAATAGCAAAAGTATAGTAAAAACGTGTTTGGAGTAGGCTATTGTTTGCTATTTATTTAAACCACAGTTTTAATACAAATAGGGTTAAACTGTGGTTAGTGTAGAAAGTTACTTTGTTAATCATTAATTTGTGGTTACTGTGGTTTAACAACAAAATCTTCAAAATTTCTTTGCAATCATACCATGGTTAATTTTCAAAAGGAATGCTCACATAAGTGATACAAACAAGATAATTCCATATTTTTGAGGGTATGTTACTTCTAAGCTTATGTTTACATGATGATGCTGTATTTAAAATAATAATAATAATAATTAATAATTTAAAAAAGTTTAGCATACAGACATTTTTGTGAAAACAATCCTAACTCACAGTGACCCATGGAAACAACTATTAACACTCATGAAAAATTAACTCTAAAATTAATAATAAAACCATAGTTATTGACACACAAATTGTATAACTAGTTGTAACAAAAGAATATATTTTGAAAACTGTAGCCATTGACTATCAAAGTATCTTTCTTACTACGAATGTCAATGGATACCAATATTCTTCAAATGTCCTAAAAAATACAAATTTTTGTTCAATAGAAAAAAAACCTCAGGTTTGGAACAACTTCAAGGGTGAATAAATGATGACAAATTATTTTTATTTTCCTTTAATCATTGGTTTACTTATTTAGATGCAACATAAATGTTTTTGTTTGCAAATTATAGTATTTGTCTGTTATTAGAAGGACTATTTGTACTTTTTGTATACTGTGGCAGTGGCTGTCCTGAATGACACAATATCTATGTGAAACTAAGTGTTACCTCCTGCCTGGCACCATCAATATCCATCCTTAAAACACATCCGGTGAGCAAGCAGATCAATTACGGAAAGTGTTCAACTATAGAAGGCACAGGAGACAGAGTTATGCAGTTTGAATATGATAGCGATGAAAAGCAAATGTTCTCTCACTTTCCCCTGAAGGACAAGCGAACTTACCATCTTTTAGATGGAGTATTAAAGCCAGTCCTGGAAATCACACTGAATTGCACAGCTTTCAAAGAGCTGGGGTCTCATTTCCACCTGATACGTCGAGTTCATTCATATGAGGAAATAGGATTGTGGCCTGAGCTGCTACATTTTACTGCACTAGATCCTGCAATAATCACTAAAGGTCATGGAAGAATCTAGTTTGGTTGAGGCAGGACACTGCAGGCAAAACACGTTTGTCATGCTTCTTTTTTCTTTTTTTTTTTGCTTTTCATAGAGTTTTTAATGTAATGTAATGAAAACGTTCAAAATACACTAAGTTTTTCTTTTGTCAGTTTTTTTCTGTAGATTTCATTTACAATATGTATTTTTAAAACTACCATAGAATGAAAATCTGGGTAGCTGAATGATAAGATTTCAGTACATGGAAATGACATACTGTGAGCCTCAAACACCATTGTTTTCTCAGTCTCACGTCAATCCGGTGAGTGTAAAATTCTGGTGAAAAACAGGCCAATCGGAACAAAACACAGACTTATTAATATGTACGCTCCAGGCTGCGTTTGATTGGTCACATCATTTCCAAGCGATATTACAACAATGTTTTTTTTCTCTTATTTTTAATTTTAACCATGCTTCTATTAAACATACTATGTGACTCTTATTTTGAAAACAGGAGAAGCAGAAAGAATAAATGAGCTTTCTGTGAAACAGACAGCCATGCCTTTTATCTGTTTACAGATATATATACAAATTAAACTTTTGTTCAGAGCCCCTCCAACGAGGATAAAGGTGTTTAAATGTATCCTTTGTTTAATGTGTATATTTGTTGAGTATGTTTGTAATGAGGCAACAAACACATGTAAACTGCTGAATATAAGTGTTTAATGCATCTTTATGCATTGTGTCATATCACTTAGCTCTTACTGTGTTTTTTACTTGATTGAATGAATACCAATACATTTTATAAAACTCGATTTAAGCAGAGATTAACATCTTTTCAGTTCAGTTAAAAAGATTGTCATTTAAGAAGACATCTATGCAGTTTGTTCTTATTCAAATAGAAATGTATGCCAATTGTGTATTTAATGAAACCAATCTCATTGGAATGTTTAAACATAATATATTATAAAAATTCTTAATGTAATCTATCAATTGGGGAAGCCTCATGACAACTATTCGTTTTGATGGTTTGTTTTCTTTTTATAAAAAAAAACTAAAAAGATCTGATTCCCATATCTTCAGCTTTAACCTGTGATCACCGGATTGCCTGACATACGTCACACTCTAAAACTGTAAGAGAAATATTGAAGAGCTCAAGCTCAAAAGCTAGATTGCTGACTCCTGAGGAATGATGCATGGTTGTCATGGCAACATAATCTGCTTTAAAGGGGACACTGTGACGATGTCACAGAGCAACAAGGTCATTAATATCCCGGCCTGTTGGATGGGGCTCAATAGCTTGGAAATATTATTTGCTCATAATGCATTTATACCTGTGTGCTGATTTCATTCCATTTGTTTGCTGTCTCCTACACAACATTCCATACACAGATTAATATTTACATGCCAATTTGGGTTAGGGGTGTAATGATACACTAAACTCATGATATTAAATTCACAATAAAATATAATTGCGATGTTTGAAGTCAAAATAAAAAGGATTTGTTCAGTTTCATTATCATTACAATTCTTCTAAGACATACTATATAGCAACAAATGACAAAATGTGCTGTTGATTAAAAAAACTAAATATAAAATGTTGTCTCAAACAGGGCAATGATAACACCAAAATACAAATATTTATGATTCTGAAGCTGAATTATTAATTATGTTAGGCACATATGCTTCCACTTTGTCACTGGCTACATATAAATAGGCCATTTCTAGTGGTAACATGAGAAATTTGGCATTATCAGATGTCCTCTTTGCACTAATAAATTATATATTCAGTGTTTTAAACAAAAAATCTATGCATTACTGTCACTGAAACTCCATAAACTTTAATTTTTCATGCACTTATGCTGTGAATTCAGGCATTCGTCGGATCTCTTTACAGAGATGCACAACTCCCACCTCTCATGCTAAAATTACATGATAAGAATAAACCTTCTTAAATGCTTTATGTATGGGTGTATGGGTGTTTCCCAGTACTGGGTTGCAGCTGAAAGAGCATGTAAAACATATGCTGGATAAGTTGGTGGTTTATTTCGCTGTGGAAACCCCTGATGAGTAAAGGGACAAAGCCGAAGAAAAATCAAAGAATGAATGAAATACATCAGTTCCATTAGCAAAGCATGTCAAAATGACTATTCACAAAGCAATGGTTAGTTCGCTCAAAAATGTACATTTTGTCACCATTTACTAACTCTCGTATTGCTCTTAGACAATTTTTTTGTTTGTTTGTTTGGCTTTTTTACTTGTTTATTCTTTCCAATCTCACGTCCACCTCGTTATGAGGAATATAATCCTAATTATAATATATATATATAATATAATATATATATAATATATATATAAATAGGAAATTTCAGTTGTAAAATCTGCATTTGGAACAGCATTTAATTCTTTGTTTGACTTTTTTTCCAGTTATTGCTGATTTTAGGTTAAATATTTCATTCTGTTACCATACAGAGATATGTTTTTGTAATAATTTCATGAAATTAAAAGTCTTGCATTTTTATCTTTAAAGATGTCTCTAACGGGCTAAACATTTTGTTCCACCTTATCACTGAGCTGGAAATTTCTTATAACTGCAAAACTCTATTCCATGTTTGACATTATGGCCATTGGCTAGTTTTATAAAAGAGGGAGGAGCTACAAAATAAAAAGCTCTGCATTTCAAGGCACTCCAGGAGACCTATAAGACAAATATATTGATACTAACACACAAAAAAAACATCATTTTAATTTCAGGGGCACTTTATATTATTCATCATCATATCTAGAGCATAAAATCAGTGTTTCTGATAAAGACTGACATAGCAGCATGTATTGTTCTTGCATTTCTGTGACAAGTTCAGCAATGTGTCTCTCTGTGCGGCTGTCACTCAAGCTCCTGCAGCAGGAAGTAGCTTGCACTGCATTGCCATGGATTCTCTGTCTCCATGGTAACCGTCTCTGAGTGAGGGGTGTGTCAGCTGGTAGGAGTATGGCAGCCGGATGCAGGGGGATCTGTTTTTTTTTTCAGGTCTTTTTAGCATGCTGTGCTAAAGTTCATAGTACAGTGGATATATGACAGTGTCATATTTTATTGTTGTGATAAGTGCTGAGGCATTAACAACTGACGTACGCTGCAATAAAGGGCTACTGTAGCATGTATAATAACAAAAAAAACAAACAAACTTTTTAAGAGTTAAAGGGATAATTCACCTAAAAATGAAAACATTTTCGTCATCATTTACTCATCCTTTACTTGTTTCAAGCCTGTTTGAGTTTCTTTTTTCCATTAAACACAAAAAAGATAATATATATATATATATATTATAATTTATTTCTTAACGCTGTTTGCTGGGACCCATTGACTTCCACAGTAATTGTCTTTCTACTACAGAAGTCGATGGTAGCCAGAAACCAGCTTTCTTCAAATTATCTTCTTTTGTGTTCAACAGAATTGGGTAAAAGGTACTTAAAGGTCTTAATAAAATACATTTTTTTAGATGTTATTATCAATATGTTAGGCTTAAGGATATCTTTATTTTTCTTTTTTATTGAGTGAAAAGATGATAAATGCTTGATATGACAGACATAGTCAAAGACTTTCCACTTTTTTCTTTTTAAACTTTTATAACGAGACAAAATAATACAATAATAAAAAGCATAAATATATATAAATAAAAAAATTAATGATAAATAGCATAACTTTGTATAATAATAATAATAATAATAATAATAATAATAAGAAGAAGAAGAAGAAGAAGAAGAAGAACAACGGTAAATAAAAAAACGAGTAAATAAAAACAATAATAATAATAAAATATGTTCAAAAAATAATTAGGGGAAAAAAGAGAAGGAGGTTGGATGAGGCGATGTCAGTGATTTAAATGGATTCCATCAGTGGACAAACTTAGAAGCGAGTGAGTCTTAAGGATATCTATAGGTTAGTGTGCTTCAAAATTTGCATTTAGAAGATTTAAACATTCAAAACAGTGCAGTTTGTCACTTCCGCATAAATAGATCAACAGTTTTTTTGACATCACCACATACTTCACTTTCTCGTCAAATCTTCTGACCAATCAAAAACTCTCTGGTAGCTGACATGTCCCACCCCATTCAAGATGCTTCACATTTTCATTTGATGCACGTGAGCGCAACCACTAACACTGGCAGAGCTGTGATAAAAACGCTATTGGCTATTTTTTTTAAAGGGGAGGAGCTACCCTACCCTGTCCTGCCCTGTCTTCATATTTCAGTAGAGATTACATCAAGCATCTAATAAAAAATGCATTTCATGGGACCTTTAAATGTAAATTACATTACATTGTAATAATATATTATCTTAAAATTAACAGATTTACAGCGCAATTTATAACTGGCTGATTTATCTTTTTAAATGCCACCAAAGTGTCTGCATCACGCTTGAGTGTTGCTTACATAACTGGCCATTTAAAGAGTTTTCACACTCTTCAAACCTTTTTTCCCCTGTGAAAAACAATGTGTTTGTGTGGCGCTTTGTGTTAAATGACAGCGAAGCGGTAAAGTTTTGGGAATTGGTGGTTGGTGTGAATGGAATGCACAGGTAAACGGATGAATCACGCTGCACTTTGATACGATGACAAATCATAATTATTAATTATCCAGAACGAATAATAATCACATGAATAATTGATTAATAATGTTTTCAATTAATCCAGGAAATGATCTCTCTTAACAAGTACATTTTTAGGATTCTGTAACCAAACTGACCAGTTTTTTATAATTCAGTAAATCTATAAATCGTATTATTAGATCTACTAAAAAGTAGATCATCATTAGGCCCAGATGGAATCTGTCATTTGTTCAGTAACTCAGATTTATTGTAAATACAGTATGTGCCAACATTTCTGCATTAATGTAACCCTAAACCAACCTAACAGTGTTAGCAAAAGCAAACAGGAGATACTAATACATTTGCCAAAGCAACTGTTCTGTTTTACATTCAATTTAATTCATCTTTATTTCTATAGCGCTTTAACAGTGAATACTGTGTCAAAACTGTGTCTGTCCAGTTTTCAGAGTTTCAGAAGTTCAGTTTAGTTCAGTTCAGTGTAGTTTAAAGTTCACTGCTGAAAGTCCAAACACTGAAGAGCAAAACCATTGATGACAAGTCCCAAACCAAGCAAGCCCGTGGCGACAGTGTGGAGGAACAAACTTCAACAATTGACGAAAGTGAAGGAAAACATGGCATTTGGCCCAAACTACGACTCATAACTGAGCTCTAGTGCAATTCTGTGAACTACCCAGCAAACTACTAGCTATGTGATGCAAACAAATATGTTTACAAATCATACATTATGATTAATTTGAGGTAAGTTTGAGGTCTTACTGAAATTCCATTATAGTAAGTTAGAGGTCTTAAGATACAGTAGTATTATTGCCAAAATGAGCGTTTATTCACAGATAATCTAGCAATTTGTGTCCAAAAATAAAAATGATGTTGTTTTGTACTGTCTCTAGTTTTATTTAACCTAAAAACTGCAGTAAAACGTATGTATAAGTACTCTTTTTTTTTTTTTTTTTTACAGAAATGTAGTCACATATTTTTCACACATTTTTTTGTATTGTGTGACATATTTAAACAGGGAACATATTTTCTAATTATTTATTAAACAAATATCTGACATTTATTTAAGTCAATGGAGGATTCCAAGTTGGCCTGATGACTTCATTAGTTTTTGTTGAGGCAAAATATATATAAAATTGTATATACAGTACAGAAAACTGAACAAAATCTCTCTCCAACCCAGACTCATTCTGAAAACGTAGCCCTATACACATTTCTGGAGAGCACCAAATACGTCCCAGGAGGTACGATTTTTTTGCAGTTGTTGTTTTGCCGACTCCATCAGAGGCCGCTGTGTACGCTTTTTAAGATCTCAAATTCTCTTGTGAGTGCCATTTGCGCATGCTTTTCTCATGTAAATCCACCAGAGGCCGCTGTCGACTGACTGACCAACAGATAACCTCACCCAGCCCCTTCCCTAAACCCAACCGATAGTGTTTTAAAAAGCACCGATTGACCAGCGCCCACCCACTTCCCTAAAGTTTTTAGATTTTACCATATTCTTACCCTGTTATTTACTTGTTTATTTTATTTTTTTGGCTTTTGTTTTTGTATATAGGGCTACGTTTTCAGAATGAGCCTATGTTGCAAAAACCACACACTAAAATTAGAAAAAAAGTTTGATCCTACCTTGATGCATCAAAACTGTCATAAGATCCCACAGTGTAGTGTCGAAAGAGCTTCCTTCTCTCTGAACGGTCTGCTCTGGCATCTGCGAAGACATGTTTACAGATATTTAATTCAGATCATCACCCTGATTGTGTAAAATTGCAGTGTTACAAGGCCTACATAATATGTGCTTATTACAAAGTGCTATAATATTCCTTTTTTACTGATTATTTGCACACATAAGCAAAAATTTCAACCAAAACTCTGGTGTGTTAAAGTACAAACTCACAAACTTTGACAGCTTCAGCATCATTATCATCACTTTCACGCTGAATATAAAATGTGCAAAAGGAATAAAAATAAGCACCGGAATTTTTGAGAGGTACAGCAGATGTGATGAAGTGAGAATGTTGTAAAGCTTTGGTTACATAATTCCATAAAAAAATGCTGTCTAGTCACAAAATTGTCTAACTGTGTGCCATATGTCACACGGTCCCAGGTGCCATTTTTTAAACATATTTAATCATTTAGCCAACACGATTCCGACTGTGCTCTGGAAAATAAAGAAGTAAATAACAAAACGTGCTTACAGTTTCACCAACCGGTACCTTGGCATGCAGATTTGTCACTGAAAATCAATACCAGCGTGACGCACGCACAAAAATAATTAAAAAAACAATCACATTCTTGAACACACGCCAGTAAATCTTCAAAACAGTACATGTAAAACTATACCACCTTCCTCGTGTAATTGCAACCAATAAAAATTCCTTTGGAAGACAGGGACTGTTTGGCCCATAATGGAGCCAAACTAGACTAGTCCTGAGAGAGCAGAGCAAGGCCAAATATTGACTGGGTTTTATGGAGAGAGCCAGGAGAAGAGCCAACAAAGGAAATGAAGAGACTTTTTTATGTCACAGAGATTCATCGTTTGTGTGGCTCTGCTCTTCATCTCCAAGGGAAGTGTTCAGTTGAGGATGCTCCTATAGACCATTTCAATGTGGTCATGTCATTGGCCCATGAACACTTGCTGCTGATTATCAAATTATTTCATAACTGTTACAAGAGGCAATTCAATGATAACTTAATGTTAAAACTGCAATCATAACATTGTTTATCAATATGTGGCTCTTTTTGGATTATCGGAAGCTATAGAAAGTAAAAATGTAATAAGGCAAATACGTTGGGACCACTGATTTTGTTTACATCCCTCAAAATGGTCTATAGCATTATGTTTCGACAACATTTAGGCCCTGTTTACAACTTATCATCTGATTTCAGTTATCAGATCTTTTACTGTTTTTACCTGGCATTCAGATGTTTACTGTGACATGACTTGTGTTTGACTTTTGATCAAATATTTTCATATCATTTCATCAACAAACTGCCATTTTGTGTTTTGGTCAATCCAATCACAAATGCATGACAGTAAATAAAAGTGTAAACAGAACATTGCTGTGGGAACGTATTTTATTAAGGGGTTCTGAAGGGGGAGCTTTTCTCATTTAAATATTCTACTTTTAGCATAGTCACGTCACTTACACCAGATTAACTTTAGAAATACTGTCTATTTAAAAATTTAAGTCATAAATTACATTTGACAATATATCAAATTAAATCATTTTTTAACAATTTTATGAAGAAAGTACTGAATCAGTGTCATCAAGTTTGTGTGAAATTCGGCCCCTGCTGGTACAGTGACAGAATTCATGAATGGGAGTGAAGCAACGCAACTGATGGGGGTAGGTCATGTGATGATAACAAAATGGTTGATGTAGTACGTTCAAGTTCCATTCATACTACTGACATTCATACTGTATAGAACGTACTTTTCTAACGGTCGATTAGTAAATTCAAATTCATATGCAGTACCTACTGAGTAGTAGATGATTTCGGACGCAGCCAGTGTTAAATGTAGTGGTAAATGGGGTCTAAAACCTTGTACCTTTTTGACTACTACCAGAGAAATTTGAAAATGAATTTGACAGGATTAGTTTCATAATGTGAATGCTCATGTGGTAGAATGAGTTTAAATAGGAAATGTGTGATCTAGGCTATTCATATCAAAACCTGCTATTAAGATGTGTTACCTTCAAAATGAGTAGAGAATCATAAATATGGGTGTAAACATGTTTCAACATTTCCCAGGGGTAGACAGAAATGAAAATGTTTGGATTGCTTACATAGTTTCAATGCTGATATGGTTGAATGCATTCAAACAGAAAATCCGTTCTCTGCCATTCCATGTTTGCATAAAACTTAAGCTTGATTTATACTTTTGCATTGAATGATCACTGTACCCTTAGGCACATACCTTACACATATAGCCACAATAACACTTCCGAAATGCTAGATGGCAGTGTGGTTTCTGTTTTTCACTGTGTCGAGTTTTTTTGCTGGCGCAAAGTTAAGGTCTTTGCACACTGAAGTCAGAAATTTTCAAATGCGTTTTTCCGTATTCATATGCGAAAAATTCATAATGTAAACAAAACTTGCCCACTGAGTCCGATGCGCATACATTAATCCATTAGGAAAAAATGCAAAACATTTCGGAGTCAGTTCAAGCAGTGATACTTATTCTTCTCTCTTCTCCAAAGTAGAAAAAGAAAGAGGAATAGGATACATATTGTGCTCATCCAATACTGCACAGAGGAAGGAGAGTTCAGCTCATCAAAGAGCTGCACTGGATTATCCTGAAATGCAAAGTTTATTTCAGGAAATCAGTAGAATTTTGATACATTGTTTGTGATTCTTCACACATTCACAGACATAAACAAATCCTGAACAGAGACTTGCGGTACCACAGACATTATAATAGATGGCGGCCGCGTTGATGTGTCGAATCAACAGACCAAAACGGACCATGCTTTCTATTATAATGTCTATGGGCAGTACGTCAAATGTATGGACACACACACACACGCGCACACACACACACACACACACACACACACACACACACACCCACACCCACACCCCCACACACACACACACACACACACACACACACACACACACACACCAAGCAGCAGCAGGGCAGATGTGCGTCAGTCACTGAATCCAGCATATAGGGGTTCTCAACTGTCCGCCACATTCTGTCTTTATTTTATGCACTGTGTTTGTCATAAAGATCTGTAGCTCAAATGAGGGCATTCTGCATTTAGCTTTTCACTTGTACAGTAGCTCTGAACTGTCAAAACACCTCTCAAAGTGATTTTTCAGATGTGAAAAGTGGAAAAAACCCAGTTCAAATTTTTTTCATGACGGACAAAAGTTTCAGAGGCAGTGTATCAATACGATTCACACAACGTGAGGTCGAGTTTATTTTTTAACGTGCAAAAATTATTCAGGGTGCAATAACCTTTACTGTGAAGTAGCATAAACTCACACTCATTTGAAAAAATAAAGAGACGGGAACTAACAAATGTACAATAACTTTAATCAAAGTAAATACGGAAAAAAAGTATTGATCCGAAGTTCCCCTCCCCCCACGGAACTTAACATTTGTTAAGCAAATGTGCCACAGGCATTCATCTGCTCCCACAGCTCTCGGCCCTGCCCACACTCAAGCCAACCAATTACAGATCTTGCTCTCTGAGTCATCGCAATGTATAGTTACATGTATTGAGAGGTGCACCGTGCACGTCAGGGTACAATGATGGAAAGCCAGACCTACCGCGCGTACTATTTAAACCCAACACAATCTCACGGCAATTCGTAACTTTTTGATTTAGTGGCTAATTCGTATGCATTCATATGATCTCATTCATACAATTTAGTATGATTTGCTTATCCCCCAATGACGATTGTGGTTAGGGGCGGGGTTGGGTGCCACGCCTCCTTTTTAAAATCATACATTTTCGTACGACTGAACTCAACCTACGAATTAGCCACTAAACTGACAAAACTTAAAATAGTTTTATTGACAATTCGTGACGACTTTAATTAAACACGGTCTAAAACTGTTGGGCGCTTATTTTCAAAGTGTAAACACTTCTATAGTCAACTGGACTCTAACTCAAATTGTTTTTACATGAAACGTAGACCTTGTTTACACCTGTTGTTAAGACATGCTATTTACGATACGATCACCAGTGGATGATACTAAATACAGGTGTAAACAGAGTCTAAAAGGTTTTAAGCTGTTCACTTTTGACCACTTCCAGAGGTAATCGAAAATGCATTTGATTGGGTTCCTTTTGTAGTGTAAACGCTGATGTGGTTGAATGTGTTTGAACAGGCAACACACTAACTGAGTATGGGATATGTTTTCAGAAAGCACACCTAAAAAAGGTACTTATACTTTACTGCATTGTATAATACATATGATTACGATCAAACTAGCAGCTGCCATCTACATCCTTTACTTTCTATTGCTTTCCTGCTCATAAGCCACGTAATATGTTTGGTTCATTCAATAGTACTCATGCATCACACTGAGTGCTCCTGTAAAAGTCTTGTGGAGTGGGACAAAATATTTGTTCATGAGACGCATTTGAACAAATGTTAATACCAGCTATAAATAGCAATGACCATGTGCGAGTATTAATACCAGGTGGAAACAAGGCCTAAAACAACCGAGAAACGTGCACTAATAAAGACCGACATTAAAAGTACCACAACTGCTGATAAAAAACAATCACGCACACATATTTATCCATTAATGAGTTAGTTCTGCAGGCTGCAGCTTCTAAAAACTGCACCATTTGTATTGTCCTCTGCGGTTCTGTTGATACACGATGATATCAGTAGTCAGGAGGCTGCGTGGGATTCAACACTTTCCCCTTCCAACCTACTCACTGGTTAGCTGTTAAAGTTACAGACGCTCAATTCTTTGTTGAGCTGAAACGGTTTGATGTTCAAACAAAAGGAGGTTTAGATTCAGCGCAATTCTGCAGAGACATCCGCTCTGTCCTGTGTCTGCTAATGTAAGATGTCCTCCCCATCTGTCAGTGCTTTCCAATATGTAAAAAGGCAGATTACTGAATATTTTGGGTTAATCAAGACATTGTGTACATATAACGAGGCTAAAATGATTATTACTTCAGAAGAGAAAAGCTAAATAAGAAAGCGCTTGTGCACTCTACAACTTTTTGCTTTAATTGAAATAAACACAAACAGATGAGGATCCCATCAAACTGAATCATTTGAGTGTGCAAATGAATCATCACACTCTAATCCTTGACATTACCATTTATAGATGTGTTCTGCCAGGTTGTGCATTATCCAGCAATACCTGCTTTTTGCATGCACAAAACCGAGCAGACGCATTTAATATCAAGAGATATGGACGTTGTAATTAATTGGACGAATAAAATAGCCACCGTGTTAAGTGCCATCTCTTTCTCCTTCTTGCATCTTAATTGAACACCCTGTCAGTTTTATGTAGCAGCTGCGTCGTCTTTCCAATAAAAAGCATTCGGAGCCACACATACTTGAGACAAGCGTTGTTCCTCTGTGTATGGTGCGAGGAGGAAAAAAAAAGTCTATTTGACATGAGGGCGAGAAGTGATGACAGTTGCTACAACACCGGATTTCAAATCACCAGGGGTAAAGTAGCTGTGATAAAATTCAAGATAGTAAATAGGACGCAAAAAACTTTGAACGCACCGTCAGAGTGCTCTGCAGGAAAAAAAAGCAATACGTATAATATCCTGCCAGTCACAGAAGTTTTCACAACTTGAACGCACTCATAGTTTGAGGAAAAAGCTCTTTTACTTGATTTGGAGAGTCATTTTGTTATAATCTGCTAGCAACATTCAAGGTGTTCAAGGCCTGTATTGGATGTATATACAAAAAAAGCTATTTTAGGACCTGAAGCATGCATGCAAATACTCAAATCTCACAAAAGCATGAAAACTCGCAACTGCAGTTTCCAATTTCCACACAATTCTCCACATTTCCAAAAGCAAAACATGCAAATATTACTTCACAAAATTGGAAATTCTCCAAATGCTCAAATCAACATACCTCCGAAATGAACCTTCTTCCTGGCTCTAATAGTCTCGTCCATTGGTCCCCTTTAGTTCAACCCCCGAGTCAATCCTGAGAAACACTCAATTCTCCTTGCCTGAGGGGGGATTGCCACTTTTTTTTTCGATCTCTCGAGCCCTGCCGCCTAACTTCCCATCTCTATAAACTCTTGCATCTCCTCGAGCGCTCAGGTGAGAGCTGACCGTCAGCACCACACACATGGAGAAGAGAACCGTGGCATTGGAAAAGATGGTATGTAAGCTCTGTTCTCAGTCCGTGAGAGCGAGAGAGAGTGTGTGAGAGAGGAAAAAAAAGATGCCACAAAAAGAGGAAAAAAAATCTTACCAAGGCCCACTCCTTAGCAACAGGGTTTGTACAGTGTAGAGCATGTTTCCATGGAAATATATCAATCAGGAATGTGCATGAGTGTTGCTCGGAAAGGTTCAAGAGACTTCACTGGCATACTTGTGTTGTTGCTAACCAGCCTATGCTGGATTTAACTGTATCCTATTTTGAACGCTGCACTACATCGTCAACTTGCTATCCAGCAGCCTGTGCAGGGCCAGCTTTAAGCACAGACATTAAAAGCACTAGCCTTATTTGCTTGCATGTCCAGGATAGGGGATGATTACAATTAAGAGAAATCTTTTTTTCATACTAAAGACTACCTACAATAGCAAATAATAAGAGACATTGACCATGCCAATAAATACAAGGGATGATACTGTAGGAGACAAACTCTTTCAGAGTTTTACAAACATGAACGTATAATTTTTTTTATAAACTTATAAAAAATGCGTAAACACATACTGTATAACGTACAAATGCACAGAAACTGTATCAGTGCTGTCAGCAGCTTTATCAACAAAATAGTTTGCAACAGAAATAGTAAATATTTTGTCAATGGTACATATTTCTTCAGTTCTGAAATCCAGAGGTGCACCGCAATGCCTTTTTGTTGAGTTTAGAAAAGAGCAGTGGACTGCGCTTTTTTATGTTGCCAGGCAACCACTGTATAAATACTCTTGCTGCTGGAGCATGTGACATTGGGATTTTTTTCCACAAAGAGTTTACTTTTTCACCTGCAGGCGCTTAGAGCGATCTGTCAAAAACGCATATATATATATATAT
>CAIGQW010054212.1:8307519-8327129 GCA_903798125.1 Danio choprae | reverse complement strand
ACACACACACACACACACACACACACACACACACACACACCATACGGACACGGCCATAGCAACTGCTGCTGTAACTAAGGCATGGCGCTCTATTTGAGAAAGCCACTGATATTTCCACACGTTTGCCACACAATCCAAGTCCAAATACCAGCTGTGTCCTCGCTCCTTGTGTGTGTGTGTGTGTGTGTGTGTGTGTTTTTATTCATAAATGCTGTAATATTGGATAAAAGATCTGAGGATGCTTGTAGAAACCTGTGTGTGTGTGTATGTGTTACTTCTGGAAGGCAACCATTCATTGGTGTTTTATTTTCTTGATTTTATTTATACTGGACTGTTGAATACTTTATTGTGATTGGCTGATGAACAAACTAAGCTGTGCCGTTATTTTCATATAAACGCACAGCTAAAGTAGTTCCAAACAGGAACATAGACTTTACTGCATTACAGTTCCATATCACTACGCTGACGGATTTCATGTATTTCACAGCATACAAAAGTCAAAAATGAAATTAAACAAAACATAATACGTTGGATGAGATGTGTAAGAAACTAGTCCCACACACGGGAGTGATTTCAGGTCAAAACGTTCGATTATTAACCATTAAATTGTGTGTTCTTATATTATATTACTATATACTACTATTACTATTATATTATTATATACTACTTTACCATTATTATTACTTAATTTTCCCCTTATTTTCTTATTGTTAAAATTGTTTCATCATCTAAACAGGGTTTTAGTGAATAGGTTGTTTGTGAATGCAGCTTATTACAACCTATAATTAAGTTTTACAAATATTACAAATATTAAAATTCGAAATAATGACACAGTTATGTTGCACGAGGCTTCATGAAATTGCATGTGATTGAAGCCAATCAGTGATATCAAAATAAATAAATATACAGACCATATGGAAGAAAATTGATGTTTTCTGACATCTAATATAGTATCTGTCTGTTGCTGATATGGATATGGCTGATTATATAATAATATGGTCTGGAGACTGTGATCTAACAATGCCATTGTAAAAGGCATCTAGCACAACAAACGGATCTATATAGGCTGCAGCGTGAGAAACGAGAGGAGAACAGGGTCAAATACCAGAGGAGTTAATTCTTCCTTTTTAAAATGACATCTAATTAGAGGAGTTTTTTGCAGTGGAAGTGAGTAATTGGCCTGGCCCACTTACTGTACCGAGCTTGCTAGAACCCCCGTTGAGTGACAAGATTCGCACACCCACCGAAACACACGCACACACACACACACACACACACACACACACGTGCATGCTGAACTTTCACTACATGACGAGCACCCACGCATGCATTCACTCACTGGGAAATATATATAAATATATGCATGGCCACACATGCACATGCTCTCTATCTTTCCCTGCCTCTCTCAGTGGCCTATTTGTTTGCCAGGAATTCATATTCCTCTCTCTTCAGAGGCAATTGCTAATAGAAGCAAGTTGCTATACTGTAGAATCATATTTGTAATCTTAAAATTGCATTTGGGAGTCTGACCGAATTCAATTCGACTTCTACATGAGTTAATCCATAAAATTTAAATATCCATTTTATGTACTGCGTGAGTAATAATATGCATAAGGAATAATTAATGATGGGCATAATTAATGATTAGAAAATAATGCACACCTGATGTGGTGGTTATTTTCGAATAATTAAATGCATTGGAGTCAATTACACTATATGTATAAAGACATTTGTCAGGTTTGTGTCCTCAAATCGCTCCAGTTTGTGGGACTAAAATCTTACACAACTCATCCAAACCTGTTGTAGGTTGTGAAATAAACGCAATCATTCACCATAGTGATATGGATCTGTAATGTGACCGACATCTGTCTGGAACTACACTGTAAAAATGCCGGGTTCCAAGGAATTCATTCATGTGGTCCCAACACAAATCGATTAAGTTATCATAACAAATTTAAGTGGATCAAACATAAAACAATTAAGTTGTCCCATAAAAATCTTAACCTTAAATCTTAGTTGAACAAGCAGGAAAAATCTTTTTTGAGTGTACTTTAGTCGTGTTTATCCCACAAAAATTGCACACCTTAGGATGTTCATCAACCAATAAGAATCAAGTATTCAACAGTCATTTTTTACAGTCATTTACATGAACAAATCAATATATTTTTTCAAACTAATAAGTGCTTTAAGAGTTCACACTTAGCTGATGATTGATAAGTAGATGCGTGTTTGGAATGCTGTCCCGGGAGAGAGCCCTGAGCTCAGAAGATCCTCGAGCCCAGGGCTCCTTCCCATTTCACAGGGAGTCTGAGCTCAGGTACTTCTGGAAAACTCCCCTGTATTATGCTAGGAAAAAAAGGGGTGGATAGGGAGTTTCTTCAAGGCGAAGATGGCTAAGGTAAGGAAATCTGGCTATTTATGCGTGATTTGGATTAATCTGATTGGATATCATGGGATTGCTAATGCGGGACCAGCGGGTCAATCATAAGCAAGTGATCCTCTTGAAATCAGTTTATAAATATACTTCACTTACTTACACAGAATGCATTTTTCCATTCCAACATTCTACGTTTTTCATTGTTTTTCAATATAAACACACGCTTGACAGTTGCGCATGACAGTTACGCTCACATCTCGCAGATTTTGAAGCGTTGTGCACGAGCAGCGTGTTTTTTAGACGCCATGTCAAGTTGAACAGTTGACTTTACCAGTATCAGTTCCAAAGCATTGAGCCAATCAGTAGAACTCGGATGCAGGGCAAGCATTGTGAGCTTCTGTTTTACAGGCACTAGGTGGCGCTATTCGGATACCATTGTGCTCTCACTACACATTATAAAAAAAAACAAAAAACATTCCTCTAAAATGTCAAAATGTTAAAAATGTCAATAAAAGTCACTTTGTTTTTGATTTGCATCATCAAAGGTTGTCAAAGAAGATACCATAATTTATTTGATAGATATAATACACAACTAATATAAACTGTATACTCACTCTTTTCCTTGTGCTTATTCCCTGTTCATCAGGGGTCACCACAGTGGCATGAACTGCCAGAAACTATATATTAATGGATATATTTTTTCCCATTGTACATCATATGTTATATCTCGACTCTCGTCTATTTTGTTTACTCTCTTGACTTTTGATGCCTGGAAGCAAGTAATAATAGGAAATATAAATAAATATATGCATGGCCACACACGCACATGCTCTCGATCTTTCCCTCTCTCTCCCTCTCTTTCTCTCTCTCTCAGTGGCCTATTTGTTTGCCAAGAATACATTTTCCCACCTTTGTGTTTTGCATGGCTGCACACAAAGCTAAATAAATAAATAAATAAAAAACAGTTCGGGAGTCTGTCCAATCCCATCCTGGATCAGGTGCAGGTCGCATGGCAAACGCTACCAGGCACTTGGCTGCTCAGGGTATTTTTACAGACAGATGCCCAAATATTACTGTTCAAGGCCATAAGCGTAGCTCAGGGGGGTATATGGATAGTGCTGTACTTGGATGCGCCAGATAAAAAACAGATAGACTTTTGTCACAAGTGCAAGACAAGGTTACAGTCAAGATATGTGATACAGCTTCTGCGAGTGTGTGTGTGTGTGTGTGTGTGTGTGTGTGTGTGTGTGTGTGTGTGTGTGTGTGTGTGTGTGTGTGTGTGTGTGTGTGTTATTGCTGACAGATGGCAGTGGTCATTTGAAAAGTTTGTACACTTTGTCACTATCCTAATTTATATAGACATTTTGTAGATCAGTTGCTCTTATAATAACATAGTTACAATGACACTTTAAATGGATACAAAACCACCATCAGAAAATAACATAAAAATAGTCCATAGCAAGTGTTTTGAAGCCAATTGTTCATCTTTGGAATAACATGAGAGTGAGTAAATGATAAAAAAAAAGTATAGTTTACTATTGACAAACCCTTTATTTGAATGAAAAACACTTGTACGTGCAAATTAATTTCACATATTTTTCGATATGTATTATTTATAAGAATTCCAAATCTTTTCACAAGTATATGAACGTTGTACAAATATAAAAAAATAAAAAAACAATATAGGAGGATTCAAACATCCTTTTAGATTTAGTACAATGTGTTTTAAAATTTAATCGTTTATTCATTATTCAATAAGTCACCAAGGGAAGGACCGTTCATTTTAAAACACGCACAGATGCTCTCACACATACAGATAAAGAGACAGTGAGAGAAAGAACAATGAATCCCCCAATTATTGTATAATTATGGGATTTGTTTTACCTCCTGCTAAACTACACCTCCAGTATATGACGTATAAACTCTAACATTAAGCCCATTTTTACATATCAAGCCCATAATCCCATTTTTTCCCTCGAATTTCCAACAGAGGCAGAAATTGCAAATAAGCATGTAGTATTTTAAAATGTGCCCCATTGTTTGTATGCTTAACATGTCCAAAATCCCATTCACATTTGTTTTCTGTGCACTGAACAGCCTGTTCTTTGGTATAATTGCTTATTTTGATCAAGTTGACCACTGAGGCACACCTGTCTACAACTTTTTTTTGTCATCCTAAACACAAATTCAGCAGTGTGTGACTGACTCCAACAGAACAACATGATGAATATAATTGTGAGGGACAATTTAGCCTTCTGTGTTAAAGCTTGTTTATAATTGTATTAATGTTTTCCCATCCACTGAAAAAAAGATTAATTGGATTTACTAATTTCTTTTTTAATGTAACTGGTTGCAAACAATTTATATGGGCTGAATTTAAACAAACAAACAGAATTTAGCAATGTTCAACTTAATTAGTTTGTTTAAATTCAGCCCATATAAATTGTTTGGAATCAGTTACCTTAAACAAATGTAGTAAACCCAATTAATCATTTATTTTCAGCGTACTTTTTACTATTCTTCTTGTTCATTTGTCTAATATGTAAGCTATGATCCAAGCCCACCACCTATGAGGAGAATCAAAACATTTTCAATTGGAAAAAACTTTGATCTGAAGCACAGAAATATGGAAGTTGGTTGCATCCATGGAAACAATATATTTCAAGTTTAACCCTTTAACTGCCCTACCAAGAAAAAAATGTTTGGAGTGCATTTCTTAACTCCTAATGTCGCTAGCTAACACACTCAATGCATTTTTTTTCAACACATCCCATAATTTCTAAAATATCAGCCTCTACCAAATTGTTGATATGTCGGTTTATGGTAAAAGTACCGGACCTAATACATATACTATGAAAAATATGAAAATATAAAGTGTAAGACTCATTCAAAATAAAAAAAAATGTAAATACTAATTCATTTATTCATTCATTTTCTTTTCGGCTTAGTCCCTTTATTAATCTGGGGTTGCCAACCGCCAACTTAGCCAGCATATGTTTTATGCAGCGGAAGCCCTTCCAGCTGCAACCCATCACTGGGAAACATCCACACACACCCATTCACACACATACACTACGGACAATTTAGCTTACCCAATTCACCTGTTTCGCATGTCTTTGGACTTGTGGGGGAAACCGGAGCACCCGGAGGAAACCCACGCCAACACGGGGAGAACATGCAAACTCCACACAGAAATGCAAACTGACCCTGCCGAGGCTTGAACCAGCGACCTTCTTGCTGTGAGGCGATTGTGCCACCGCGTCGCCCCAAATACTAAATCATCTTTTTTTTTTTTTAAGTATGCAATAAAATATTTCAGATTTTCACTTAACACATGCTTTCTTGTTTTTTTTACAATAAAACCAAAATCAAGTGTAGTAGTAAAACAGGACGTTTGTTTGATTTTTTTTTCTTCTTTTTTTGTAAACCACAATGCTGTGTGTGTAAGCCATTCTTTAAATTACTTTAAAAGTCATTATTTAAAACAGTAAAAACATGGTCAACCGTTTGTCTTAAAATTCGTACATATTTTCTTGCAGCTCTGAATTGTGAAACTCAGAATTATGCGATATTAACTCAGATCTGCAATATAAACTCACAATAATGAAAAGAAAAAAATATAATATAATAAAAAAATTGAGTTAAAAAATGTTAACGAATAATTTTTTAAAATGTCGATTTTTACATTTTTGAGGGGGAAAAAGTCTGAATTTTAAGATAGAAATTCTAAATTTTGCAGAAAAATGTAAGAAAAAAAAGAAAATAGATTAAAAAGTTACAATGACCTTTTTTAATATGGTAAAAAATATTTTTAAAACTGGTAAAAATCTTCCATACTTGTCTAACATCCTAAAAACTCAAGAAAGTCTCTATAGGTAAACTGAATTCTGATAAAAAATAAAAGTTTTTGGTTTGTTTGTTTTTTTGATTCCATGACAGAAACCACATATCAGCTTCCACACATATCTTCCATCCCAAAGAAGCCCAAGAAGCAAATCCTATGACAAGCCAGACTGAGGGCATCTCTGCAATCCAGTCCACTTCCCATCCACCAATTGCCAACACTTGACCTATTAGCATCCACACATGGCCTTATAAAAACAACACAGATTTTCCATAAATAGAGCCTCTGGTGGCAATAGATAAAAACAACTTTGTCCTCACAGAAAGGGACACACTCCATTCCTGAATGTGATGGAAAAAGTGGACAATCCCACATTCAATTATTTTAAAAAGTTCATTTTACTGAATACAAACAAGTTACGTGATTTAAAAAATTTACTGCAGTAAAGTGAACTTAAACTGACTGAGTAGAAGTAGATTTCTAGTTCCCAGCATGCACTGTGTCAGACTGTACAGTAAAAGAAATTACGTACTGTAGGGACACATATTTTAGTCTGTAATTTTGTGCTGTGTTGGGATTTACAGAGCTTTCTGATATGCTAAAATTGGTCGGTTTACCAATTTAGTGAAGAGAGGCGACATGTTATTCGTTTAAAAACACATTTTTCTCTGCGTTTTGGCCTTTTGACCACACCGAGATAGTGTGTTTTTAAGCAAAAGTATCTTTTTGAACACAACATTTATTTCAGTTTGTATATTCTTCAGATTCTCAAAGAATTATCTGCCTGGTTTTGCTCATTTTTCCTAATATGTTACTTGCATCAACAACTCCATCTCATTATATGTTCTTTAACAAAACCAAGTGCTTTTTCTTGAAATATTGCTGCAATGTTTCAATTGGCCAGAAAGTAAATGAATGTCAGACGGAAATAACACATCTCAAAGCATCTTTTGTCTTAAAGCATGCATAATACAGGAGCAAAAGTGTTTTTATTCACTTCAGTGTGGATGCCCGACTTTTGGGAAATTACTGAAAATGATAATGTGGGCGCAGAGCATTTGTTTTACGCAGCGGATGGCCTTCCAGCCGCAACCCAGTACTGGGAAACACCCATACATTCTTGCATTCACACACACTCATACACTAGAGCCAATTCACCTATAGTGCATGTCTTTGGACTGTGGGGGAAACCAAAGCACCTAGAGGAAACCCACGCGAACATGGGGCGAACATGTAAACTCCACACAGAAACGTCAGCCAGGACTCGAACCAGCGACCTTCTTGCTGTGAGGCGAGTTGCTAACCTTAACAGTAACTGACCAGTGCTATCAGTAGTTTGGGGTGATGAACTTTCTATAAACGGATTTGGTCTTCCAATTGGCAGTTAATTCCGCTGTGACGACCCTTGATAAATCAGGCACTAAGCCGAAGTATAGTGAGTGAGCGAGTCAGTGAGTGGTTTGCTCTTTAATGGGCTAGAAAGCCACTATATAGCCTAGTCTTACACCATAACCTAGTCTTACATCAAGCAGCACTCTCGCAGAAGCGCCAAACACAAACATACCACCAACTATTGATGCTCATGACTTTGCAAACCTACATCAGCATCCAAACAGCTCAGTGTAATTTATATACACAAGTAGATCAAGACAACGAGTATGAATAACATGTTTAGCATCATAGCTGCTATTTTAAACAAGGTTCCCACTTTTTCATGGACACCAAATTCAAGGACTTTTTAAATCACTACTAATTTTAAATCGAGCACCTTTGTAACTCACACCCCCAGCATATATAGCATCACAAACATCCTTCCTGTCCTTAACATTTCCCTAACACTTAATATTTACATTAAAATAACATAATGATGTTTCGAATGTGTCATTTTCAAACATGTTGACTGTTTTAAAGTCATGTTCAAAGAACTAGTTGAACTCAATACTGGTAATATTCAAATGTGGTTTCTGAATTATTGATGAAATGCATTATTTGTCATAGTTCATGTATAAAATTTAAATGTAAGATTTTTAAATTATGTTATTTCAATCAGTTTTTTAAAGGAGCACAGTACAATTTTTGAAATAACACCATAAACTTTAAATTCAAGCACTTTCAGGGACCTGTGTTTAAGTACTTTCTAGGCCTTGAGTTAAAATATCTGAAATTCAAGTACTTTCAAGAAGCATGGGAACCCTGTTCAAAAATGTCCGTCAAAAGATCCTGTTCACTTGTCAAAAACATGCTGTCGGAGTACTAAGTAAAATTAAGTTCTATAAACTTGGTCCTGGATTGCTGGTGACCTACAAAGTTTAGTTCCGACCCCAATCAGACACACCTAGGCTAGCTAATCAAGCTCTTACTAGGCTTTCTAAACACATCCTTGTGTGTTGAGGCAAGTTGGAGCTAAATCTGCAGAACCGAGTTTGGACATCCCTGTACTAACTAAAAAGAAACAAGTTTTTTTATAGGAATGTTTCCACAAATGATTTTGAGTAATCTGAACTAATCAGTTTGTGCAATGTGGGAAGGCCACTGACCTGCTGTGGCGTAGCGGGGTCTGTCTCCGTGTGTCTCCCTCCCCCAGCCGGCCCAGGGAAGGGGATCGGCTTCGGGCGGAGCGTCCGCCCAGGGCCATGGTTTTCACCGTGCCATTGGGGCTGTTCTGCATCTGCTGGGGGTGGCGGGGCGAGAGGCTGCGCAGGGGTGAAGCGGCAGGAGAGGGCGAGCGCGAACGGTCCAGCGAAAGCTTGTTGACGTTCAGGTTGTTGTCGCTGTTGGAGCGGAGCAGCACTCGCGGGGCGGCAAGAGTACTTCTACCCTGGTGCTGCAGTGGCGACTGCTGCGACGGCCTGCTCCGTCCTGTGCCTGCCGGTGCCTCCCGGAAAGGCACTGGGAGAGATGGAGAAAACAAGAAGAGGTATTAGATAAAAAGAATAGATTTGTATGAAGTGTGGACTTTCAAGTTGAAAAGTAGATCAGCTTTTTTAGGTGTCCTTCATTTCTATTGAAAAAGGCAATAATTAGAGCACTGTAACGAGTGTTTCAAGTACCGCACTTCAGCTTCTTTTCTGCATACAAAGAACTTAAAAGACCAAACGCTGTCTGCTCATCAAGCTCACAATCAGGCATTTCCATGCTCATTTACTGAATGATGAAGACATTTATTGTGGTTTGACTTGTTTTGTGAGCTGTCAGAATATTGCAGAACAAGAAAATTAACTCTTGAGACTCTTAAATGTGCAAATGGATTTGGTAACACTACACAAAAGGTTCAACATGTTAACATTATTTAATTCAACAGCTATTGATACCTCACAATAATATAATAGTTTTTATTAATTATAAGAAATAGTATTATTTGAATGACTGTATGAAATGTATTTTATATATGAATTAACTACAATTAACTTAGAGGTAAAATAATATTTAATCATGATTATTAACAATGACTTGCTCTTCGGTTTGTGTTTTTAGGTCAATAGACTTGATCATTTACCAGTACAACTCCTCTGTGGGAGGTTTGCTCCATGTTAGCAAATCCTTTATCCTTTACTGTAACACAAAAAGTTACTGCTGAGAAATTGTGTCTTATCTTTAAAGCTGAACTACATATTTGTATAGTCTACTGGTTGGTAAGAATACTTGGCTTAATATTTTTAAACTATTAGAATTTAACTAAAGAAAGTCTTATATTTAAAAATGCAGTTTATTCCTCCGATATCACCGCTGTTCATCATTCAGAAATCACTCTAATTAGTTCATGTGGTGCTCAAGAATTTTTGTACTATAATATTTTGTAATATTTTTAAGATTTGTATGTGGATACCATGCTACATTTTTTACTATATTCACAGATTAATAGAAAGTTCAAAAAAACATCGAAATATTTAGTGACATAATAAATGTCTCTACTGTCACTTTTAATCAATTTAACGCATCCATTCCTGAATAAAAGCTATTCATTTCTTTAAACAAAACTGTATAAAAGAGTACTTTCTCATCCCGTTTTATTTGCAGAGGCTATTACTAGCAGATTTACTGCAGATTGTGCAAACTCGTAATGCAGTGTGTTCTATTGTTTTGTTTATCTAGTTTTGAGATTCCACACTTAACCAACATAGAAACGGCCAACCAACAGAGTGGCTTTAGGGCATGGCTATCTTTATTCGCCAACCAATGGCAGACTGTTTGTGGAGCCTGTCTAAAAACTAACTTTTTTGAAGTTCTGTTTGAAGCTGCTGGAGGTGAAAAAACTACACGCTTCAACATAACAATAACATTTCCTGATAAAATCAACAAATTAACAAGCTGAAACACCTTTATGCAGTGTTTTGTGGTATCTTAAACAACAACTGCTTCCTCTGTTCTCCAGAGACATACACCCACAGCAGCAAACTTCTGTGGTTCCAAGGTGATAAACACAAATTTCATGGCCAGATGAAGCTTTATCTCTACAACTCCCCCCTTTTTAGGCCTAGGAAAATCCCTAGAGTTTACTGTATGCATGATGAATGCCTATATTTATTTATTTGCTGCCACATTAAAAGTGGTTCAGGAAGATGTTTATCCAAAGGAGCCTGTTTCTCAGAAACATTAGGCCGCTGAGAGACATAGTTCACGCATGAACTAGATATCACTGCCTGGATGAGACAAACGCTATAAATATATTCTAAACGAACCCAGGAGAAGCATAGAGGAGAAACACACCGCTTATTACGCATCAAGTCCCCCCTGTTCGTTAATGTGCTGACGTAATGCCAACTTGAGGCAGTTAGATCACCTTCCCTGTCATGAAAGGTTGGCACTGGATGACGTTCATCATGACAAAAGGCCTCAGAGGTACATATGCTCCTGTTCATTATTTAAAAAGCTACTGTAAGGAGATCATTATGGCCAATAATACGAACCCAGCCCCCACAAGCTGTGAAGAAATCAACCCAGCCCCCCCATGAAGCCTGCCAATGAAAAGATAAATACAAAAAAATCAAAAGAAAGCAACACTGATAATGGCACAAAAACAAACAAGATGGTTCATTTGGACAGAACAGAGCAAACAAGGTTTTTCTGGCACCAACTGAAGTCGATGACATCACAAGCACATTGGCTGCCGAAACACTGCTTTTGGAACGCCACTGAAACAGTCATTTCCTTCAAACACCTGAAATCAAAGTGGCAGTGTTCCAAGTGCAACAATCTAAATATAAAATGTTCCAAAACCAAGAAAAAGGTAGAAAGAACCTTTTAAAATATCATTCTCTCGGACTAATTCGCTCTTGGCCTCACACGATTCAACTTTCAGTGTAATACTGTATAAATATCACTTTGCTTCCTCCTCACCTAAGAATAGTCTAGGACAAGAGTTTTGAGCACCAATCCCAAAAAACCAAAGTCACCAAAGTCACAAGGCGCCACTCAAGACCAAAATATCACCTCTTACCTTCCTTCTTGAAGGCATTCAGTAAGGACTTCATATCTCCTCCTTGAGTTTATTGCTCAATAACTCCCTTGTGACGTCCGCGTGGCCTTGGGGAACTTGGGAACTGATGGTCAGGTTCTCCTGGACAGGGGTTCCTCACTCAGTGAAGCAGGTTTAAGGAGAAGGCAAGCCCTGTGGTGACAGTGCCCGCTCCACATGATGACTGCGAGAGGAAACGGCAGAGAGCACAAGCCTCGCACGTTTCCCAGCTCTGTACTCTCTCTCTCGCTGACACACATACGTACACAGTAACTCTCTCACTCGGGCTCAGTTTCTTTCTGCTTTGCCCCGCCTCCCTCTCTCTCTCTTCCTCTCTTCCCATCATTCACTGTACTATCAGTTGAAGTCTCCCCCCCTGTTTGGATTCCTCAAGGCAGAAGACTGATTGGAGTGTGTTGTTGAATCAGCTGGGTGACAGGAGCATGCTGGGATAATTCGATTCAAAACACTACCATTATGACACCAAGTACTGAGATAAACACAATTGCCCCAAAATCCTTCAAGTGCAGCTTATCAGTTGCTCCAGATAGCATCACAAGGGTTTTTGAGAATTGGTTGGCGACCGCCCACTGAACAGCGCAATCAAGACGCCCGAATTAACTCGCAACAATGAGAAGGTGTTATTGATTAGGGATTTTTACCCAGGTCGGCTCGCCGAAACAGCTGTATGGGAATCAAGCCCCCGAGTGTTGCTAAGCAACCCGGGGATGGATGTCTAAATTAGTCAGTGCAAGTTGCCGGGTTGTGAATTCTCCCGTTACCCATGTATGTAGGCTGTCCTTTCACACTAGCAATTCACAATTGCCTATCTCTCTCTCTCTCTCTCTCTCTCCCCTCCTCCCTGCTTCTGGCATGAGATGAAAAAAGATCTTTGAGGAAACAAGGAGCAAGGAATTCTTGCATATTAAAATCTGTGTCAGGGTATGATGTCGTCAGCATATAGATTGATTGGATTCTATGGGATCCCAAAGTCTGCGACCACTGTAGTTCAAGTGCTCTTTTCATTACAGAATTACAGTGTAAAAATTAGGGAAAAGATTGATTTAAATAGGAACATGCACATCTTAGCATTTGGTTGTCCTTCTTTTGTTTGTTTGTTTGAAGAGGAGTCTCCGGTAAATGGTTCAAATGATCAATTCAAAGCGAGTCTCTGGTAAATTATTTACTGATTCAAATGAAACATTCAAAGTGAGTCCCAGGTAAATGATTCACAGATTCAAATGATTCATTCAGAGTGAGTCTCCAGTAAATGATAAACTAAAGCAAATGATCCATTTAAAGAGAGTCTCATGTAAATGATTAACTCATTAAAATGATCCATTCAGTGTGAGTCTCAGGTAAATGATTCACGGAATAAAAAATGATCCATTCAGAGTAAGTCTCAGGTAAATTATTCACAGATTCAAATGATCCATTCAGAGTAAGTCTCTTGTAAAAGATTAATCATTCAAATTATTCATTCAGAGTGAGTCTCCTGTAAATGATACACGATTTCAAATTATCCATTCAGAGTGAGAGTCCAGTAAATGTTTTACTGATTCAAATGATACATTTAAAGTGATTCTCCACTAAATGATTCACGGTTTCAAATGATCCATTCAAAGTGAGTCTCCACTAAATGATTCACATTTCAAATGATTCATTCAGAGTGAGTCTCCAGTAAATAAACAGATTTAACACACTGATCTGAATGGGGTTCAGAGTGTCAATGTGGTGTCACATGTTTTCACTTGAATAATGAGTATGGTTATAAAAGCATGACGACTTTCGATAATTAAATTTTCTTGCAAAATAAACATTCATAAGTAAGTAATTTTCCTTTCATTACTTATTCAAAATCAAGTACTTTTGCAATTTGACTCAATTAATATTTAAAAGGAGGACTTTATACTTCTGCTGGAGAATTATTTTTTTAAGGTATCTGTACTCTTACTTAAGTGCCTAATTTTTGTATTTCGTTCACCACTATTTATAAGATGCAACCAGGAGTTAATGAACTGATAATTTTGCTTTGGAATTAACAACTGTAAATGGAAATAAATGTCATTCAAAATATTAATAAATACTATTATATATATATATATATGTATTTAAAATTAATACTTAAATCACGTTCTAATGCTTTACATAATTTAAATATGATGCATCATAATTGCATGAAAAAGCAAAAATACAAAAGAAATTCAAATAGAAAATGAATTAAAATAATTGTTAATTTTATAAACAATATTTACTGAGCTAATAGTGCATGCTATCATTTAACCTGTTTTATCACCTTCATTTACCTTTTAATATATATATAAAATATATTAAAGCCATATATGAACATGTTTATAAAATTATAGCTATAATCTTTCAAAATATATGTACATATTTGTAATTCTAATGGTTGAAAAAATACATATACACTCAAAAAATATAGTTTGCTCTTTGTTCAAACCACTTATTTAAAACCAGCTGAAACAACACAACTCTTGAGTTTTTGGGGGAAACTTAATTGTTCTATGTTCGGATTTCTAAAATGGGATATTTATTGCCATATTAAATAAGGGGGGAAAAAGATTTTCACTATTATCCCAGACTTCTGTATACAGTAAATCCCACATACATACACCACTTATTAGTTGACATATAGCAGGAATGTCCAGAGAACATCTGTGCATCAATAGAAATCCCAGTTCCAGTTCTGTGGTCTAATGAGCTGGCGAAATGACAAAACTGACAGCTTCTTTCATCGAACTCAACTCATACACGAGCAATAACACCATAAGCGGCAAAAAAATCGTTGAAATCGGCTTCCCAGTGGGAGCTGTAAATGTGTTTTCAGTGAGCGTTTGTGATATAGCCATGATTCAAAATAAAACGAGCTCGGCTTTAAAACAACCCGACGCAGTTAACTCTCAGCGGACGGCCTCCTCTTTCTTTTCACTTTCTTCTTCTTCTTGTTCTTCTTCTCTTCGCCATTAAGATTGCGGCTCGCCCTCGCTTGGGTTGCTTTGATTAATCCTTCCTGATAAAGAAAACATCCTTTCATATGTGTCAGCGATTTCCAAATCCTTGCCGCCCGTCCAGAGCACAGCTAAAGATGAATAGACGTTTTCACCCAATTAAGGACTCTTTATACATAACAAACATATCCGGCCACCACAGCTGCGATCCACAGGCTTATTAAATCAATAGTCATTAAATTGCAGTTGAAAGCCAAGCTCAAACTAAAGAGCTCAACCTATGCGATCCAAGCTGGCGCAGGTTTGAACTTTGCTCAACTGAAATCCATCACTCTGGCAGGTATTTGAATTTGGCCTTGTTTATGAACCATGACTAAAATCCAAGTCGGAGTATTGTATTTCCCAGTGGGCCTGATATCTATGACTTGTCTTGTTTGCTATGTACAGAAGCACTATGGACGTGATATACTGTATAATAGAATCCAAACAAATAATTAAAATAAACCTGTTCATTAAATGACAAAAAACGTAAACAACATTGGAAAATAACTTTAAGTCATGTCATATACCATTTTTATTTTCATAGCTTTATTTAGAGTAAGATAAAACTATAAAGATAACATTAAAATGCCATTTTTATTATAGAAAATACACTAAAATCTGTTCAAATAAATCAAATAAAACAAAACAGCGGCTTGGTGCATACAAAAGCAAAGCTAAATTATAAAATGGAGAAAATCTGGAATTGAAATTGGGAAATAATAAACATACACAAATATATGATATAAAATGACATTAAAATTATAATTTAAATACCGATTTAATAAATAATAATTCACAAAGCAAATTCACAATAAAACAACAATAAAATGTGTGAAAATAGCTAGAATGTAAATAGATAAATATTATATTATTATGTATGTATATATTATTATTAAATATTAAATATTATATATTATATTATAATGAAATAATAATAATAATAATAATAATAATAATAATAATAATAATAATAAATAATGTATAATAATAAATAAAATACAAAATATTATATTAAAATACTTATTTCTTGAGAAATATATACTAACATAAACTAAAATAAAAACAAATACAGGAACTTGACAATAAAACATTGGAAAATAACTAGTTAATAAAGTGGAAAAATATGAAATATGACATGAATGTGATAAACTATTCACTGGATGTAATGTGAAACAAACATACAATATGTGCCTGCTTGTGTGTACATTTGCCAGTCGTTCCCTTAGTCACCCAATATTTAAGTACTCTTTGAAATGTTCGCCGTTTCATATGCTTTGGCAAGTAAGTCGATAACAAGCCAGGCTCCGAGACCCCCTTGGATTCTCAAGCGCGACAAGTGCGCACAAGGCAAACTCACATCCCTTAAGCCAATTATTGTGTGGATCCGGCAACCATGGCAACCATCAGCTGGCATTAAATGGGTCGTCCATTTACATACATAACTAGTGCTGGATTTAAAGGAAACATATCATGAAATGCTGACTTTTTTCATTTTTAAGTGTTATAATCGTGTGCATCTACCAACTCAGAAAAATGTGAAAAAGGCCAATCCAGTAACTTTGTTTTGGTAAGGCTTTCTCTGCAAGGAAAGTTGTCCCATTTAGAATTCACTCACCTGATGACTTAGCAAGGGAACTTATTATACTTTACCAATCCTTAATATTTATATTATAATATATGACATATTTCCCTCCGTATGTGTTTACTCACTGCAACAGCTTGAGATTTACAATGTATGTGCCAGCAAAAAACACCCAAATGTTTTGTTGTTGAAACTACCAGTGACAATATTGAACAGATTGAACTTCATTTTTGAAGGAAATGTCCTGAAGATTGTTGGTAGTGAGCGCAAAATATTTTAGGACAGATTGTGTTAACAGTGAGGTTCACTTCAACATTTTTTCTTAAGGATGGTTTCTGGTGTACGTTTTGGAGAATAAATCCTAAAGTCCTTTCTGAATGTGCTTAAAGGGATAGTTCACCCCAAAAATGAAAATGTACTCACTATTTACTCATCCTCAAGCACTTCCAATCTTTCTGTTCAACACTATAAGAAAGATGTTTTGAAAAAAGCTGAAAACCTGTAACCTTTGACTTCCATAGTAGCAAAACCAAATACTATGGCAGTCAATGGTTACAGGTTTTCAGCATTTTTCCAAATATCCCATTTTGTGTTCAACAGAAGAAAGAAGCTCAAACAGGTCTGGAACAAGTAAAGTTGAGTAAATGAGGATAGAATGTTCATTTTGGGGTGAACTGTGCCTTTAATATTCAGTATGGCTATTGTGGCTAAAGTTACAATTGTCTCTGACTGTTTTCACAGAGACCAGAACTCACTCAGGCTCACTGTGAGTGGAATTCATAAACACATTTATTATTTACTGCATAGTCAGGTGATGTTTTATGTGGAGATTTGTACTAATTTACGGGATTAGTACTAAATTTGTTTTGCTAATTTTATTGGCTGATATGAGCCTTCATGTATTGGTATTGGTGAATTTGCTGCCTATATTATTATTATTATTTACAGAAAATATAACACAGATAAAATGCTTAAAATGTTATCTGTTTGTTATCTAAAATGTTAAATGTAATTACTTAGATTGTCTCCATTGTTTGATACTGGCGACCAGCCAAACCTTTCCCTAAGTAACGGTCCATTCGCACAGGACATTAACGCTTCTCATTTACTTTGAATGGAGTGATGTCAAGTGTTGCCAAACTAAATTGTGGGTCGCATTCAGTTAGTTTTTTCGCAGCAGAAGTGGAAAACTTAACTTTCAAGGTGTTCAACTTTCATCTTTTAACATTAAAGGTGTCAGCCAATCAGATCGCTTCAAGTAAATTTACTAGCACCAGAGAATAGCGGTTCGTCAAAACTTTATGATCACTCTTTATATAAATACCGGGACTTGATACAATGGACTCATACCTTACTACTGCTTCTTTTGTGTCTTTTTAAGTAAATTGTATTAGTCAAAAATGTTGATACATAAATGGGAAATTGTCCTTGACTAATACTGACTATATTAGTACTATACTATAATATGCACAAAGAATATCAGCTGATATACCATTTATTCTGCGACGCAAAAGTAAGATCTGATTTCGAAGATTTTTGCAATTGTTTTAAGATTTCCTTTACAAACTGGGTCAGTTGGGCTGGGTCAGTTGGCATTTCTGTGTGGAGTTTGCATGTTCTCCCCGTGTTGGTGTGGGTTTCCTCCGGGTGCTCCGGTTTCCCCCACAAATCCAAAGACATGCCCTATAGGTGAATTGGGTAGGCTAAATTGTCCGTAGTGTATGTGTGAATGGGTGTGTGTGGATGTTTCCCAGTGATGGGTTGCAGCTGGAAGGGCATCCACTGCGTAAAACATATGCTGGATAAGTTGGCGGTTCATTTCGCTGTGGCGACCCCAGATTAATAAAGGGACTAAGCTGAAATGAAAATGAATGAATGAATGAATGAATAATAAGAAAATTCCAGCTTGCAACATCAAGCAGCATAGCGAGCATTTATTTATGGCTAAAAATCAATGAAAATGAATGAGACCGGAAGTCTGAAATGTCTGCACCTGCTCTGAAAAAGTAAAGTCAATATCAATATTGATATTTTTTTTACTCCTTGATATAGGTATAAGTATCAACCCCCCCAAAAACCTTTTAACTAGTAGTATACTTTTTTTGCAGGGGCATTGAAACAGCAGTAACTTGCTAGTCGATAAGCAATTTCACCTTACAGCAACTAAATAAATGTATCCACTAACCATTAAGAAACATCCTGGTTCAATCTAGATATTTTAACCTCTACCTCTTGGTCCTTTCTGATGCTTTCGCTGGGTGAAATATGTTTGTTTTGTTTATTCTGTCAGAACAGCACATAAAGGTTCTGTCCCTCTCTGAAAAGCAGCAGCTCATTTGCATATAAAGGGGTGCACACAAAACATTGTGTTTTATTCACACTTGAATAGGGTAAAATTTGGCAAACGAAACAAAATGATCAGAGATATTTTAAACTGAAACCTCAGCTGATTTATTTTACATCTATTGAAATATGTCCCCTTCCAACATAGGCATAGTAGCTGGTGCACGTAAACAAACATCACCAATGGATTCTGGGAAAGCAAAACCATCCTAAAGAGCTCAAACTGGTGAAGATCAAAAGCTCTAACACTGCTACAGTTGAACATGTGACACGTAATTACCGGAACCCCTGCTACTTTACGCATAAAAAAAATAAAAATAACAAGCCATTCCTGTTTCCTCCCTGAGTGATGCATTAGACGCAATGGCAAACTGTGCAACTATTGAAGATTGTTCAATCAGACGCTTATAAAAACGATATGAGTGCACAGCTGGCCAGCCGGCGCAGGTTCCGTTCACCTGAGATTGAAGCATCCGGAGGCCTGCTGATTCCCATATTCACTGATGGAATCTCTGTGTTTCTGTCAGAGGTTTGAGAGAAAAACCTGACAGCTGGAGCAAAGAGAATGGGTAATGCCAGGCCGAACAGCCACACTTCAGGTCAGCGCTGTTCTCTGAATAGATACACTCTTGAAAATAAAGGAGGTTGGGGTTTTTTTTAACAGAGATGCCATAAAAAAATTGTTTTAGATATACATTATTTTTCTTATCGTGTGGGTTTCCTCCGGGTGCTCCGGTTTCCCCCACATTCCAAAAACATGCTATGTTTTCCAGTATTTATCAGACCCCTGATAAATAAAGGGACTAAGCCAAAGGAAAATGAATGTATGAATTATTTTTCTTAATTTAAAAATAATGTATAAATAAAAAATTAGCAACATTTTAAGCATCCCAGAACATTCCAGTGGTGGAAGTAGTATAGTAGAGGGTACCACAAGAGGTAGAAATCATACAATTAAAATAATAAACAAATATTTAATGTATGTATGTATTATATAT
>CAIGQW010054212.1:8273935-8292216 GCA_903798125.1 Danio choprae | reverse complement strand
AATCGAGTTAACAGACAAAACAACAGGCCTATAATTTTGAAACAAAACGAATTTTATCATTTTATAAGATAACATTTGTTTATATACGTTTATAACATTCACTTAATAACTAAAAATTTCACATATAATAGGTTTAGCTTGATAAAATCCTGAAAATGTTTTCAAAGAGATTCTATGTGTCAAAAAGAACTTTGATGCGAAACAAAATGCCTGTTTTAAATGGATTATGTGGATAACAAAAAAAAAACAGCAAAGCAAATTAACAGACAAATCAACAGGCCTATAATTTTGAAACAAAAAGAAAGAATTTCTTATTAATAAAAATGAGTAACGCAATACCGCCATACTAAAAACAAGATAACATCTGTACATTTTTAACAATCACTTCATAACTACAAATTTCATATATAATAGGTTTAGCTTGGGAAATTCTTAAGTTTTCAAAGAGATTCTACGCGTCAAAAAGAACTTTGATGCGAAACAAAATGCCTGATTTAAATGCATTATGCCAATAACAAGAAAAAGACAGCAAAGCAAGTTAACAGACAAAACAACAGGCCAATAATTATTAAACAAATAGGTCAAAGGAATTTACTCAGCTGTTAAATACAATTCACACAAGCAGTTTTGCCTGATGTGTCATACGAAGCCCACATTGCTGATTAAAATCCCTGACCTTTCGCGTTCTGCAGTCGACCCCGTACCATCATTCTTGCAGCCAAAAGTGAAACAGTAACACAATTTCTTCAGCACGCTTCCATTTGGCTGAGGAGAAGTTCAGTTTAACCAGGCAGATCAGCAGAGCTTCGGCCTGAAGTTTCATGAGCCGCTTAAATGAGTTGTAATCGAGCGATCGCCGAGGCGTGAAATATGATTTCAGCAGCATGAGATGAATAATACAGCACATTAAACAACGCATCAGGAGAGCGCTGATATGTACATTACATAAACACTTCACTCCTACATCAGGTTTGGAGAGAAGCAGGGTCAGTTCAAAGCTTTAGAGGTTGTAAACCGATCAACCAGCACAATGAGGCCAGTCATGAACACTAAACGCAGAAGCAAAATGTTGAGCTGACTGCAAAACTAATGATCTCAGCTCTATTTTAACTCTTTTGGAGGCTTGCCATTGGATTGCTGTTGCGATATGTGCCATCTAATGTGCTAATAAAAGACACCGTTTTTCCTTGAGGCACAAACAACAATGTGGTTTCAGAAATGTACTGGAAAGGAATGCATCGAACAGAGTATTTTAATATGATCTTGATACTGGTTTGAAGGCGTGCGTGTGTGTGTCTGTTTGCAGAGGTTTTAGATTTAAGGAAATAATGTTGTAAATAATACTGTGTTTCTTACGCAGGCCATTTTTCTCAACTCATATAGACTAAACAGTGTATTATTGTATTTGGAGCAACTTTATAATTGCCTCTTAAAACCCTTTTTCACACTGCAAATTGATTAGTACCTAGTACCTAGTACCATTACCAGGGGTCAGTGCAGGAATGAGCGCTGTGTAAACAAAAGGTGATTATCTGGCCAAGAATGTGCACATCAAAAAACAAAATAATAATAATAATACATGTCTCAAAACTGAGCCAAGGGAGCTTATCAGTATCCCATGTGGAAGCTGTGATTGTTTAATAGCTCAGTGGAACTGTACGCAATTCAGTTGTGTATGAACAAGTAAAAAAAAAAGCTAGAGCTATGGTTTTACATTTGCCACCTTTGTGCTGTAGCAGTTGTCAATCCTGGTCCCCACGACCCACCGTTCTGCACATTTTGTATTTTTCCCATACCACTTCAGAGGTTTGTTCCATTTAACCATACTGTAAGTGTTCTGCGAAGTGGACATCACAGGATATTCTGCCATTTTCCAGTTTTAACAAAGCATGTTCAAATCAAAGCGGGGTCAGGAGGTGGAAAAAAGTGAAGAGAACATGTAGGGAACATGTCGATCAGAAAATCAAAAGTTCCTTCATGGAGTTGTCTTCTAATGAGCTGGTTATCTAAATCTGGTGTGTTAAACAAGAGACATGCAAAATGTGCAGAGCAGTGGGTCGTGAGGACCAGAATTGACAACCATTGCACTAGCTGATAAAGAAATCATACACTTCCGCTTTTCTTCTTCTATTTTATTAACAGTCATGCAGTTTTGAAGCATAAATAATACATCACATTCCAATGTCCCATGTGCTTATGGGATCTTTGTAAACACACACAGATTCTGGAAAATCACTGCAGTGTGAATGAACACAATCAAGCTAGTTTCTTTGTGAAATGGGATTATATTTACGTACTAGTGCACAAATTCCTAAGTGGTGCTAAAAATAAGGGCATTGATCTTTTCTGCGGAGGTGGGGTTAAAACACAACATTACACAATAATTTGCCTCATTTCATGAGCTGCCTTTTTGCCAGATTGTATTCATACATATTACAAGAAAGAGTTGAGAGATCTGAGACTTACAGGATGTTTTTATAGTACAATGGCCTCTTAAATGTCAAAGGATCAAGGGAATGTTGATTTCTTAGTTTATGAGTTTTCTAATGTTCTACTGGAGAAAAAAAAGTCACCTGAGGGTAAGCAAATTAACAGCGAGTTTTCTCTTTTAAGCTTTCATTATGTGGGCGGTCAGGGATAGTATTGATGTTGGCGTGTTTGCTGTCAACGGGTTTACTGCATGATATTTTGCTATGAGCACGAGCTTCGAAGGTTTAAAAAATGCACCTCATTATGGTTATGATATGATGGGTGGGGATTATGGGTTAGGATTATGTCGTTTTAATAGCAACTGAACTCAGGATGTAATCAAAGGTGGGTACTTAAAAGATTGGATCTTAAAATATTACTATTGGGATATATTTCAATGTAAAATCAATCATATGAATGAAATAGCATAGTTTCATTTGAGTTGTAAGCAAGCCGCTTGCAGTTTTATTTCCCTGAAAAGTGTAATCATTGTGTCTTTGTGCTGTAGTCAGCATTCCTATGTTTTGGAGGAGATGCTAAATCGAGGTCCTGACATTCTGTGGTCATTAAAAATCCCATGGCACTTCTTCTAAAGTGCAGGGGTGTAACCCTGGTGTCCTTGCCAAATTTTCTCCATCAGCCCTTACCGATCATGGCCTCCCAACCATCCACATCCACCAAAATTGGCTCTACCACTATCTCTTCGTTCCACCTACAGCTGGTGTGTGTACTGGTGGAGGTGTGGAGAAAGCTCCTCATGACTGTAAAAGCGCTTTGGGTGTATGGCCATACATGATAAATGCAATATATAAATGTACATTAATTACTTGCTTACTAGTTGATGGTTTCAATCCACCCATTTTTATGTGCATTTTGGAATATTGCATAAAAAAACTTTTAATGGAAAGGCAAGATGTGCATACATTTTGAAAATGTACATAAAAAATGTATGTGCACAACTGGGTAGAACAGCGTTTTTATACAATAAGAAAAAAATGCACATAAACAACAATGTAAACACATTTATTGAATTCCACCATGTGCATCAAAAAAAATAATGTGATTTTGTTTTAACAGATTATGTTATAATAAAAATGGGTGCGATGGGACAGCATTAATGGACAAACCAGTGGCCTGACCACATTGTAAAACATCTGAAATGTTGGTATTAAAACCTTCCAGAACTGTCTTGAGCATCTGTGCTCCCAAAGAGCATCTCACGCCTCCAAAAGTCACCACTCGGTCATTCAGTGCATGTCAGCTTTCATCATAGTAATTTGATACACAAGAAAAAGGCCCACTTTGGCTTCTATAACAGCAAATTCCATATTTCCTTTTGACGTTTGCTGCCAGTTTATCGGGAAGTGACGATTTTTGTTCTCATTGACCCATTGGATTGGGCGCTTTATTAGCAAATGTTTTGTGCGATGTTCCAGTTTGACGCATAAATCTAAATCGCCTCTTTAAATGGAAACATAGCAAGTGGCACCTCCAATGGTGTGAGTATAGGGTGTGGCTATTAGTTTGCAGGGGGAATGCCTTGCCAAATATTGAAGATGATGTTTTTGAGGAACTTATTTTTTAAGTTTTTTTCTAACTTTGAGGGACTTACACATATTTAATCGCAACTATATTTATGACAACATGCTCTGATTATGCTATATATATATATATATATATACTCAATATGCATTAACAACTGTTGAGGTTACAATTACTTCAGTTTGAACTATGTATATAACAACAAGCATAAGTAACTTTTGCCTCAAAAATAACTTCAAACTATATTTCTTAAAATACACATTAACAGCTGTGAAAATGACTTTGGTTTCAATGATATTTCTATTGATATTCACTGACACCAAAATGACTTCAGTGTTTATTTCACACTAATGAAAACTGGCAAAGAAACCTACTGGCACAAAATGATGTTTTTTTACATTGTTCTAATAATACAACACTAACAACTATTGAACTAACATTACTTTTAGAGATTTTTTTTTGGTTTCAACAGTGCAGTCACATCCATTATCGAAGGCCGCTCAACGGCGAATGCAACACTGTCATCAGCCCTCGGCCACGGACTTGGATCATGTCCATTCCTGTCAGCCAAGCTATTGAATGTCACAATCTGACATTTGAGAATGGATCCTCAAGTAAACAAACACGGAACCAAAGATTTGCTCTGAGATGGAGGGAAAAAAAAGAACTACAAGACCTGGTTTCTTGATTTCCTCTCTTGTAATGATAATAAAAATAATAAAACGATGATAACAATCACACTGATACATCAGGCAGTGTTCAGTCTTACATAATACCAACCATTCCCATTCAATTCAATGTAAAAACTTCTGGCAAGAGCAACAAACTTCAATTTAAAAATAACAAGAAATAAGAAGTAGCGTGTACCTGAAAAGGCGTTTGTCCTCGATAGTTCTTCACGTCTTTACTCGCACCGCGAACCAAAAGCACCCTGGCACACTTTTCCTTCAGAAGAAAAGCACAAGATTAACATCATCTAACTCTACCATAAAAAATGGTTTAATTTCTCCAGCAAAAAACAAAAAAAACAACAAAAAAAAAAAACATTGACGATATCCAATCCTACCCGGATTCCAAATGTGACTTGGTGATTAAATCCGATTGCATAAAAGAAGGGTCTCTGCAGTGATGCCTACAGTATGTGCATGTGTGAATGTGTATGTGCGAACTAAAAGCAGAAAGACAGAGAAAGAGCGAGCCTCTCCAGCCCACTATATCCAGCTGGATTCAACAGCCCACCCACGGAAAGCCTCACCACTAAACCAACACACACACACACACACAACAACACACACTCACATACACACACCTCCATTGCCTTTTCCTCCTACCTTCCTTCTAATACTAGTTTCACAGCTGCTGCCAGTCCTTGTATATGAGGCATAATCACATGTGAGGATGCTTTTTCTGTTGCCTGTGCATTAAAATATCCCTGGCCTGCTTTTGGCACCGCTTGCAGGTTGATATGGTGACGGCGCGGTCAGGGTTTAAAATCGCAATTGAGGGCCGGTTTAATAACAGTTCGGCCTGGGGATGATCATTATAGGACATCGCTTCAGATATGATCCTCACCGTATCATATGTGAACTTAAGAAAAGCCTCCATGAATCAATACTTGACATTTGTCTTCGGCAGGGTCATTTCTTTCAGTTAAAAATAAATGTTATTCTTCTAGTTGTACTGTAAGAGGGGGTGAGATATGTTTACGGGTTTATAACTGCACATTTAATTGGATTGTAAAGGAAAATGAGGATAGAATGGTATATGATAAGCGGTCACACTTTATAATAAGGTTTCATTAGTTGATGTATTTACTAAGATGAACTAAGAATGAACAATACTTGTACAGTATTGATGAATCATATCTCAATATTTACTAATGCAATATTAAATTCTAAATTTGCCCTCGTTAACAGTTGACCAATGACTTTATTTTCATTAACTTATGTTAACAAAGATGAATAAATACTATAATAAATGTATTGTTCATTCATCTTAGAAATACATTAACGAACATTAACCTTATTATAAAGTGTTACTGGATAATCAGTAGTTTTTATTTTTTAGTTAATGAAAATTTTTAATAAAAAAATATTTACAGAAAAATTGCAGAATATTAAAATTGTTTTTGTAAATGTATTTTAAGAATGGCTTTCTTTTTTGTTTCTGTGCAGTTTTTTTTGTATTATTATTTTTGATCTACATAGATTATGAGAAATATTTTATTGGCACCTATGAAAAAAAATAGGTTGGACAATTTTGTTAGTTTCATTTTTACATATGGGAGAGCTGGGACGAAAGTAACAAATCGACTTTCTCGAAGCCCTGACAACATTTGCTTTCCAGGCTATAACAGCACATTTAGCATGCAACCCTTGATGGAGCTGCCAAATATCATGTGATTTCGGGAGCTTGCCCCATGGTTAAGTTCAAATTTCAGTTTTTAAGTGTGGAAAATAAACTATTGTAGTGGTGCTTTTTTCCTTACTACAAGCTGTGTTTCTCTTTTTATGTGTCACAATAATGATCAATTTACAGGTTATTTAGTGCAATAAAACATCCTTAAGTTTGCAATGTCTGAGTTTTTCAGTTTAAAAGTAAATCAGATTTAAATGGCAAGAGTTCCTGTGGGGGCGAATGTAACACTTATTTATGTCCCACTGCTAATAATTCAATTTTATTGAAAAAGTTGTCACTTTTTTAAGTAAAAACAAAGGCTATGAGTGAGAATATTCCCTTTGATTTAATGTTACAATACTATAAAATTACCCTTTAAAACACCTCAAAATATTAAACTCCACGTATATTCCTCACCTCTCAGATCTTATATTCAAGACTACACCAGAAAATACAAAAAAACCCAACAACATAAAACTAGTCTACACAGCGGCTGTGTGATCAATAGTCTACACAGCAGGAATATGATGTTTTACAGAGAGTGACAGTGAATCGGGCAGACAATGGCTCTGACGGAGCTGACGGAGCAGACTGGATCTCCCACAGCTGAAACAGAAGGTGATTTTCTGCCTGGCTGCGCTCCGTCCTCAACGTAATGGCCCGTTGTCCATTCATAAACACTGAACACTGCTGCTAATAGTCATAAGCGTTACTGCTAATGCCAGATCAGTGTGGGGCTTTGTTATGGACTGAGTGGTAGACAATGCCGGATAATGAAGAGTGTAATCAGTGGCATTGGTCACTGGCATATAGACAAATTAGAATCATTTCCACTATGAATGCTGACATATGATAAAATAAGAGTAAGATATATTCAGCATATATTTGTAAATGCTAGTTACCTATTAAATATTCATTCATTCATTCATTTTTCTTTGACTTAGTCCCTTATTTATCAGGAGTCGCCACAGCAGAATGAACTGCCAACTATTCCGGCATATGTTTTAAGCAGCGGATGCCATTCCAGCTGCAGCCCAGTACTGGGAATCACCCATACACTCTCACATCCACACACTCATTCACTAAGGCCAATTTTGTTTACCCAATTCGTCTTTGGGCTGTGGGGGAAACCAGAGCACCCGGAGGAAACCCATCCAAACACGGGGAGAACATGCAAACTCCACACAGAAATGCCAACCGAGAATCAAATCAGTGACCTTCTTGCTGTGAGGCGAGAGTACTAATCACTGAGCCACCGTGCCACCCCTATTAAGTATGATGTTAACTATATACAGCTACAAACTAAATATTACTGTTATTGTGACTCCACAAACATGTTGATATAAATCAACATGTTTGACTTATGCAATGTATTTTTGGCTTTTCACACAAATATACGTAGCATAAGTCAAGTGTTATTTTTATTTTATGGCAGAAATCATTTGAATATTAAGTAAAGATCATGTTCCATGAATGAATTTAGCATTTTTCCTTCCATAAATATGTCAAAACTAAATTGTTGATTAGTAATTACTTTAAAGGAGATTTTCTCCATATTTAAATTTTTTAAAGTTTCAGATTCCAGATTTTATATTATAGTAAATATTCCAATATTTACACAAATATTATCCTATCCTGACAAACCATACGTTAATGGAAAAGTTATTTATTATATGTACAAATCTCACTCTTTGAAAATGAATGATATTAACTAAATGCTACATATGAACTTTATATATATATATATATATATATATATATATATATATATATATATAAATAATAAAATAAACTTCTGAATTTAGTAATTGAATTAAACATTTAATTTATTTTTTGATTACCTAAAATATTGAACAATCCTAAAATCATGTTGTATGATATAAATCAAAATAGATTATATAAATATAATTATATATAATATATAATTAATTATATATTATACATATATTAATTAATAATTTAATACATCCTTTAGATTTCCCAGTACTGGGTTGCGGCTGAAAAGGCATCCGTTGCGTAAAACATATGCCGGAATACTGGGCGGTTCATTCCGCTGTGGTAACCCCTGATAAATAAGGGACTAAGCTGAAGGAATGAATGAATGAACTAAAATAATAAATCAGAAAATGACATAATATTTAAAACATTACAGTATGTGTAAAATTTCGTTTTAAATAAGTTAAGCATATTAAACTTATAATAAAGTAATCGTTTATTGGTTCTATTTTAAATATCGCAGATTATCCATTAAACTAAACAAAACACAAGTAGCTCTCCTCTAACCTCTTTCTGTAAAACCCTTTTTGTAAACTTAGGCAGTTTTTTTTTCTACACTTGAGTCCAAAAGATTCTCCAAGAAAGTTTCCCTCTGCGCTATATCTCAGCACTCTGCCCCCTGCGGCCATCGATTTCTCCCTCCAAACATTATCGACCCACCAAGAGAAAACAATATTTTCTTTAATATTCTCCTATTGACAGTGTGTTCTGTTGTATAACGCCAGTAATCTCTGTTTATTGACTGGTAAGGCAAGACACTGCAGGTGAATTTGGAAAAAAAAAAAAAAAGTGTTACCTAATAGGCATAATACGGAATGTCCCCCCTTTTTACGTATAATATTAAGAATCACAAACATTTTTTTTAATTGCAGTTTTTTAAAATGCTATTTAAACACAACTGAGGCATCAATTCATTTAATATGCGCTAATTTGCATACATTTTCAAGCACTAAAAAACTAAAGTCAGGATTAAAATTCTTGTGTTTTAGTACATACTAGAGATTTAGAATCAATTTTCATCATTCAATGATTCAGAAAACACTGCGAACAGACAGAAACAAATACATATTTGCTAAGTTGTTATACACTGTAAAATATATATATAATTATCAGTTTCCCTATTTTGTGATTCGCAAGTGTTTTTCATCTATTTACGGTTGTGATTTGCATTATGGGATGTTGAGCTCTGCTTTGTTGACTTTTGATATTGAAAAAAAATGTTTAACAAAGTGACTTTAATTGACATTTTAGTAGTTTTAAATAACATAATATGTAAGAAATAATATATAGAAAAATAAGTCTGTAAAATAACAGAAAATGTGCTGGCAGCTTACTGCAAGGTTTTTGTAGCGTACAGTCTCAGAAAAAAAGGTACACGGTGGTACAAATAATGTTCCTTGAGGAAGAGTTTTGTACCTTTGTAAAAGTTGTACCTTATATGGTACAGAAAAGACCTCTTATGATACTGTTCTGTACCTTTTATGGTACAACTGAAATTAAGGTACACAATTGTTCTCATATAAAAGGTACAAAAGTGAACAACTCCTTTAATACAATACCTATGAAAATAAATATTACTGAAAAGGCAAAGTGATTTTATGAATCATTTCCATATTAAAACAAGAATCATCATTTAAAAGTATATGTTTAAAGAAGCTTATAAACATTAATTATTAAGTTCTATAATACAATAATACAAAACAACTGGTAAAAGATAAAACTATAGGCATTGTAAACTAAACATTTAAAGCATTTTAAATAAATGTTTGGTAAGTATTTTTGACACTGTTAAGGTACAAAGTGTCTTGTCACTGTTGTGGTACCTTAATGGATCAGATTTGTACCTTTGACGAAGGTACAATATTGTATCTGCAGGTTTTAAATACCAAAAGGTACATTTTGGTTTCCCATGGTACAAATCATGTCCTTAAAGGTACAAACTGTAAAAGTACAAATTTGTTTCTTTGTCTTAAGGTACAATTCTGTCCCATAAAAAGGTACTGCCCCAGTGACAAGGGTTTGTACCTTCTTTGGTACAACATTGTACCATTTTTTCTGAGAGTGTATTATACAACACCAACCCAGACAATACATCACTTTAAACTATTAAAAATGTTAATAAAAGTCACCTTTTCGAACTTTTCAGAATTAAAAGTTGTTGGACAAACGATTAAGGTCTCAAAACGCAATTCAAAAGCATAAATAAAAACAAAATATGGAAAACTGCTAATTTATGGATATTGTTTACAATGTAGAATATGTATAATGTGTTAATGTGTATAAATAGTGTAGAATGTGCAAACATATCCCTGTAAAAACCCTCAGAATAAGAATACTGTACAAATAAAACTGCCAGGTTTGGTGCATGTAAGTGAAATGAAGATTTATGTCTCATTTTGAAACTCATTTTGAGAAAACAGCCCTTAAAATATGTTTTGTAATGAAAATCAACAGACACAAATTGATAAAGAACAACAAAAGAAACACTTAAAGTCTCTCTTGGATGTTTTCTCCACATTACACTGAAAAAAGGCCCAAAATCACAAAAATTGAAAGATGAAAAAAGTGTTTTTTTCCTGTAAAGCAATAAAAACAAAGTGTGCTTTAAATGAAAATAACACATTCAGATGATGACTTCAGATCATTAAAAGTACAGCATGAGCACATACCTGTTTATAAAGAGCGCAGATATGAAGAGCTGTGTTTCCAGACGCGTTCTCCACATGCATGTCCGCTCCGTAAAACAACAGATGCTCCAGATGCTGGACGTGTCCGTATCGACAAGCCTAAAAGAAACAAACAAGAAACACTAGTATACCATTTGTGTGAGCAAAACTAGAGCTGAAAACTGAAAGAAAGGCCTTAAAAATTCATGCAGCAGAATCCGGAAGTGCTTTGAAACATAAAAACATCATTAAGCCTTCAGTGCGCTGTCATTTCGGCTTATTCCAGAGTGTTTAAAAGTAAACCACACACTCCGCTTTTGCATTTTCTCAGAGGACTGCGAACAAAAAGAAGCTGGAGAAGTGATTTGACTGGCATCTGCAGTCCACCTGTCATAACACTAGATGTCAGTGCGCCGTCACAACAGACGGACTTCTTGATGCATTCGTTTTTAAACCAGTCTGATCTCATCACCTGTCTGTTAATTGAACAAAGCTGCTGTCGTTGGAAACTGTCGCTCTGTTATGACTTCCTTCAGCGATGCAGATTTTACAACAACCATTTTTAGCCAAGAGAAAGCTTTTAAATGATAGTTCACCTGAAAATGAAAACTCAGTCATCATTTACTCACTCTGGTGTGAGTACTCTGTATTTACTCACTCTTTCGATATTGTGTGCTTCGTTTTTCACACAAAAGTATAGAAAAAACAGAATAAATGCATTAATATTTTTAATATAATATAATATGATGGCAATGGTCCAGCTAACAGTTGTTGTTTCCCAGAACGTTCATTTTATGGTTCATTTCATGGTAAGTTTTAGTTTTTGGTTTGTGTAACATTTTACTAACGTTAATTTCACATTCTCAGAACATTCCCCTAAACTAAAGCATATCCTTTATCCATTTGCTGTACAACACTATCATCAAGTACTTTAGAGAGCCAGTGTGCTCCAGCTAACACTGTTTGATTCCCACAGCATTAGTTTTATGTTTGTTTTTGGTTACATTTTTGTTTTTGGTTTGTGAAACATTATGCTAACGTTTTACTAATGTCAGAACCTTCCCCTAAACTAAAATATATCCTTTACCCTGCTGTACAACATTATCATCCAGTACTCTAGAGAGCCAGTGTGGTACAGTTAACAATTTTTGATTTCCAGAACATTAGTTTTATGTTTGTTTTTGGTAAAATTTTAGATTTTGGTTTGTGAAACATTATACTAACATTAATTTAACATTCTCAGAACCTTCCCTAAACTAAAATATATCCTTTACCCTGCTGTACAACATTATCATCAAGTACTCCAGAGAGCCAGTGTGGTACAGTATAAGCAGTTTTATTTATTGTTTATTAAATAATACAATAAAGTACTGTAAAAACTAAGATCACATGTGAAACAACGAAAAAATGTGAAATAACAAATTTATACACTTCTATATAATATGATGGCAGTGGACCAGCTAACAATTTTTGGTTCCCAAAACATTCATTTTATGTTTGCTTTTGGTTAAATTTTAGTTGTTGGTTTGTGTAACATTATACTAACGTTATACTAACGTAAATCTAACATTATTCTTAAAATGTTCCCTTTACTACAGTATATCATTTACTCTGCTATACATCAGTATCATCCAGCACTTATTGTTTTAAATGGCTGTTGCGAATGACATGATATGGGTAATGCAATTTCCATGGAAGTTAAAAAAAAAATTATGGCAGGGGAAAAACATCCCGTGAGTAAACTAGAGAGATTGACTCGTGATTGACTCATTCTGCGTGAAGGCGTAATTTCAGTCATGTCATTCTGAAAAAAACAGTTTATAGTTATGTAAAGCTAATTAATTGGCAGTAAATTAATAAATGTTTTCTCACTTTTTTTGTTGTTTACAAGTTGCTGGTTGCAGTTCATTTAATTGCCACCAGTGTCGCTAATAGCACGTTTCTGAATTCTGTGTACAATAGAGCCATATATATTAGCTTGTGCAAAAGAATTTGTATCTATACAGTATATTCGAAAATGAAAGAGATTATAAAATGATGGCTAACTACTCATAATGGAAAAAGCAACGCCACCTGGTGGATCTCGTGCCAGCCGTTTTCATCATGGCACCCGACGCTGGCATGGGCACGCAGCAGGACCTCACAGCAGCTGGGGTCGCCACCTACTGTCACCGTGTGGTACAGTGGAGTTAAACCCTGCCGGTCCTTATAGTCTGGAGACGCTCCCAAATCTAACATTGTCTGCAGAAGAACCGATAAGATAAAATATCATTTTAAAAATTATTCTCAGAGTAGCAGAGTTCACACTTTAACCTGTACAACGAAGAACAACATAATAGTAATCACTTTCACAATGATCTTTACAAGCTGACGAACTAAATAAAAAGATTGACAGGCAATCAAAATTCACCAATAATGAGCGCAAGCATTTAAAGTGACAGGCAACAAAACTGCAGAGCTTATAATTAGTTATCTTGATAGTTATCATTCTTAGAGTGAAGCGTTTTTTTAAAGAGGAATAAATACCAAATAACATATCGCAATTATGATTTGAAAATTTACTATTCTTTAGGGGTCGAAGATATTGTATTGATATTTTTAATATCTTTAATTGTATTTTTTACAATTTGTTCTCAACTGTTTAAAAGTAAATTATATATATTTCATTTTCCTCTTTTTTTTGCACTGACCCCAAACTTTTGATTAATATTTTATGATTTTTTAGTAATTATACAGAGTTAAATCTTCAAATGTGGTCTGAAAATCTTCAAATTTAGGTACTCTACAAAACACGTAATATAAAAAAATATAAGAAAAAAACCCAAATGCACTTATGTTATAGTAAATATGTTGGTTATTTTCACTTTGTATGACTGAAAAAGTCTGTGGCTAAAATATTTTTTTAATTATAAAATGTTACCCAACCAAGTAGCTTCATAACCATTTTTGCTTCCTAATGAAATAAACAAATTTTTTTCCTTCAAAAATGATGAAACCCAGACTCTCCAGTAATAGAAACATGAAATCTATGGCTTTAACTCTTCAAAATGACAAACTCTTCATGGAGTTTTTTTTATTTAAAATAAACGCTGGGCAAGCAATAAACTGCAAGCACAACGGCACAGAGTAAAATTGTGTTTTACAATATTCATGGCATGAAAACAGAAGTACATCAGCAGTATTACTTCCTATTGTTGTCAAGGGAAGAAAGCAATGAAATGATGAAAAAAATAACTTAATTACTGATTCGTTGTTGTTGTTTTTAGCTAGACACTGTAAGTGAAGAGGGTAAAAAATACTAATAGCTATCACCATACTTCTCCAGCTAATTTATTATCTACAGAAATTGTATATTTTGTTGATTCATGACTTATTGTTTGCAAATACGGCATTATTTGAATAAATATGCACTAATTTGCATACACAAATTTAAATAAATCAAAATTCTTGTTTCATTATTTTTGAGAATTTCTTTTGATTACTCCAATATTCAGAAAATACTGCAAAACATAGTAAAATACACATTTTCATATTTTTTGTAGAATAAAATGTTGTATATAGTAGACATTTAAGGCTAAATATGCACTAATTTGCATACAAAAATTTATATAAATCAAAATTGTCGTTTCATTAATTTTGAGAATTTCTTTTGAATACTCCAATATTCAGAAAATACTGCAAAAGGTTGTAAAATACACATTTTCATATTTTTTGTAGAATAAAATGTTGTATATAGTAGACAGTTATGGCTGTGCACTAATTTGCATACTAAAATGTAAATAAATCAAAATTCTTTTCATTAATTTTGAGAATTTCTTTTAAACACTCCATTATTCAGAAAATACTGTAAAAAAGCTTGTAAAATACACATTTTCATAATTTGTTTGTAGAATAAAATGTTGTATATAGTTTATGTTATAGTTTATTGTATATAGTTATACATTTATGGCTCAGTGCAGAAAAAAAGTGTTTTAAGAAAATACTCTGCAAAAAATGTATTGTAATTGAAATTTACAAACTCTAATTAGTAAAGTGTGACAAAAAGAAACACTTAAAAGCGTATTTTGGATGTTTTTCTTCATATTAGAAAAAAAAATGCTTGAAAAGTCCCAAAACACTTGAAGATTTGAACATCAGTGTTTTTGTCTGCAGTGTCTCGCCTTAATAGAAAGAGAGAGAAAAAAAACAAGACAGAGTGTCCTTTGAATGAAAATACGCTCTGTCAAAGTAATAAATGTTCTCTTTGACACTAAAAGACATCCCTGTACTGCTCTGTTTCACATCTACGACACCAAAAATAAAAAAAACAAAATGACAATCACTGAAGAAGATTGCTCTAACATAGCCATAAAGTGAAGCTGGCATTTTGGACGAGGTCATTTATTACCTTGAGAGCGATCTGGTTTTTGGCTCTGGCTGCTTTGTGCAGGGCAGTCATGCCATCCCGGGAGCGAAAGTCCAAATGAGCCCCGCCGTTCTTCAGTGTCACTATAATCTCCAGCATATTGTCCAAGTGAGCGGCAAGGGTCAGCGGGGTCTCTGCGGACCACAGACACAAACTCATTACTACACGCTGGGGAAATCTCTCTTCATAAAAGCATGATGTTAATTAAGGGATTCATAAGCTTCATCAATGGTGATTAGAGATGTATAATACTGGATTATAATATGCACTTTACTATTTGAATATATTTAAATATCTTATTTATTTATTTATGTGATTGCAAAGTAATTTCAAGAAAAATATTTATTTGCTTATAAAATAAAATAAAATGAGATCAAATAAAATACATCTCACTTACCTGAAATATTAAACCTGAATTTAAATATCTTATTTATTTATTTATTTATTTATTTATTCATGTGATTGCAAAGTAACATTGAGAAAAGTATTAACATATTTCCAAAAACATTTTTTATTTAATGTTTTTCATGATTATTTATTTATTTATTTATTTATTCATTCACTCATTTATTTATTCATTCATTTTTTAATTAACAAATTATTTTAGCTTTATGGTTTACATTTTCATGAACTACATTGTGGGGTTTGTATTGTTTATTGTGGGTAAAACTTTTGACTAAAAAGTAACTACATAACACAAAATATGTAAAAAAATAAAAAATATATATTTTTAAATTTATTTTATTTTATTTTTTAAATCTTTTATGGTTTACATTTTAATGAACTACAAAAACCCAAAACTACAGCTTGGAAATCAACCGTATTAGCCTATTATACACATTTTAAGGAGTAATCTTATACATCTTCCCCTACCGCCAGTATCAGGGTCATGATAGTTGGGATCGAGCCCTCTCTCCAACATCTTGGCCACTTTCTCCACCTGATGATGCTGAATGTACTCCATGAACTTCCTCAGGTTGACCTTAAAATGAGTTCAGAGAGAGAGAATGAGGTAAAACCAGAAACACTGACAGTAATGATTAATGAGGAACTTAAAGAATGATCGAGATGAACAGTTGACGAGAGCGTGAAGGGTCTCGGCTTTCTCCTCTCTCATGTTGAGATCTCTGGGACACACACACACACACACACGTAGCAATACAAGGCTGGATAAAAATAGATAGGAGAGCAGCTCCCAGTACAGAGACATCAGAGAGAGAGACAGAGAGAAGCACAGCTGAACTGGCAACGCAGACACGGAGAGACCACTATGGCAAGCCGTTTTAACATTTCAAATATGAAACATTTATTTTCATGCTACTAGTTCTTTTTTTATAGATATTAATATATTTTCTATTAAAAGCTACACTGTAAAAAATTACTGAAAAATGAAGTTTTACAGCACAATTGTAATTATTAAGTTACAGTGCGCTTGAAAATTTAACAGTACTAGCAATTTTTACAGTATTACTGGCAAAATTTAATTGTAGACCTAAAAAAAATAATAATATGCGCTAGCAAAAGAAACATTGTATACTTTGATTACACTCTGACTTAAAAGATTCACTGTAAAAAAAGTGCTGTAAAATTTACAGTACTACTGGCAAATTTGCACCTGTACATTTTACAGTATTACTTGCATTAAAATTGCCAGTAATACTGTAAATTTTACAGCAATTGTTTTTACAGTGTACTACTATTCAAAGTCTGCATGAACCGAAAGTTGCTGAGACTTTTATTTCAGTATGTTTATGCATTGATATGGAATATTGAGAAGGGGGCGGGGCTTTCTTTTTGCGCATCATTCCCTCATAGCAAACTAGCGGTAAGAGGTGCATGGTTAAGGGTATTGTGGCTTAAGTCGTCCAACTGATGTCATCAGAGAAAAAAAACGCAATTTCAAAGGTGGAAGCAAATTATAATAAGTTGATTGATGATTATCAAAACAAACATAATCTTTTCAGTGAATTAACTTTCATGGATTAATTGTTCACCTAAAGGATAACAATGTGCTCTAGTAAAATAAACATTGTAAAATTTGATTTCATACGGACTTAAAGGGTCCATCGTAAAAAAATGCTGCAAAATGTACAGTATTAATGGCAATTGTGGTTTATAAATTTGGTTTTACTGTTTTATATTGCACAAATACTGTAAAATTTACAAGTGCACTCTAAATTAACAATTGCAATTGTGCTGTAAAACTACAGCAAAAATGATCTGAACCAATTTTAGAGAAAACAGAAAAAAACAATTGTTGATTTACAGTGAACTTGTACATTTTACAGTATTACTGGTAACCAAAACGGCCAGTAATACTGTAAATTTTACAGCACTTTACAGTCTACTAGCTGTAGTTATTAGATACTCATTCGTTAGATGCTGGGTATGTAAGGATTCGATTTAATTTGATTTCACATTTTTTTAATGAAATTGAATACTATTATATACAGTAAATGAAAATGTGTCCTTTATTTGGCTTTTGCTGCACATTCCTTTGTGAAATACAAGTACGAATAACATAACTGACCTTTTTAAAACCAACCAGAAAAATCAAATAAGTTAAAGGAAATAAAATAAATCTCTTTGGGGTCACAAGTTTTATTTTTGTATGTCAACATTTATTAGTTACAAATTCAAGTATGGCATCAAGGTGGTACAGTGGGTAGCACGGTCACCTCACAGCAAGGTCACTGGTTTTAGTCCTGGCTGGGCCAGTTGGCATTTCTGTGTGGAGTTTGCATGTTCTCCTCGTGTTCGTGTGGGTTTCCTCTGGGTGCTCCGGTTTCCCCCACAGTCTAAAGACATGCACTATAGGTGAATTGAATAAAAACTAAATTGGCCGTAGTGTATGTGAATGGGTGTTTCCCAGCACTGGGTTGCAGCTGGAAGGGCATCTGCTGTGTAAAACATATGCTGGATAAGTTGGCGGTTCATTCGGCTGTGGCGACCCCTGATGAATAAAGGAACTAAGCTGAAGAAAAAAAATATCAACCAGAAAAAAAAAAAAAAAAAAAAAAAAAAAA
>CAIGQW010054212.1:8221303-8254930 GCA_903798125.1 Danio choprae | reverse complement strand
AATTAATTAATTAATAATATATTAATACAATTAATACAAATAAAATAAAAACCCTAAATAGCCAAAATAAACACTATTATTAAATAAACAAAAACTACGTAGCCAAATAAAGGCCTCTGTGTTTGATTTGGAATAATGTGCATCAATGAATCATACACAGTAAAACCAGGAACACATTAATAATGTAATGAGGATTCATTTTGATATCCTGTTGACTAGAGTGCTTATAATTCCCCTACATAATATTAGCGTATTGCTGTCTGGTCATTTAGCTCCATCTGTTTGTCTCTGCGTGGCCTTTCATGATTTCTCTGGGTTCAGCAAATGTTTCTGAGCGTGTTTGTATTTCGTCTGCGCTACGCTCAAATGTCAGACTGTATATCACGCCATTTTAATATTACCTTTCCGTAGCTGGCAGGGGTAATTGAACTGACACTCACCTGAAGAAACTGAAAATGTTTATCCTTGTTTATCACAAATCTTTCTTTATCAATTCACAAAACCTAACAAAATAATAAAGTGTAATATGGACAATAATGCAATTAAAATAATATTCAACAAAAAAACATGAGGTCTTGCAAAAAAATAAAATTAAATAAAATTAAATTAAATTAAAATTAAATTAAATTAAATTAAATTAAATAACTGGAGTATAAAATGTAAAGTAATAAAATCAGTCAATATGAAAATAATGTTAGAAAGAAATAAAAGAATAAAATATATCAAAGGACTTAAAAGTACAGTGAACTAAAGGGTGTAAGCCAAAATTACATAAATCATTGGTCAATGTGATAAAAAATAAATAAATACAGGATATATATTTAAAAATATCCACTGAGGCTGTGCATTCTGAAGCTTTATTTTTAGCTCGGTTCTAAATCCCACTTTATTGAGCTCAAAGACTTGTGGACCCTGTTGTATATTTTACTGTCTGTTATTTATTACATCGGCCCACAGGTTTCCAAAAGGGCCAGATGGAGCTGTTTTCTGTGTCCTGGGTGAAGCATACGCCATATTTCTCAAGTGTACACAAGCATTTAGAAAAGCACAACAGGGTTTTTGAATGGCAAACAAAATGCCTGAGTGTCTGGGAGGAACAGACGCCAAACCATATCAGACAGAGAACAAAAAAGCTCAGACAGTAACTAAAGCAAAGAGGTCAGGTGAAATATCTGACGAACAGCACTTGAAGCTTCGTAAATAAAAAAATTGACCTTTACATGCTGTGCTTCTTGGTAATGCTAAACTACTGTAGTGTGTGTAGGTGGGCTAATAACTGATATTGTAGAAAACGCGGCGATATGATGATTAAAGGGGTTTCGATGTAAGAATATGTTTGTGTGAGGTGTTACACAACCTAGAAACTATCAGTCAGCTTATGTAATGTGCATAGTATGAAGTGAAAACACAAAACAGACTATGATTGTTAGCAAAACTGAGTCCAAGGATTCATGTTCTAAATGTGTGTAATAATGAACAGACAAACATCAGGTGTTCTGGTGTCTTTCTCCCAAGTGGCAAACAAAACAAAACCAAACTATCTTAAAAAGATGTCTGCTATGTAAAAAAACAAACAAAAAATCAATTAATTAGGATGAGGGCTTTTTAGAGGGGTCCGTGGAGCAGGAGGAGCCTGGCAGAGACCAAGATTGCCACGATAATGCCAGGTTTACAATAAACGTGAAATGAACAATCAGTGAATAGATTAGTGAATGCTTCACTTGCTCTAAATTACTCATGTGATGTTTTTTATTCATTCACGGAAATGAGTCATGCAAAGAACATCCTGTGAGTCTAGACATGGCTATATCTAGGATTGCTGCTATTTGCCTGTTGTTGAAGTCCCAAAAACAGCAAAAAGCCAAACGCCATTGTGCTTGGGTTCTTTGAATTCTTTGAAGCTGCTTCTAGCTCTGCTTGAGGGTGACGGGTACCCAGTTTGATGACCTGCTAGCTAGGGTTTTGCTGACAGGATATCTCTAATGGACAGTAAAAAACTATAAATGATCCATCTCAGCCAAAGATTGCATGACCATCTATTTCGTGTGAGGGGCAGATCTACATACAGCAATAATGATGCGGTCATCTATTGTGATTTAACAGGATGTTGAACAGATTTGTCAGGCAAATTTCCACTGAAGTACAATTTTTTAAACTCAGGAATGATGCCATTATGGTGGGTTCTGGGTGTTCACAGCAAATGCATACTCATTTTGTGTCATTTGTGTTGCCCTGTGGAAATTCATCTATATTCGCCAATTTGCATTGACTCTGTATGGAACTTAGTTACGTAAATACTTCCATGTTTGGTGTTAACCTAGCACAAGGGTGTCAAAATCAGTTTCTGGAGGGACACAGTTCTGCACAGTTTAGTTCCAATCCTAATTAAACACACCTAATCAAACTAATTGAATCCTTCAGGCTTGTTTGAAACATGCAGGTAAGCGTGTTGGAGTAGGGTTGGAACTAAACTGAGCATTGCTGCAGCTCTCCAGGATTTGAGTTTGACACCCCTGACCTAGCATAACAATGGCAAAAGGTGAAGTTGATGGCGAGAGGACCCATGGTGAGGGGGAATGGAGCCAGTGAAAGAGAAGCCTTGGGAAAAGATGGAGATCCACAGGGCCAGGGTGATATTGGGGGTCCTGAGGGCAATGGCAGCTGATGCCTCATGCTAAGAAACAGGGACTGAAGTAACGGAGGACTGAGGTGGATTCAAGGGGAAAGGGCCCAACAGAACCAGAGGGATGAAGGGATGGAGGGATAAGGCACAACCAGAAGAGTGGAATCTCAATGAGGAGGCAGGTGGACAACTGACCAGGGCAGATCCAGAGGGACAAGTGACCCCTCAGAGCTGGCAGGCTTATGGGTCATGGTGAAAACAAGTGAGCATGAAGCCAAGGTGGAGACGATCACTTGAAGGGTCAATGTAGAGTCTGGGTTTTGGAGGTTGGAGGCAGAGACAGGGGATATTACAACCCAGACATAGTTGGCAACTGGACATCCCCAAACTCATCCCCAGGTGCAGGGTGGGCTTAGGTTTTTAGAGTGGAGAGGCCAGTGGAGACAGGGCTGATGGACTGGCTTGCAGAGACAGAGGAGAAGGGAATAGTAAGCTGGGTGGAACTCTTTTATAGGCTGGAGATGTGAAGCTGGCTGACGAAGAATAGCTGGGTGGAACCAGCAGGAACTCAAAAGACGGAAATGAAGAAAAGTTGGGCAAGACCAGTAGGTATAGAAGAAGCCAAAAATCCTCCTCATTTATACAAAAAATTATGAATTCTGCTGAATATTATCCTCATTGCTGGGAGTGTCTTCTAGACTACAATTTATTCCCTTGACCTCCAGGGTCCGCCCACCTGGTCAGAACTGTTTTGAGGCACAGGCGCCGGGGCAGTGACATAATCAATCGGTGCCTCAAGTCTCTTGCTGGTGTAATCCTTGCATTAGGCTCAGGGTCTTCATCTACGGTGTTCTCTGGCAATCACTCCATGCAGCGGGATGTTGGCTATCTGGACTCTAGGTCAGGAGTGGGGTTGGAGATGTCCTCAGTGGGGCGGTTAGAGAAATATAATCCATTCTTTTCTAATGTCCACTCCACAAATGCGATAAAACTCCCTTGAGGAATGGACAAGCTCAAGTGGAAAGGTGGTGAGATTTGTTAGATCAATAAAGTCTCTCATGTGGTCCTCCAGGGAGTGATCTTCCAGCTCCAGACAAAGGAGCTTAATGGCTGAGATATCCATTATGAAGGGGAGACAGAAGCCAAAACTAAGGGGAGAAAAAATAATTGCTGCAACCAATTTTTATGGCTTCTGTCATATGTGGAGACCAATAAATGAAGATGAGGATGAACAATTCAAAGTATTTAATAGTAATCCAAATACAGGGTAGAATGACAAAACATACTAACAAGAACGACACTGGGGAATGAACTGGAGAAAGTGAGGAACGTAAATATTAAAGAGGCAATCATGGAGAAACAGCACAAGTGTGTAAATGAATCAACTAATATGATGGCAGGAAAGCAGAGGAAAGGGAATAAACACAAGAAGGCAGCTGGAATGTAATAGAAAACAGTACAATAATAGCTACTATCTGTCACGCGTCACAGAAGGCAGAGACAAGGATCAGTTCAACAGTGTTTATTAAAACACAAAAGACAGTCTTCACACCGTAGTGCTAGAGAACAGTTCAATGAGAGTCACTTCCCTTAGCTGAGCAAGCCGATGACAGGGGTTAGCCTCAGGATGAGAGGTGACGATGAAAGCCTTGACTGAAGATCGGGACGAGCAGACGGAGAGAGTTGTGACCATGTGAAGATGATACCAGACACTGGGTGAATGGAGAGGGTGAGTTATATAGTGTGCTGGTGATGGCTGATGCAGGTGAAGGTGATGAGTGCACAGGTGTGTGTAATTAGTAATCGGGTGACTGAGTCCGTTGTGTAGTGGCTGGAGAGTGTGAATAGTGATCAGGACTGATAGAACGTGCAGGGGGTGTGACACTATCTCCATCCAACATAGACACTATCAATTAGCTCAAGGTAAGGCTAAAACGCATAGTTTAAGTGCATGCGGCTAAGCTTGTTAGTGAAACTGAGCCTATGGGTAAAGTTCAGCCTTTCTGCTGTTTCTCTCAGACAGCCCTGCATGTCATTCATCAACTCTGTCACTTTAGCTTTTCTCCCTCGACCTTTATAATCACCCGCCACCAAGACATTTTTCAAGAGCAGAGCAAGCATTTGACTAGCGCTTGAAGACGACCACCAATTAAAACCTTATAGCGTGGAGAGGAAATTGCACCCACACGCGCTTTGGCAGCAGATTTAACACATAACTCCAGCGCTGACAGATAAACACACGGACAGTCCTTTCACAGCCACTCCATGATATATTGGCTTCCTATGAAGTGAATATTATCCAGTTGTGAGCATTTAAATAAATTACACAGTACAGACTTTCATCTTGCAGGATTAATTAGATATTATTTGCTTATAAGTAGTTCAGAGCAACCTTATGAGCGTAACGTAACCTTGCAAAGGTTGCGTGTAGATATAATCAGCAATATAGATGTGTTTTATTATGGGAAGATTAGCATGTAGATTATGCTGAAGCATGTGAGGTGTGTAATTTTAATTCCCTATTAAAATATCACTGTAAACATTGCGTGTTCCTTTTACAAAACAGAAGCAATAAAACTAAACTAAACTAAATTAAAGAACTGGAAAACAAATTGCAGAATATAAACATTATGTAATTATGTACAGATTAACATGTATTTTGCGATGAACCATATGAATTAATATAATTACAAAATTGTCATATCATTCAAATGCAATATCAAATCATTTATCCTTACCCAGAATATAAAAATACATACAAATACATTTAGATCATTTACTTTAATCAATACTATTGGAATGTGAATTAGAGACTTTCAACCAGCACAGCAAAAATGCTTCTGAAGACAATCACCTACTGCACCTTTAATTAATTCAATAAAAAATAAAGTTTAAAAAGTGTATTAATATGTATAGAATAACTTGTGTGCATTTATGATGCTCTGAATGTGACTTTTCCTATCATAAATCATAAACTATACGTTCAGTTTAATATATTGCACATTATGTGTATATACAAGATCTTACATTTCATTTTTAGAGCTCGTTATTAGTTCAGAGACCCTTATTTTGTTATTATTTTCTGTAATCATTTATTCCACTTAGTTATGCAAGACCTAGTATATGGCAGCAATTCTCAAGCAGGAGAAAAACTAGCACATAATGACCTAGAAGCATAATTTACTGTATTTATTAAGTTAAAGCTTTTTTTTAACTTTAAAATACACACTCAAGATGTGTTTTCATTACAGCAATTATCTATTAAAGGTAAAGCCAAAATATTCACTCTGAACGTCTGCCACTGTTGCCATGACAACTGCTAAACACATTTGCATTGTTATGGTTAATGGAAGTGATGCATTAAGCATTTTTTAAAAAGTGGCAGGTTTTCTATAAACTGTCATAATGTTTGAGGCTTAAAAACTCGCGTCATGCCCTCATAACTTCATATCCCACACAGCTCAAAGAAAGGATTCGGAGGGAATTAAGCCCATATTAAGGCCAGACACTGCAGGAATCTTTTGTCATGCACCTGTCAATTTTGATATTTTGTGCTTTTCGGCTTTTCACAGTGTTTTTTTTTCAGTCTAATGTAATGAAAACATCCAAAAGACAATTTGAAGTGTTTCTTTTGTTGCGTTTATCAATTCTTTCTTCCAATTGCAATACATATTTTTAAATTTGTTTCCAAAAACAATTTTATTTTGCACTGAGCGCCATAAATCTCAACTTTAGCAACACAAATATGCACCAAACTGCACAGTTTTATTTACATATGTATACATTTTGCTCATACATAATATGTCTGATTATCTATTTTGTTCTACAAAAAAAATCCTGGCTGATTGCAGCATTGAATCATTCATTCATTCATTCATTTTCTTTCGGCTTAGTCTCTATTCCAGAGGTTGCCACAGCGTAATGAACCGCCAACTATTCTGGCATATGTTTTACGCAGTCGATGCCCTTCCAGCCGCAACCCAGTACTGGAAAACACCCATACACACTCATTCACACACACACACTCATTCACTACGGCTATACGGCAATTCACATATAGCGCATGTCTTTGGACTATGGGGGAAATCGGAGTACCCGCAGGAAACCCACGCCAACACGGGGAGAACATGCAAACTCCACACAGAAATGCCAACTGGCCCAGCCGGAACTTGAACCAGTGACCTTCTTGCTGTGAGGCAACAGTGCTAACCACTGAGCCACAGTGCCGCCGTACATCAACACATAAAAATAAATGTCTCAGCAACTTCCATTTCACGTGGACATTAAGACAAGCTAACCCCCCAAAAAACATTCAATTTGATTTCATGGGGACTTTAAGAGAAGTATATCTTATCCAGCATATGTTTTACGCAGCGGATGCCCTTCCTGCTGCAACCCATCACTGGGAAACATCCATACAACTCAATCCAAACATCCATACACACTCATACACTGCGGACAATTTAGCTTACCCAATTAACCTATACCACATGTTTTTGGACTGTGGGGGAAACCGGAGCACCTGGAGGAAACCCACGTGAACACGGGGAGAACATGCAAACTCCACACAGAAATGCCAACTGACCCAGCCGAGGCTTGAACCAGCGACCTTCTTGCTGTGAGGCGAATGTGCTACCCACTGCGCCAACCGTGCTGCCACCTTGAATCATGGAGTGATTATTAAAAATCCCCTCAGTAAAAGACTTTCACCTTAATTTGTCCAAAAATGAATCATAATTTTAACCTGACCTCACTTGGATTTTTGAGCTAGAAATGTATGCAAATTAGCACATAATTAATGAAATAGTCTCATTTGCATAATCAAACATAACATTTTGGGAAACTTGTAATACAAAATATGTTTGAAATTCGTAATGTAATCAGTCAGCTAGGGAAGATTGGTGCTAACTGTTAGTTTTTTTGTTTTGTTTTTAACCATTTTCACCTTCAGTGTCTTGCAGGGTTCAGGAGGGAGTTAAGCCCATCCTTAATAACTTGGAAAACAGCATAAAAAAAACATTTTCCTCCTCAGAATCGTGGAGGAATATCTCATATGAAGGCTAGCTCGCTTTTACGTACAGTCACTGGTTCATTTCTCCAGTAGCAGTAGTGGCGAGCAGTAGGTTGCTGTGCCCGAGGGCAGTCAAACTTGCTGTTTCAGAGACGTGGACAGTAGCAGGAGCTGACAGCTCAAGCAGAGACAGCATCTAATACTGTAGCCTTCATTAAACCAGTTTCACAGCCGGTTCATTCCTCATCAAAAAATGCTGTGGATCAAAAGCCCTTTTTTTTGCTTGCAATTTAGCAATTCTGAAACCCAGATTCCATCCTCATAAAGCAACAACAAAGAAAGAACAGATTTTAGTGCTTGCTCTTGCAAAACACTACCATAATGCTTGGATGGTTGCCAAGGTGTTGCTAGGGTGATCAAGATCTTTTTATGGCTAGGATGTTCTAGATCAGGGGTGTCAAACTCAGTTCCTGGAGGGCCACAGCCCTGCATGATTTACTTCCAACCCTGCTTCAACACACTTACCTGTAGGTTTCAAACAAGCCCGAAGGACTCAATTAGCTTGATCAGGTGTGTTATAGGGCTGGAACTAAACTGTGCAGATGCAGACACCCCTGTTCCAGATGGTATAGTGTGTTGCTATGATATTCTAGCTTGGTTGTCTAAGATGGTTTTGCTAGGTTGTTCAAGATCATTTCTAGGGTGTTCTAGATTATTTTCAGGGCAAAGCTAGCATCTAATGTGTTCCTAGGTGGTTATAGCTGGGCATTGCTAAGCTGTTAAAGATCATTTCTAGGGCTTTAATAAAGTTTTCTAAATGATTACCAATGTGTTGCTATAGTTTCAATGTGATTTACTTTAAGGGATAAGGGTTTCCTAGATACAGTGTTGTAAATAGCATTGCTAGGAAGGTTTTTTTATATGATGTTCTAGATTACATCAAGTGGGTTATAAATGGACATTGTTAGGTGTTTTATATGGGCAGTGCTAGGGGGTTCAAGATGATATCCATGGAGTTGCTAGGATGCAGGAATGGGCAAACTCAGCCCTAGAGGGCCGGTGTCCTGCAGAGTTTTGCTTCAACACTAATCAAACACACCTGCTAGTTTGCCCATCCCTGCTCTAGATGGTGCTTTTGCTACTAGGGTGTTTAGTTCGGGTGTCCTAGATGGGTGTTGCTAGGGTGTCCAATATAATTTCTTAGGCATGGATAGAGTACTGTGATATAGTAAGTGCCAGTTCTAGCTACAGTGTTGTATGTGGGCAAAGCTAGAGTGTTCAGGATTGTTGCTAGGGTGTTGCTATAATGTTCTAGATCAGGGGTGCCCAATCCTGTTCCAGGAGATCTACCTTCCTGCAGAGTTCAGCTCCAACCTCGATCAAAAACAACTAAACAAACTAAAGTCGCAGTCACACTGCATTTTTTGGATGTCGATGCGTTCAAAAGTTCAAGCTTGGGGAACTTTGGCCTGCGAGACCAATAGAAGATCAAAACGTGACCTCTCTATACAGAAATGTAAAATATGGAGCAATCACTTTATCAACATCTAATCATCTTGTTTTATTCCACCCTTTTTTGTGTATGGATGTTTCCCAGTACTATGTTGCAGCTGGAAAGCTATCCGCTGTGCAAAAGATATGCTGGATAAGTTGTCGGTTCATTCCGGTGTGGTGACCCCTGATGAATAAAGGGACCAAGCCAAAGGAAAATGAATGAATGAATTGTTCGGGTGTTCATGGTGCTCAATGCTAAGGTGTTCTAGATGACTTCCACAGAGTTGTTTGTATGATCTAGATGGTATCAAGTGCTTTAGCTTTGTTGTTTTTGCTACAGTGTTGGAGATGGGCATTGCTATTATGTCCAGGATTGTTTCTATTGTGTTTCTATGTTTTAGATGATTTTCAGGGCTTTGTTATGGTGTTTTAAATGGGCATTGCCAGGGTGTTCTAGATTATTTCCATGACATGGAGTTGCTAACATGTTCTAGATGGTATCTAGTGTGTTACTAGGCTGTTCTAAATGGTTTCTCAGATGTTGCTGGGATATTCTCATTGGGGATTGTTAGTATGTTCAGGCTTGTCTATATTACCTTTATTGGAAAATCAGATGGTTTTAAGCATACTGAAAAAATATATTTATAAAAAGTTCTAAACTAATAAATACTAATATTTAAAAGTTTGGTGTAGGTTGCACGGTGGCGCAGTGGGTAGCACAATCGCCTCACAGTAAGAAGGACGCTGGTTCGAGTCCCGGCTGGGTCAGTTAGCATTTCTGTGTGTAGTTTGCGTGTTCGCATGGGTTTCCTCTGGGTGCTCCGGTTTCCACCACAAGTCCAAAGACATGCAGTACAGGTGAATTGGGTAAGCTAAATTGTCCGTAGTGTGTGTGTGAATGGGTGTGTATGGATGTTTCCCAGTGATGGGTTGCAGCTGGAAGGGCATCCGCTGCGTAAAAACATATGCTGGATAAGTTGGCGGTTCATTCCGCTGTGGCGACCCCAGATTAATAAAGGGACTAAGCCGAAATGAAAATGAATGAATGAAAAGTTTGGTGTCACTATATATTTTTTGACATTTGAAAACAATTATTTAGTTTTTTTCCCCCAGCAAGAATGCATTCAACTAAACTCTTCATTGGATGATTAAGGGTGTATTACAGTAAATAGAATGTTCTACCTTCTGGCTTATTCTTACAATTAAAAACTGTTTAAAATGCTAAATATTTCACAACATTACTGTTTTTGCTGTATTTGTGATCAATTAAATGTGGCCTTGGTGTTCATACAAGACATTTGTAAAAAAAAACAAAAAAAACAAATTTTTTTCGTTTACAATCAATTAACCACCCACAAACATTTGTAAATGAGATGAAAAAGTTTGATAAAAATTAAGAAAGATAAAAGTATGATGTAACATTACAGGATCAAGCTAAATACAACCAACCAAACTGAATAGTTAAAACACAAAAATTTACACCATGTTACCACTTTTTACAGTGTTTGATGCCACTCTCTAAATATGGCCGGTCCCTTCCTTCAAAGGGATTTCTTAGCCATTTTATCATCCGCCAAGTGACAGTCCTAAGTCCAATTGCTTAGAAAAGAAATAGGACAGCTCTCTTCAACAAACACACGGTGAGCTATCATTCACGTCCATAGCCTGTAGACACCATATTTGATGTGACGCTTACTTCTGAAGTAAGTGTGGGTTTCATCTGGGCCAATGAGGAGTAAACCAGCAAGTACTGTAGAGTGGAAAGAAACACAACTGTGAGACTTAAAGGAGCAAGCGAGTGAGACGGAAGGATAGAGAGAGAGGGAAAGTGGCAAAGAGAGGCGAAAAAAGAGGGAGAGTGAAAGAGGGACGGGCTGGCCTGGATCTGTGTCCGCTTGCCTTACCTCTAGTGACTTAACGGCAACACCACACAGCTGAAAAATAGGGCAAGACTGAGGCTACGGTGGTGCGAGACTAGTAGAATCACAGCAAAGCAGTTCTGAAGATGTCTGAACATCAGCGTTATAAACAAGCGAGGTGAAGTTGATGAAAAATAAATGAGAACCAAGGCCCAGTTCTATTACTACATGTCATCAAACCCTTCCCATCTGGGGTCGGGAATTACACAAGTCCACCAAATATTGATTTCTTAGCTCTTCTGAGGTTAATAATTGGTATTTTGTTAACTAAAATGAGTATATCAAGCCACCTTTTTGTTGTTTTTTTGCAAAAATTAAAGAACTCTACATTTAAAAAACTTCAAAGTAAAGTAATTAGTAATCTGATTACTTTTTACATTAAGTAATTAGTAATGTAATAAGATTAAATTTTTTTAGTAGTAGTCAGTAATTTGTAATCTATTACTTTTTTAAAGTAACTTACCCAACACTGATTTGTACATTTTTGTAAATTTTCAAATGGCCTCTTATTTGTTTTCTATAGATGTGTAGTATACATTCAATATGCATTACTTGCAATGAACTAGATTTTTATTTACATGTTTCATTAAATAAAAAAATATATTTAAAAAATTCCATATATATTTTGAAATACAGGCTAAAGCACATTTGCAGTATTTAAAATATGTTTTATTATGTCTAAAACAATTAAAAATAACATGCATATACTTTAAACACACTCAAATTGGCACCATTTCACAATGTTCTTATACAAAGTACACATAAAACATACTTTAAGAAAGAATAAAATCAGTGTGTTTTCTGTAAAGACATTAAAATGCATAAATAGTATGCTTGAGTTCTAGCATATTTTTTAAAAGTGCAATTAAGCATATTTTTGACCAGTGTACTTGTAGTATACTTTATAATAAATACATTAAAATGCAAACCAACACTTTTAGAATGCACTTTAAGTAAGTATGCTATTTGTGCTAATCGTGCTTTAAACATATTATCTACATTTCAAGTACATTTGTAATATATTTAAGAGCACTTCTTTTTCACCTGGGTAGTAATTTTTTATTTAATTATATCATTCGCAATGCTCCATTGGACTGGCCTTCCCCAATGCAAGTGTAATATAAACAGCGAAATGAACGATGATCAGATATTTCTGTTTTGGATCTCCTTTTTTATCTGATATTTACTTCATTAAATAACAGAAAGAGCAAATAGCGGGTTTCTGCTTAGCCGTATATAGAGAAACTTGTAGCTAGGCAAACAGAGTGATTATGTCACATACTCACACACTCTACCAGCACGGCTCAGCACGATTGTATATCCGAGCCTACATTCTGTCCCATGAATGGTTTGTAATCAAATGGTTTGTACAGGCTCAACTGGAACCATGCCTAAATGTTCTTAGAACCATTCGGCCCAATAGCAGCTATGGTCATTGGTTCAGAAAAGTAAATCCTGGTTTGTGCATATGTAGCAGAACTTTTATCATCTGAGAACTCTTGTAGAGCTGTGTTAAGAAGTCAAAACAGCACTAGGAATTCCGTATTCACACACACCAACAAATGTCTGACTGCTACACTAAACTGCAAAGGCCAACATCGCAACTATGACAAGAAAAATCAGCTTTGTTTGAGATATGTTGTCCTTATAAGGTCAAATCTTGCCTTACCTATAGTGACTTAATATCAACACCACACAGGTGTAAAATAGGGCAAGACTGAGGCTACGGTGGTGTGAGACTAGCAGAATCACAGCAAAGCAGTTCTGGAGATGTCTGAACATCAGCGTTATAAACAAGCGAGGTGGAGTTGATGAAAAATAAATGAGAACCAGTGCCCAGTTCTATCACAACATGTCATCAAACCCTTCCCATGTGGGCTGCGTTCAATGGAGGAATCCGCAAGTCAATACTGAGAACAATTATTGGCCCCTGGAGAACTCCTTGCTGCTTTACACCATATCAGTGGAGGAGCAACGATCCCGGTGTATTGTTACTCAGGATAGGTTTTCATCTTTTTATTCATCCATCCATTCAGCTGCTCGCTCTCTGGGGAAAATCTAATCAATTTAGAGGCTCCATTTAATGATTCTTTCACTCCATGTATTGTCAAGTACACAGCGGCCCTTAACTGAAGAGCATATAATATAATAATGAAGTCATCAGATCTTAATGAAATTCACTCATGTCTATTAATTTGATAAATGGCTACTCGGTGTCGGGAAACTACTCACAAAGGTAAAAACTAATTGTAGTCTGTAAACAAAAAAAAAGAAAAAAAAAGAAAAAACAAAACAAAGCATAAAAAGGGCTCAAATTCGCCAAACTATTAATTTTCTTCTTCATATTTTTTTGCCCTGTGTTTTGTTACTGATGTAAATGCATAACTTGAAACTATATATTTTCTATATACTATATACTAAACTATATACATACATTTTCTCTTTCTCTCTCTCTCTCTCTCTCTCTCTCTCTTTCTCTCTCTCTCTCTCTCTCTCTCATATATAAATATGAAACTATGCTCATTTATCCAGCTGCAACCCATCACTGGGAAACAACCATACACTCTCATTCACACTCTACGGACAATTTTAGCTTACCCAATTCACCTATAACGCATGTCTTTGGACTTGTGGGGTAAACCGGAGCACCCGGAGGAAACCCACGCAAACACGGGAGAACATGCAAACTCCACACAGAAATGCCAACTGACCCAACCGAGGCTCGAACCAGCGACCTTCTTGCTGTGAGGCAACAGTGCTACCCACTGCGCCACCGTGCTGCCTTATGCTCATTTAATTGGATACATTTTCCTGTCATAAATACAAGGAAAAATAATTATGCACAACAATCAGGTTAAAAAAAAAAAAAGATGAAAATGAAAAAAGAAAAACTATTCAATAAATATAACTGATAAGCCTTTATAGACAAAAGAAGATTGTTTATCAATTTTATATACCCTTTATATACCCTACTAAAATAAATAATAGAGGAATTTGTACTGAAAAACTACATTACCCTTGATACTGTGCAAAAATGACTCCAATCAGAGCATCACAGTAAACAAAGTACACAAAAATAGATCTTTAGCTCCACTCACTATTCTGAAGCACTTCAAAGCATGTAAGGCTGCAAGATGAAGCGCAATTAAATTGCATTCATGATTAATCAAAAGCTGCGACTGTTATGCACATCTTGTCAGGGAAGCACGGCTGTGTGATCAGTAGTAAATAAGAATACACCCATCGACCACAACTGGATAATTTTTGCTCTAAAGGCGCAATCTACATTTTTTTTTTTCAGTTTTTCCCAAAAATTCAATACTGTATGAATCATATTTATGTTCTTTGAGAAAAATCCTAAATATAATAGTATGGGCTTTTATTAAGTTATTTATGAGCAAAACATACTGTTAAAAATTTGTTTGGATCATGATTAAAGTGCAGCTCTTGCCTCTTTGAAATGACTGTAGATTCAGTAAAACAAATAAAAAAAAAATAAAAAATCAGCCATGGAAAATAGTAGTAGTAATAGTACTAGTACTAGTAGTAAATTTCCTCCAAAGGGCAGAGGGCACTCTCTGGGGAAACTCCAAACACCCATGAAGAAGAAACTAAGGAAATCCCCACAGCAGTTACACAATATTCTGCAGCTTTCATTGACTGAATGTGACTAATAACAAAGACTTTAGATATACAAAGACAGTTCACGCATTTTACTATGAATGGAGAAATCTGCAATCCTCGGAATGGAATTAAGGAATTCCCGCCTCCCATTTGAAATAGCCAATTATCTGTCTTTATAGACACAGTTTTGTGGGGAGGGGTCTGTACAGATTTGCTTGTTTGTTATGTCAAGTCTTGCCATTCGGCGAATACTATGTCCCTGTGTTAATATTGACAGGAGAACTGACATCACATTCAATCACATATAGTGTCCTTTTAGTGTCATCCCCCAAGTCATGTCCATCCTGTAGTCTTTATTGTGGGTTTTGTCTCTGTCCTTCCAGTGTTTATAACCACATCCTCTGGTTACCAGTGAAGCAGCTGTAGGTGTCATGCCAATCGTTGCACATGCGCAGTAGCTAGAGGAAACTGTGAACTGTGTTCTAAACATATTTAGGTCTTAAACAACAACAATAATGGCACAGGTCACTTCAGATTTTGGTGCTGATGAAATATGTAACTTAATTGTAAGTTCAGCAACTGGTTTCGAGATTTCGGGATTCCCCTATTCATTTAGATTGGTTTTGGCCTTGGATGAACTGCCCGGAGGGGTTGCAAAAATGGCTGCCGATGAGTGAACAGAATTAATTAATATGGACTTTGCTAATAATCACACAAACTACAGAATCGTCTCACAATAATATATTTCAAACACAGAGAAACTAGAATGAATTTGGCTTCAAATGCTGCATAGAGTGTGAGAAGGACAGCGAGAGAGATAAAACAGTTAAGGTGAAAAAAAAAAAACTTGGAAACAGTCCTACAACACTTTTAGCTAGTATTTCCAACTCTGCGGTTGCTATAAAACAGCCAGACAGAGTCCTGGAATCATCACTGGGCCTGTTTGTGTACATAAATCGCTTAGAAGACTGAAGTGGCCAGTGTGTGGCTGCAAATCCAGTGCCGAAATCCTCCTCTCTGCTTCTTATCTCTGTGGGATACGGGATAACAGAGAGCTTCCAACCCCATCCCCGTAATGGATAGATCACCACAGCCGCACAGCTGCGGCCCCTATTTGCTATCCAAGCAGAATCCTTGACCGCCGAAGATGCCTCACAATACTGATAATGTTGTTTGTCTCCTAATTACCGTTTTCAGGAAGCAATTTGACTAGGATCTTTAAAGCGCAATCACAACAGCAATCAAACGCATTGTGTTCCGAATGTCGTACGCTGGTCGAAAGCCCTCATGGATGCTTCAGAAAACAAAAAAGAGAGCTGTTTATTAGGACTCTTGAGAGGGGAAAAAAGCACATCCTGATATGCTGCTGAAGTACAGTAGGCTGCAGAGATGGCAGAATTTGCTGAACGGAGCTGTCAGTGTACGTCAAGTTGAAAGCTGTGGTGGATTTCCTGTCTTTTGACATCTTCTCTAGTCCTAATCCTAGCCTTCGCAATAGCTTTAGAAGGGAGCTGAAAAGAAATTCTCATGATAAGAAGCCGTTTCATATCAAAACATCATCAGGACTCAAAGCCGAAAATATTCTGAAATGGGAACGTGCTGATAAAACCACTGGACGCTGAGTGGTCGGGCTGCCTTTTAAAGATGCCTTTTAAAAGTCTCCTGATAGTTATCAAGGAAGATACAATGGATTGTGGCTCCGGCGGCCCTGAGAAGTGTCACTAGTGGAATTGGTCTTTTCAGTTGCTATGGAGTCGCAGGTTGGAAAGCCCATGAGACCGGCAGTACCCAAGCAGTGGATGGGAGAAAACCTGAATCTGCGCATAATGTGGCGCGTCGGAATAATGCTGACCTAAAAACTCTTTTAAGAGGCACATAAATTACTGTCAAAACTCCTGGAGGATTTTAAGTTCTCGAGGGACGGTTATGCTTTGAATTTTACAAACATAATTTTTTAGGGGACTTTGATTTCTTTTAGAAATAAGATGTTTGGCTAAAAGGGGGATAAATAAACATAGTAATTTTCATTTATTGCATCATCTTTCTTAGAATATGCACTTTTATTTACACTATTTAGCCATTACTGGTGGTTGCACACAATACCATTAGGATATTCGTTCATTCATTTATAAAGTAAAGAAATCAGTCACTGTTAAGCCATTTAGACCATATCAATAATGCATTGGATAACATGCCAATAAACTGACCACTGTTTGTTGCCTACTTCCTTCAAATGAGTATCTTAAAAAAATTTCATATTGGCTGAACCTTTAAATCAATTACTGTTTGGCCATTTTTACCATATTAGGATTTACCCACAGTGTTCATTATTTGGCTGTTTTTCTGTTTTCTGTATTAGGAGGCAAATATATCAGCTGTAAATCAACTGTATTGACTGTAAATCAGATGTTATCTGTCAATAAACTGGATAAACCAACAAAAATAATTTGATGCAATTTTCATAAAACTAGTACTCAATCCTTATAAGACCCTTACGTTTTATCATGGCCATATGCTAAACACATAAGTAGCAATAGTCTTTTTTTTGACTATTGACACCATTTTGTAAGCATAATTTTATTAAAATACCATGGATAAGCTATGGTTAGTGTAGAAAAACAGTAGTCAGCTTGTAGTTACAATGGTTCTGTGCTAAACAAATGTTGGCCAAACTAAGAAAATCAGCCACTATTTTCACAATATCTTCACCTACCAGCAATTATGTCGATAGAATGTTTTTTTAAGTACATGTGTGCATGTCATTTGCTATAATTACATAGGCTCTCTGTAATAACTGATTCATACAGTGATCATATATTTATGAATAATGACTGTTTCCATGGCAACATCATATAACCGACTACTTTCCTAGCTACTTGTGTTCTGTCCTTAAGTCATTTGTTAAAGAATGCCAATCGATATTTCATAATCAAGCGTTAATTAACTTGTTAAGTAGCATCTTAAGGGATGGTGTGCAGTCAGGGGGTCACTGTTCCAAAATAAATCTCTTCAAGCTGGTTATGTCCTCCCATATATACTGGCCAATCTTATTTTCTTTCTTTATTATCTTTTTTTGTTATCGGTACCCGCCATTTAAAAAAAAAAAGCATTATGGGTTTTCAACTAGCTGCGCGTCTTAGCCTGAAGTACTTAGCACTAAAAAGTTTGTTTCGAAATGGTGAGTTAAAATAAAACGACCGTTTTTCAAAAACTTTGGTATACATATACACATTTTCAAGACTTTCATTGATAATAGTATTATTAAGACTTCCATGTTATCTCGGAAGTCTAAAGTTTTTGGTTTGGTATTCCAGTCATCAGACGTTATAACTAGCAAACCTTCAAATGAACGATCTCACAGGGGAAAATGCAATAGCCTAATTATTGAAATCCAGCTTCATTTTTATGTCCCATTTATGCCAATACATCATAAATTTAAACTACAGAAGCAGGACAGTATCTTATAGAACGTAAGCTATTGGACCAGTACTTACTAAAATACAGTACAAGTTGCCAAGCTTGTCCGTATATCCAGCCTCACATCTCTAGCATCACCGCCTGTCAAGTGAGTTCGACAATGGAGCTACAAACTTCAGAGTTCCTTAAATTTATCGCTTTAAGTTATAAAATCAACAATAAAAACTGCATTCTGTAATAAGGAAAGTGCAGGGATAAAAACGGACGTGTACCGAAGAGAAACAGAGGTGCGTACTTACAGCATCCAGCGCACTTTCCCCTTTCTTTGGTTCTTTATCCTTTGTCCAGAGGAATGGAAATCTCCGTAGAATCGCTCGGGTTTGTCGAGTAGTCCAAACAGAGAAGGGAGTGACCCCTTCACCACTTCTTCAGGGGAAGAGGACTGTGTATTCCGTATGTGTGGACATTGTTAAATGCGCAACATCGACCCGAGCGCGCAGCACACGCAGGGAAGGCTGGAAACATTTGCGCTGGATTCAGGGGCTCTTCTGACCAGCGGATTCAGCACTAGAGGGGTTTACTAATGCAGGCGGGGCCACAGTTCCTCAGCGCACCTGCATCTGGGACAAACCCGCCTGAAATGGGGTTTTGCAGCATTCATGAGTGTTGAGAATTTATTTACTAATTTAAAAACATGTTGGTATTAAATTTATTATTTTATGCTCGTTTATGCTCAGAGTTGTACCAAAAATAGGCACTAGATGATAAATTTATGTTTATTGTTTATGCTGAGACTGTAAAAGTGTCTAAAACGTTTTTTTAAGTTCCCTTTGACAGCTCTAACTAGAAAAGTATAATTTAAAAGAAGAAAGCAGATAGATAGATAGATAGATAGATAGATAGATAGATAGATAGATAGATAGATAGATAGATAGATAGATAGATAGATAGATAGATAGATAGTATAATGAAGAGACAGACAGACATGGATAGATAGATAGATAGATAGATAGATAGATAGATAGATAGATAGATAGATAGATAGATAGATAGATAGATAGATAGATAGATAGATAGATAGATAGATAGATAGATAGATACATAGATAGATACATAGATAGATAGATAGATACATAGATAGATAGATGATAAGATTGATATCCTTCTCCGCTCAGCATGCACTGCTGTGTTGAAAAGGATCAATTAGTAAAGTATCCTGTGGTTAATCAATACGTTGAGTCAGAAAGTTTGGTATCTGCACTGTTTTACAGTGGACTATTGAGCACCACGTCCCGACCTGAGCCAAGGGCTAGAAGACTGCAATGTTCTGCACTGATAATGAATGTGCTGCATTGTGTGCGAAATAAAGGAGCAGTGAAATAAGATTTTAATAAGCATGAATAGATTTCATAATGGAACCAAGCCTGCTCCGTGTTTCCCTTTCTTCCCCTCCCTCTCTCCCATTTCTCTCCCTTTCTCTTGTTGTCTAGATGCATTAATCACTGTAACCTCCTCGATGTCTCCACCTTCATTTGTCTTTGATTTCTCCGTCAGTCAGAAGTGGGGCAGCGTCTGCAGTAATAAGTCTGGCTTCTTAAACCCCTCCTGTACACCCTTTACAACCCACATCGTCCAGAACCCACAAAACTGGGTCTCTGTGATATAATTGGAAACTCAGGGTGAACGAAGACATATGAAACATATTCTTGATGGGAGCCACTTACACACCCTCATGTTGTTCCAAACCTGAATATCTCTTTTCTACTGAACACATAAGGAGATATTTTGAAGAATGTGGGCACAACCAAAAGGTTGCATAGCTATAGTACAAAAAAAGCACAGACAGTGCAAAGGGTTGAATATTTTAGGTACACATAAAAAAAACAAGTATACTTGGGATCTAAGTCCCATTCACATTTTAACGATAAATCGTTCTAGATTTAAAATAATAACTAGCCCAATCTCTTGAGGAAACCTAACTGTTTTATGTATTGTCAGAAAAGTGGCTAATTCGTAGGAATTAATACAATTTCATTCATTTGAAAACATATAATTTTTAATAGGAGGTGTGCCCCCAAACCCCACCCCTAACCCTAGGCCTCATTGGGGGGTGAGCAAACCATTCCAAAATGTACAAATGAGATCGTACAAATTATTACGACTTAGCAACTAAATCAAAAAGTTATGAATTGCCTTGAGATTCTGTTGGAATAACAGTTCACACTAATGAATCACCTTTAAAGCATTTTCTTTCCGACTGATAAATGAGAAAAACATTAACAGCCAATCAGAATCAACATTAACGTTAAAGAAAGATGACAAAACTGCAGTAGATATACTTGTAATAAAGAATCTGCCTATGATTTTTTCCATTGGGAATAGCTTGGGTGACTGGAAGGGAGTAGTTTGTTATTGGTCGAGCTCATGTAATTGACAGGTTGCCACACGCTTGCGTCAGTATACACAGTTGTTAGGGTCCAGTGTCATTTTTGACCTCATTTACTTTGATTTTTGCAGAAGTTGCAGCAGAATTCTCTTCCTATTGTGATTGTCCAAGTGAACAAGTTATCTTTTGAATGAGATAAAATGTGGGATGGACCTGATTTTGTAAGTTGGTAATAGATTGGATGGTTGAATAATGGTGGTTTGCTATTGGTCAATCTCAAGTGACTGACAGCTTGCCCCGCCCTCACACCAGTGAACACATCATCAGAATCACTGTGAATCACTAATTTTTTAAGTCATTTTTGATTAAATATTATGATGATTTTTTTAAAAAACAATGTGCATATATATATAAGTTATACATTATTAGACACAAAGGTATACATTATGAATAAAGTTAGGGTCCAGAGTCATTTTGTAATCCAATTACTTTTATAAACAAAAATTAATCTTAAAGTCAGCATGAAACAAAAGTGAACGTTTTTTTAATCAGAAAAAAAAATTATAAGCGGGACTAGATTTTGTTACGGGAGTTATTGGATGGTTTAGGTTTACTATTGGTTGATCTCATGTGATTGATAGGTTGCCCCGCCCTCACACCAGTAAACTTATCCTTACCAAAAAAAAAGTCATTGAGAAGCTATATTTGAAGCCATTTTTAATTCAATATTATAATTTATTTTTTTAAATAAAGATGACAAAATATTATTTTATGAAGAATGTTAGGATCTAGATTCATTTTGGACCCCATTTAATTTTATGAATGAAAATTCATCCTAAAGTCAACATAAAAAATCAGCTTTTAGATTGAAAAAAAATTAAGTTAAACATTAATGTTGGGGCCGGGACTTGATTTTGTTCTCTGGAAATTGATTGGATGGTTGAGGTTTACTTCTATCTCATGTGATTATTAGGTTGTCCTGCCCTCACACCAGTAAACACATCATCATTTTGGCCCCCATTTACTTTTATGAATGAAGATTTATCATAAAGTCAACATGAAGCAATGTTGCAAAAGTGTGAATGGATGTTGACTGTAAAAAATGTGGGTGGGAGTTTTGTCCATTAGTAATTGATTGGATGCTTAAATGGTGGTGGTTTGCTATTGGTCAATCCCACGCAAGTAGCAGTTTGTCCCAATCACTGCAACAATATCATCAGAGAAGCTAAAAGAGTGAGAGGCTGTTATTATTTGGATGAAAAATACTGTTGAATATTAACATAAGACCTGGCAACACTGTGGCTCAGTGGTTAGCCCTGTCGCCTCACAGCAAGAAGGTTGGTGGTTTGAGTCCCAGCTGGCTCAGTTGGCATTTCTGTGTGGAGTTTGCATGTTCTCCCTGTGTTTGCGTGGGTTTCCTCCGGCTGCTCTGGTTTCCCCCACAGTCCAACAACATGTGCTATAGGTGAATTGAATAAACTAAATTGGCTGTAGTGTATGTGTGTGAATAAGTGTGTATGGATGTTTCCCAGTACTGGATTGCAGCTGGAAGGACATCTGCTGTGTAAAACATATGCTGGATAAGTTGGCAGTTCATTCCGCTGTGGCAACCCCTGATGAATAAAGGGACTAAGCGGAAGGAAAATCAATGAATGAATAAACATGAGACCTACTACTCCTTTAAAGGGATAGTTCCCTCATAAACAGACAATTCTGTCATCATTTACTTACCATTCACTTGTCACAAACCTGTTTGAGTTTCTTTATTCAATTGAACACAAAAGAAGATATTTTGAAAAATGCTGAAAACCTGTAACCATTGACTTCCATAGTAACTGTTTTCCTACTATGGAAGTCAATGGTTTCTAACGTTATTCAAAATAACTTATTTTGAGTTCAACAGAAACCACTTGAGAGTGAGTAAACAGTGAGGGAATTTTCATTTTTGGGTGAACCATCCCATTAAACAGACGTTTTTTTAAAATCATGTTCTCAAACGTCTCTCAGAATGTTTCTGGTTCAAATGTAACAAGATACTTCTAGAGGGATTTCAAGGATATTTATATGAAGTTCTGAAACAAACTGTTTTCTCACCGAGTCAATAATAAAAGCCTCTGCGATAGTATTCTTTACCTCACATTTTTCTGCCCTAGATTAGAAGGTTTCAGCTGTGAGACGCAGTGTACTATTCTGTTGCTCAGCCGGAGAGTATCAGCTGCGCCTCTGGCCTACATTAAACTGACCTGTTTTCTTATCATCATCATCATCATCATCATCATCATCATCATCATCATCATCATATATTCAGGGCTATTGATGATCGTAGCTCAACTTCTCAGAGAGCCAGATCAAAACTGCATTACTGCTAGCTTAAACCAGATGGTTACGCGCAATCAAAATGCATTATAATTTGGTCGAAGCAGGTTTGACGCAAGTTGTTTTGCATAAATTTGTAGCAAGTTGGAACACAGATCTCAAGGGGTGAATCGTGGGTAATTTCACAGCAGCAGTCTGCCATCCGGTGGCCCTGCTGAAAAATGATCTCAAGCGTGCAAGAAAAGTGCAGGGAGAAAATGTATTGAAAATATGTACAGTAAATGTATTTATTGAGCAATTTATTGTGGCTGGAGATGCGAGTTGTTGTACAGGGGGACACAAGACGCGACAGAAGGAGGCGAGTCCAAGATGGAGGAGACTGAAGAAGGGGGTGGGGGGGTTTAGAAACACTTCCTGTGGACAATGGAGGGTCCGGCCTCTTCGTACTCATCTTTGCTGATCCACATCTGCTGGAAAGTGGACAGGGAAGCCAGGATGGAGCCGCCGATCCAGACGGAGTATTTACGCTCAGGAGGGGCAATCATCTGGAGTGGACAGAAGAGAATTGTATTATTGTCAGCACCGTTATAAAAAAATTATAATTATTACACATTAACAAAAAACGATTATAACAAATGACTTATAACAATGATACCATGGACATTAGGTCAATTTAAATAATAATCGCAATTTATTATTATATTTATTAAATTAAATTATTGCAATTTACAATTACAAATATCAAAATTCTATGTACATATTTTAATATTAAATGAATGTTTGACTATAATAATATTATTATTAATATTAATAATTAATAATATTATTATTAACATTAATATTATTAACAAATAATAACATATAAAATATGCATTTTATAATATTTGTAATATTGTAGCATTGTCAAACAATTACTTATTTATTATTGTGTCAAAAAATATATAAAAAAAAAATTTAATATATATATATTATAAAAAGATCTAATGACCAAGTCCAAAATGAACCAGTCCTAAACTACCTTGATTTTCATGGTGCTGGGAGCCAAAGCTGTGATCTCTTTCTGCATCCTGTCACCGATACCAGGGTACATGGTGGTACCGCCAGACAGGACGTTGTTAGCATACAGATCCTTACGAATGTCAATGTCACACTTCATAATGCCATTATAAGTGGTCTCATGAATACCAGCAGACTCCATACCTACAGACAACGACATTTAGAAGATAAATGAGAGACATGAAACATACATCCATTCACATACATTACACTTAAGGTATAATGCTAATATATTGTAGCGCATATTACATACTGTAGCACAGATTTCATTAAATGTCCACTGAATCAAAGCCTGACCATTTGCTTCCGTGTTTTAAATGACGGTTCTTCTATGATGACGTCAATTTAAGACTTCTGTCACAATATTCCTAACCATGCCCCTCTTACCATTAGTGTGCTATGAGGAAATGATGCACAAAATGAAAAGTCTGCCCGCTACTCAATAATCTGTTTCAGTTGAAATTCATCAACATTCATTCATTCATTTATTCATTCATTTTCTTTCGGCTTAGTCTCTATTCCAGAGGTTGCCACAGCGGAATGAACCGCCAACTATTCTGGCATATGTTTTACGCAGTGGATGCCCTTCCAGCCGCAACCCAGTACTGGAAAACACCCATACACACTCATTCACACACACACTCATTCACTACGGCTATACGGCAATTCACCTATAGCGCATGTCTTTGGACTGTGGGGGAAATCGGAGCACCCGCAGGAAACCCACGCCAACATGGGGAGAACATGCAAACTCCACACAGAAATGCCAACTGGCTCAGCCGGAACTTGAACCAGCGACCTTCTTGCTGTGAGGCAACAGTGCTAACCACTGAGCCACAGTGCCGCCGTACATCAACACATGAAAATAAATGTCTCAGCAACTTCCATTTCACGCGGACTTTAAGACAAGCATATTGATGCTAACCCCCCAAAAAACATTCAATTTGATTTCATGGGGACTTTAAGAGAAGTATTGCCAGTTAGCCATTGTGCTATCAGCTCTATTGGATAAAGAAACAAGATTGATGTACAATGTCAAGACTAAGAGGCCCGTACACCATAAATAGCCCCTCAGCCTCTGGCCATTTACTGAAACACTCCTAATTAGTTCCTGACAAAAGGTGATCCGTCACCGTGTCACCTCTCGAAAAGTGCAGTGTAATGGTCGAAATCTCGCCTGAAAGATGCAGAGCTTTGAATCTTTCTCAGTGGGAAGCTTGACCGCTTGCTGTGCCCGTGGATGTTGGGTTTAATTGTGTTGCTGAGCATGGGCCCATGTGCAAATGATTGAGAATTATTAATAATATGAATTTTTCATCAATGACGATCTAGGCTTGGCATTGGCTCAAAAGGGAGAATATATTTTGAGTGTGGGCTCCTTATTTCAGTGTAGAGCCTAGGATTTTATGAATAATTGATAAAAAACAAGGCAAAATGTAGGGATATTCAAAGCAATTCTGTCATTATGAAGATTCAGATCTGTAAAGGAATGTGCATGATACTGTGGAAGCCCTATAGGAAGAATATACAATTATCTGTGTCTTGTTTTTTGCAAGCTCGACACAGCAAAAGTTGTTTTCTCAAAAACAACATGATAATGGAATTCAAAATTAACAATTAATTTATAATTAATCAGTCAAAAATATTTTGGTGGAATGGGAGCATGTTAAGTTGTGAACATGCGAAAGATTCCTATCATCATTATATGTAACTTTAATAATAAAATAGTTTTTTAATAAATAGGATAATTATTATTTCCCACTAGAAATTGCTTATTATTCATTCATTTTCATTTCGGCTTAGTCCCTTTATTAATCTGGGGTCGCCACAGCGGAATGAACCGCCAACTTATCCAGCATATGTTTTACGCAGCGGATGCCCTTCCAGCTGCAACCCATCTCTGGGAAACATCCATACACACCCATTCACACTCATTCACTACGGACAATTTAGCTTACCCAATTCACCTACACCGCATGTCTTTGGACTTGTGGGGGAAACCGGAGCACCCGGAGGAAACCCACGCCAACACAGGGAGAACATGCAAACTCCACACAGAAACGCCAACTGGCAAGGCTCGAACCAGCGACCAGCGACCTTCTTGCTGTGAGGCGAACGTGCTACCCACTGCGCCACTGTGAGGCCCAAATTGCTTATTATTATGATTTAATTTTGTGTAAATAGCCATTAGATTCATAAGATCATAAGTTAGGAGTTAAAGTCTATACCTTTATTAAATCATTTTAATTCAAATAAAATAACTCATAAAAATAATATTTTTACTTTATAAATAAATTATGAAGCAACACTTAGATCTAATTGTAACCAAGTTTGATACAACATTTTAGAAATCTAGTCGGGAAATCCATTCTAAAACGTTTGCATTATAGGCTAATGATCATAAATTCTTATTCTGACCGTATATTTGAACACAAGTAGAATGCATTCATTACTATGTATATTCAAATGAACCAGTGAGAAACTGACCGATGAAGGAGGGCTGGAAGAGGGTCTCGGGGCAGCGGAACCTCTCGTTACCGATGGTAATCACCTGACCGTCGGGCAACTCGTAGGACTTTTCCAGAGAGGAAGAGGAGGCGGCGGTGGCCATTTCATTCTCGAAATCTAGAGCCACGTAGCACAACTTCTCCTTAATATCACGAACAATCTCCCTCTCGGCTGTAAAAATGAGTTAGGAAGCTATTAATCCATAGTTATTAAATGTGTTTAATTATTTCACAGAAGTTACTAATGACAACCGATAGGTGGTGCCGTTTAGCCTATGTAATGGGGTATAAATCAAAACATTAAAAAAATTAGATGTTACTTTCCACCATTTTCTTACCACGCCGATGCTTTGCGTGATTTATGTGAATAACTTAAGTTAAACAATGAGTGAAGTATTTTATCTTGAAAATAAAAAATAATAATCAATAAAATATTTGAATATTTAAAAAAAAAAAATGGGTACATGAGATGCCAATATTATCACAGTCTGTACATCGAATATTAAAAGCCAACTTATTAGAAGTAACAAATTAGTCTACTTTCAGCAGACCATAAATCACCCTATAAAGTCTTTCTGCAGTAATATTACAGACATGTTGAATATTACGGTACTGTATGGGAATAAGAGAAACTAATGTAGAAGAACAAAACACCACAGATATGCTAATGCTAATATTTTATTAAAATACCAAGAGTAACACTGTTTTAATAACAAAAAGAAATAATTCACTAAGCCATAAATATACAGTACAATTTTGTAGTGCAGCCTTATTATTTGAAGTTATTTGTTTAGGGTCTTTTAAAGGTTGTTCCCCAAACAGGAAATGAAATACAGCAATCACGTAAAAAAATATCTATATATTAAACTTATATATCCAATTCACAATATACTGAATCAACTATGTCAAAGATAAATTACCAGTAGTGACAAACGAGTAGCCTCTCTCAGTCAGGATTTTCATCAGGTAGTCAGTGAGGTCTCTGCCGGCCAAATCCAGTCTCATGATGGCATGTGGAAGGGCATAACCCTCATATACGGGCACATTGTGGGTCACACCATCACCAGCGTCCAGCACAATACCTAGAGCAAATCATAAATGCATGAAAAATGTTCAAAACACACACACACACACACACACACACACACACACACACACACACACACACACACACACACACACACACACACACACACACACACACACAAACATGCTAGTCAGTGTAGGCAATGCTAACCTGTAGTACGGCCAGAAGCGTACAGTGACAGCACAGCCTGGATGGCCACATACATAGCTGGAACGTTGAAGGTCTCAAACATGATCTGCAATACAGTGAATATATGTTTAATATTGATAAAATATCATGATTTGAAAGACGTTATGAAGACTTGCCTGGGTCATCTTCTCCCTGTTGGCTTTGGGATTCAGAGGAGCTTCAGTAAGGAGGACGGGATGTTCCTCAGGGGCCACGCGGAGCTCATTGTAGAAGGTGTGATGCCAGATCTGGGAAAATAATATTAGATTTTTTTCAGTACAGCATAGAGTTTTAGTTAAATTGATGTATTGATGTATTGCTGTCACTTTGTATTATAATTTTTGCCCAGTCTCTACAGTCATGTAGTGTGTAATTAAGAAAAGTTGTAAAAAAAAAGTGTATGTTTTTTTCTGCTGTCTATGGGAGGCTGTTTCCAAAAAATATGGCATATGGTTTGTGCCAAAAATGGGTTGGTTCTATTTGTTTGTACATGTTGTCCAAACCAAAAGTCATTATGTACTTGTGTCATTTTATTTATGTCTTGTTTTGTTGTTTACGGAATTCAGTTTGTGCCAAGGTGCTGTTTGTGAGAACCCATTTTATACCTTAACTCCAAACCTATCAATACTTTGCACTATATATTTGTCTGTTTACAGCGTATTTAAGATACATTTATATATACTGATGCCCCCAAACCCCACCCCTAAACCTACCCCTCATTGAAGGATGAGCAAATCATACTAAAATGTATGAATGAGATTGTACAAATTAATTCAGTTAGCCACTAAATCAAATTAGCCACTAAATCAAAAAGTTATGAATTGCCATGAAATTGCGTTGAAAAAAAAAACAAATTTAAGTTGTTTACACAAATTTGCCACATTGACCAACAGAAAGCAGCTTAGTTTGCAGGTGACTTCTATGTGAGCAGTGCTTTATACATCGCTTCTACCTTCTCCATGTCGTCCCAGTTGGTGATGATGCCGTGCTCAATGGGGTATTTCAGGGTGAGGATGCCTCTCTTGCTCTGGGCCTCGTCTCCTACATAGCTGTCTTTCTGACCCATACCGACCATCACACCCTAACGGAAAGATCATAATCAAACCCATCAGTCACAATCCATGCATTTAAGATGACCTTTTCCTCATGGCTTAAAAACTGCCAATACATTTGATTCCAACACTATGGAATTTAAGGTGCTTACTAGAGTCAAACCTGCAGTTGTAAAGTACATATGAAGAGTTTATTTGATGGTTTATTTGATGGTTTATATGATGGTCATAAAATCATTATGGTCACTTTAATTTAAGGTACATAAGATTCATTCATTCATTCATTCATTTATTCATGATAATAACGTCCTGCCAATATACCTAATATTTTAGGAATAATGTAGAGTTTTTTTATAGTTAACATTGTATAAAAATATATTTTTCTTATCTTATAAAATAAGCAATTTTTGGTTATTATATCAAGGATCATTATTTAAAGGATGTTGGTTTTAGTATAAATTTTATTTCATTTATATGTAAATTTCATATTCATTGACGTTTACAAAGGAAATGCATTTCAATAGTACTTAAAAAATAGATCAAAAATCAATCAAGTTGTAACATCAAAATATAAAAATAGTAAAGGAATTAAAACAGTTGCTATAAGCTCCTACCTTAACTTTATTTTACATTAAAAACTGTATTAACATATAATTTCAATGTTCTATGGACATTTTAAATATGTAAAGTATATATGTTTCTGTATAACTGATACTTATGTACCATTTTCCCTCCTTTTTCCTTCCTGTTTTCCTTTTTCTGTCTTGTTGATGCATGTGAAATTTCTTCTTTAAAGCAATACAGTGGGATATGGCATCAAATGATGTTCCAGCCAATCAAAATCAAGAATCTAACTGACTGGAATAAAGTGAGATATGTCCACATCCAATTTCCCATTCAAATTCCATTAGCAATATTAAAGCATGGCGTTAGCATTACCCTTCCAGGTCAAAGGTCAAAGTGTAAGAAGTCTTGACTTAAAAGATGCTTTACTGATTGGATGTAAATAAGACTAAGCTCCAGATGGCTTAAACGAACGTATGGCATCTCACCTGATGGCGTGGTCGTCCCACAATTGAGGGAAACACAGCTCTGGGAGCATCATCACCAGCAAAGCCGGCCTTCACCAGACCTGAGCCATTGTCACACACCAGAGCGGTGGTCTCTTCCTCGTCACACATGTTTGCTTAGACAGCTGCGACACACACACACACCACACGTCTATTACATTCATATTACAATACATATGTAGCACTTGAAGCTAAATGTAAATGATTCATCTACTGGGCTTTAAAAAAAAGGAGGCTTATTTAGTGTCCTCTTTATGGGAGGCTGGCAGTGTGCTATAAATAATATATAGCTGAGCATAAAAAGCTTGTAATATTTTTATGGTGCTGCGTGTGTATTTGAAGTTGTTACAAATGAGCAGAATACGAGTATTTCTGTTGGTCCACTGTGCATATGAAAAAAAATAATGAATTATTAAAGGGATATTTCATTCAGAAATTCCGGAGCTGGTTGAGGCTGTTTTGTCAGCATAACAGGAAAGATGGGATTTAGGAGCTTTCACAGAAAATTGCAAAATTCACAGATTTTTTAATCTACACTAATACACAAAAATGCAATGTCTTTTATGTCCCTCAAGGCTGTGTTTACAATATATAAAAGTATACAAATCCAGTGGAATTGGAGTAAAAGTCAAAAGTAAAAGTGAGTAAACCTGCTACATTAAGAGCGACAAGTTGACTTAACTTAAAAAAGTGAGTAGACCCATTGTAACTTGGAAATGTTAAGTAAGACTTAACTTTATAATTAATTTTTAATTATGCACTTAGTTTGTTTAATTAATATTATTCAGGCAATGTGTTTACTCTGTTTTTAAAGTAAAGTGAACTAATAGCTTTTTATTTAGAATTCTTCATACTGTAAGTTCTTCAACATATCTCCTTTTGATCTACAAAGTCATGCAGCTTTAAAAATTCAAGATTTATTTAAACTTACTTTATATTAAATGTCTTTACCAAACTAAAGCAACACTGAAATGTATTAATTAATACAACAAACTTATTGTATAAATGCACATTTCTGCATTCACCATACAATAAGTCGCAGCCTTAACTTTGCATTGCACTTACATTACATAACACTGCATGACTTCAACTTATTTACATAATCTCTAATTACAGTTCTATCCTTTAACCAGCAACCCATAAACCTGTCCTCACTTTAATGTTATTTTACAGTACATGCACTTGCAGTGTAAACGAACGTATGGCAGTACATGACAATTATATAAATAATTCATGCTTGTTGTTATGAATTATATAAATAATTCATGACAACATATGTTTTTATGTTCATTATAAATAAACAAAGTTAATCATGTTTAAAACGACTGTTTTTAAAGTTATACAAGCTGTTTTAAGTCAGTTTAATGTAATCTAAGTTCAAATGAGTCATAATGTTAAATTTAAAATGATATTTAATTTAGTTTAAAGGAATAGTTCTCCCAAAAATTATGATTTACTCACTCTTTACCATAACGAGTTTCTTTCTTGTTACACACAATATTGGATATTTTTTGAAATTGTGGAAACCTGTAACCATTGACTTCCTTAGTGTTTGTTTTTCCTACTGTGAAAGTGAATGGTTACAGTTTTCAACTTTCTTCAAAATATCCTCTTTTGTGTTCAATACAAGAAAGAAACTCAAAAAGGTTTGGAACCACTTGAGGGTGAAAAAAATTGTGAGTAAATTTTCATTTTTGGGTGAATTGTCCCTTTAATTTGATCCAACTATAAATGTAAGGCAACCATGTAATATTTGACATGTCGTAAATAATACCTTAAGCAGATTTCCAATGTTCAGCTGAACTAAGAACTAAAAACTATCATCTGATGTCCAGTGAAAAGTAGACTCACCCGGGAGAGCTTGAAACAAGAGGCCTGGAAAACTTGCTCCCTCAAGAGCGGTAGAAAACTAAGAGAGTGAGCGATCAGTTCACCTGCTCCCCTATTTATTCAGAAGCCGCTTGACCCCCATTCAAAAGCTCAAGCCTTTTTAGGACACATTACGACCCCAGCATCACACAAAGGTGGGCCGTACCATTTGAAGACGAGTGTCACAATGGAGACTGTCGACAACGCACAGTTGCATTTAATATTAGAAGGTAATTTATGGCGCTCGGGACTATTGTTGGAAAGAGAGGCGACTAGTTCAACTGGGAGAGAATGGCATCCTAGCAGGCCGATATAAATAAAAAGCCGTGCATTGGTCATAATGGATGGATGGCCATTTGTCTGTTGTCTGTTATCTGTCAGTTATGAGGAACTTCTAGCTGGCCTTCAAAGGAAATCCACATTGCCGCCTCATATGGGTGTGGACGTTACACTGGGAGCACAAGCCTAACCAAATGAGGCATGATTTTCGACACAAAATAAAAGCATGGCCTCTAGGAAACTGACAGCGGTGCCATTTTTTGTGGTTGTCTGAGTGGGTGGGCCAACAATTACGAGCAATTTGATTGCATAGTGTCGAGAGAACGGCATTGTGCTGTTGACTTTGACACATGGTGCATTTTACGAGAGAATTTTTAACGCTGTCTTTTGTGTTGTGAGGACTCTTGGACATGTTTGATAAACTGTTAACGTGTAATTAGTACGGCGTGAAAATGAAGTCGTTTTAAGTGTAGTAGAGAGTGATTATGGCCTGTCCCACTTCTGAGGTCTCAACCTTCTTGACTTTCTAATAAGTCAAATCATACAACAACAACATTTGAGGTTTGGTTTATTGCGGTCAAACATATCTCCGTTAGCGTTTGTTAATTCTTAACTATATATTACATAAAACCAGCTAAATATAATATGTTTATTTTTGTGCAATACTGTTACCTAGAGTTTTTATTTGAAAGGAAAACTATTGCATTTTTCTTCTAGTGAACTTATGTATTTACAATATGTATTTATTTGCTTAGTTGCTCATTTAATTAATCTACAATATTTAGCAGATGTCTTAACCTTTTGCTTTATTATTAAGTAAAACTATTAAAATGTTTTCCAATAATTGAAATATTTGAAATAAGTATTTATTGTTTATATACTTGCTTTCTCTTCCCATATTTAGCAGAATTCATACCAGGAGTGCCCAAACTTGTTCCCGTAGAGCTTCAACCCAAATCAAACACACGTGAACCAGCTAATTATGCTCTTGCTAGGTATACTCTACTAGAAACTTTCTGGCAGGTGTGTTGAAGCAAGTTGGAGCTAAACTCTGCAGGACATCAGCCATCCTGGAGAGAGTTTGAGCACCTGTTTTGTACTCTTTTACTTTTAAAAAGGCTCATTTTACAACTTTCTCATAGAGTTAACAGTTGAGTTTGACCATTTATGAATACATTTAGCTGATCTCCAGGTCTGGTAAGAGTAGGCTACTTTTAGCTTAGCTTAGCATAGGTCATTGAATCAGATTAGACCATTAGCATCTCACTAAAAAATGACCAAATAGTTTTAATAATTTTGCTGTCATACCATGTCTTACCACCCCCAATTTATGTGTATTGTTAATTATTTGAAGTGAAATTAGCTACACCTGTATAACGCTAAAGCTGAATCCCTTTACCAATATGAACGAGTGTTGAATACTGCAACATAATATCTTTTTCTGTCAAAAGGGCTGTCACTTGAGATAATAACAATAGTCAATCACACTGAATCCTAAGGTCAAATGTTAGTCAAAGTTTTGACTGTGAAGGGCAGCTGGCCATTTGCATTATTCAGTTCACAGAGAGATAATCCACAGTCTCTGAGCTCTGAGTCTCCAGAGGCCTGAAGCCTGGCATTGAGTCAGCTGGAGACCACACACACTAACACACAGATACACACACACTTTCACAGTAGCATCACTCTAACACCTGGCATTACATTCACTCTCACACGCTGACAGACTGACAGACATACACACACACACAC
>CAIGQW010054212.1:8197124-8216303 GCA_903798125.1 Danio choprae | reverse complement strand
ATATATATATACAGTATATAGTACCTGAATATTTAGTACCTGTTATGTACTAAATGCATAAAAGGGATTTTTTTATTGGTCAATTTTATGTAACAGGATGAGCTAGAAAAACTAAAACTGTTCATTTTGATCTTACGATTTGAGGAAAGAAAAATAGAATAGACTTACCATCATTGTTTTCATCCAAAAGTTCGAATATCCTATCGCAGATTTCACCAGCAGTCATGTTGATTCTGTTTTTCTTGAGCTTGCAAAGGATCTAAAAACAAGACCAAGAAACTCCTTAGAAAAAAAAAATGTTTAAAGGAATAGTTCACCTATAAATGAAAATTACCCCATTATTTACACACCCTCAAGCCATCCTCTGTATATATGACTTTTTTCTGTCAGACAAACACAGTCTGACTAATTTCAACATTTATCCTGGCTCTTCCATACAGTCTTGGATAGTGCCTTGAAGCTTTTTTTAAAGTGCATAAATCAGTCCTAAAAATAACCATATGTCACCAGGGGGTTAGCGCACACTGTTATAAATGATTAGTTGACTTTACTTAAAATAATGGAGTAAACCTGTTTCTTTATAACAATTAATTGACTTTACTTAAAAAAAAAGTGAGTAAACCCATTGCTTTTAAAAAAATGTAAGTAAATTAACTGTGCTTAATTCTAAAAGTGGGCAGCATGGTGGTGCAGTGGGTAGCACAATCGCCTCACAGCAAGAAGGTCGCTGGTTCGAGCCTCGGCTGGGTCAGTTGGCATTTCTGTGTGGAGTTTGCATGTTCTCCCCGTGTTCACGTGGGTTTCCTCCGGGTGCTCTGGTTTCCCCCACAATTCCAAAGACATGCGGTATAGGTGAATTGGGTAAGCTAAATTGTCCGTAGTGTATGTGTGTGAAAGAGTGTGCATGGATGTTTCCCAGTGATGGGTTGCAGCTGAAAGGGCATCAGCTGCGTAAAACATATGCTGGATAAGTTGGCGGTTCATTCCGCTGTGGCGACCCCAGATTAATAAAGGGACTAAGCCGAAAAGAAAATGAATGAATGAATAATTCTAAAAGTTAAGTTAAATCAACTTAACAGTTCCAAGTTACAATGGGTTTACTCACTGTTTTAAGTAAAGTCAACTTGTCGATTTTAAGGCAACTGGTTTACTTACTTTTTTAAAGTAAATAATCACTTTTTGAAATGTTTTTACTAAAATATTTCAAATTTTAAAAATATAAACTCCAATCACGGACTTCTGGCAACGGCCAGATGCACATTATGCATGACTGACATAACCAATGAAACATAAAGTAAGCTCCTGGAACAACTTACCACATAGTTTGTTTACCACAGAAGATGGCGACAAATAAGAAAAGAACTTGGTTTGGGGTTACTGTATAATGTTATATATTACTCTTAAGATGTGTCTACCCATCTTACGTCACAGGTTGTATATGTCAGTTGCACATAACATGCATGTTGAAATATTTATGTTACAAAAACATCGCTCTGCTTCATAAGACATGCTTTAACACCCTGGCAGCATATTGGCTGGTTTGACTGCGATTATGCACTTTTGGAAGCGAAATAAAAGCCACTATCCAACCCCATTATACAGTATGTAAGAGCCAGGATATTAAAACCTGGCATATTTCATAACTCATATTTTATTTCATACTTTAATTTTTGGTTGAACTGTTCCTTTAAGATGGTTCAAAATGAAGATGATTCTTACCCTTATGACATGTATGACCTCCTGTCTGTCCAACTTTCCATTCTCATCTCTATCATAGACTTTAAAAGACCATTTTAGCCTGTCCTCCAGGTTTCCTCTCAAGACCAGATGGACGGCGGCTACAAACTCCATAAAGTCTATGACGTTATCCTGCAAACGGTTGATTAGCTCATCATTTATGCACATAATCACAGCTTATGCATAGAAATTGCTGCTTTGTAATCAGTATTGAGAAGTTTGCAACAATTCGTACCCTGTTTGTGTCAAAGGACTTGAAGATGGTCTCCATGTACAAAGCCTCCTCTTCTGATGAGCTCTGAACGCCGAAGATCCTGCGAAATTCGTGCAGATGCAAAGCTCCACTAGGACACACTTTCATGAATCTAGTGTAAAGAGGCTGAATTTCTGTTAGCTCCACTTCTTCTTCTTCATCGCTTTGATTCTGGCCCATGTTCAATTTTTGGGCAATACGGAAAAGTTCATGTGAAAACAGCCACGGCAGTCCAGGCGAATGTGTCGAGCAGCATTCTCCTCCTCACAGATAACTTGACATAATCTGCTTATGACTAGAAACGTGTTGCCTTATACTATGAACGGACTGGTATTTTTAGATGGACTAAATCTCATTGCTCTTTGATCCGATGTGTAGAAGCTTCTCCTGGTGAAAGTTCACGATCTACTTTTTTTTCAATGTTTCATTCTAAAATTTGTACTTGAGCTTGTTTTGCAAGGAGATGTTATTTTAAGTTTGCTACTTTTAAAAAAAAGTATGCTTTATGCAGTGTGTTGCCTGCCTTTTTGCAGTTGTTGAGCTGAGCAAATTGAGCAAATTGAGCTGAAACAACACAATTCTTGATCTTTTTGGGGGGAGGGACAACTAAATTGTTTTATGTTCAGTCCACTTAAATTTGTTAAAACTAATGAGTTAACTTAATTTTTCATCATGTTGTCCCAACAGAAATCAATTGTGTGGAACCCAGAATTTTTACAGTGTTGGAGAAATTTACTTGTAATTTCCAAGTGAAAATAGTCTACATTTGTTTATGTTCAAAAATACGCAAAATAGTTAATTATGAAAGGCCTTGTTTTTTGACTATACCTGTAATTAGGCAGATTACAGTGGTTTCTATTAAATAAATAATTATATTAGTAAATAAAAAAAATTATGAATTATATAATGTATGAATGAAACTAAAGAAAGTGGCCTTAAGAATGAATGAATAAATTAATTAATGATTAAAACATTACTAGAGTAACAAATAGTGGTTTACAAGACATATTATATTAGCATTGTTTACAAAAATGTTTTATACTGTTTACTTAACATTACTTTTTACAAACACTCCAAATCATACATTATATTGTATATTCACCATATTATTTGTATAAATATACCAGATCATAAAATTATATGATCATATATCATAACTATAATCAAATCATATATTACAATTAATATCATAACTTTAAATCAGCTTCAATTTAATTATTCAATTTAATTAATTATACATTTTTCTTCGGTTTAGTCCCTTTATTCATCAGGGGTCGCCACAGTGGAATGAACCGCCAACTTATTCAGCATATGTTTTAAACAGCGGATGCCCTTCCAGCTGCAACCCAGTGCTGGTAAACATCCATACACACTCTTTCACACCCATATAGTACGGCCAATTTAGCTTATTCAATTCACCTATAGCGCATGTCGTTGGACTGTGGGGGAAACTGGAGCACCAGGGAGGAAAACATGCAAACTCCACACAGAAATGCCAACTGGCCTAGCCAGGATTTGAACCAGCAACCTTCTTGCTGTGTGGCGACAGTGCTAACCACTGAGCCACTGTATGACCTTAATTAATTATTCAATATATTTATTTATTTTTATATAAATATTATTTATATTATTTATGAAACATACTATTTTGATTACATTATACATAATTTGATTTTGGAATAGAATATGCATGAGATGAAATGTAAAAATAAATATGCATCATATCTTAATCTAATAGGTGAGATTCATCCATCTCTATCCATCTTCAGCTTTGAAACTTTTATGCGCAGCTGGCAGCACAAAGAAGTAAAAAATAAATCAAGCTAACATCCCTCAGAGTCTCTCTAAATGATTAATTGATCATCTTGAAAGATCGATTATTCATGAAGTCATTGCTGATTTAAATCAGATAGCCAACATACTCAATTATACCAGTGTCACAAAACGTCTTGTGTGACTAGTTAAGTTAAGCCCTGACCGCCCATCATCTAGATTGCCTTTTAATGGAACATATGGCTCGAGTGGGGGGTTTAAAAGGGGTAAAACCATTCTCAGCATTCTTACCTTTCCTTTATCTCAAGCAGCTGTCCTGACAAGACCTTTTACCTACAGGCTAACTATAAATAACCCTTTAACAGGTTAAGCCAAGTATCAGAGTTCAGCTGCGGTCAGACAAGGTGAAGGAAATGAAAGTTAATAGAAACAACAACATCCAACTCCAAGGAGGTTACTGTTGATGTCATACATTAATTATTAGGATTAGATAGATAGATAGGCAGACAGACAGATAGATAGATAGACTATTGTGTTTTGAATGACAAATTCTTAAAACCATAAATACAATTTGCAAAACACAATTCACATATTGAGAAGTAAAAGTACATACATATACAATTTTCAAATTACATTTTGGATTTAAAAATGTATTTGTTGATACAAAAAATGTTGTTGTCAACAAATCAATTTTTAATTTCAACAATTCAGTTTAAATGGCACTCTATGGTGATATTTAAATGGTGAAAATACAATTTCTGATTTTAACATTTATATTTTTGTTTTCAGATATTACAATTGAATTGTTGATATCAAAAATCTTAATTTTTATTTCAACAATTAGATTTTTCATTTCAATAATAATTTTTTTTATATTAATAATAAAAGTTTTGATTTCAACATTTAAATTTGTCATATTGAAAATTTAATTCAAAATATAATTTCAGATATCAATGCAATTTCATTTTTGATATCAATAATGAAATGTTTGATATCAACAACTGATATTTTAAAATATATATACGGTTGAAGTCAATATTATTTGCCCGACTGTGATTTTTTTTCTTCTTTTCAAATATTTCCCAAATTATGTTTAACAAAGCAAGGAACATTTTTAAGGTCAATATTATTAGCCCCTTAAGCAATATTTTTTTCCGATTGTCTACAGAACAAACCATCATTATACAATGACTTGCCTAATTCCCCTAACTTGCCTATTTAACCTAATTAACCCAGTTAAGCCTTTAAATGTCCCTTTAATATGAATACTAGTATCTTAAAAAATATCAAGTAAAATATTATGTACTGTCATCATGGCAAAGATAAAAGAAATCAGTTATTAAAACTATTATTTAAAAATGTGTTGAAAAATCTTCTCTCCGTTAAACAGGAATTGGGGGACAAATATTCAGGGGGGCTAATAATTCAGGAGGGCTAATAATTCTGTCTTCAACTGTATAATTATTTATCCGAATTTTCTGAAATCTGCACAATTCACTTGAATGACCTACAACAAGGTGAAAACAGTGATTTTCGCAGAAAGGTAACAAGTTTGTACCCCTGACATATACATTATATTTAGTAAATGTATTTATTTTGAGACTGATCTGGTTCCATATTAAATGTACCATTCTAATTTAATATTTGCTAAACAGGTCAAGTCCATTCATGCCCTCTTTTAACTGTGTTTCAGAACTCTGTTTTAAGAGAAAAGTTTAACATCGCTCATAGTGAACTCTGACATGGATGCAGAACCACATCAATTTCACTTCCGGCCAATAAAAGCCGAATCCACCTCCGTTTCACCTCTAGTCTTCTTTTTGATGAGGTGATATATTATTCAGCAGCATGTAAGAGGCAGTTTGTTAGGACAGACGGTGGAGACATTAAAGGTTTCTCACCTTTTCTCAGCTGTCATTACTGTCAGCGTAATCCTCTGAATCACTGTCAGAAAACACAGATTTGTAGAGCCAACGTTTTATAAAACATAAATAAAGAAGTGTAGCTAATATGACATTTCTTGCTCTCAAAGGGACCGTTCATTCAAAGAGGAAAATTTGCATGCAATTCAAGATGTAGGTGACTTTTTTTCTTCAGTAGAACATCAATGCAGATTTGTAGCTGAAATTGTGGTCCTTGGTGATTCATAAAATCAAGTTATCTGAGTAAAAAATAATAATAGCCATGGCTCTAGACAATACAGTAATGTCTTATGAAGTGATGCTGTTTGTTTAGGCGAGGAGGACACGTGTTGCATTGTTCATATGTTATATAAAAAAGTTATTAATAAACAGCATCACTTCACAAGTTTGTTTCAGTTGTTGAAAAAGATGAGAACACTGCATGGATATAGAAAACCTACAAGCTACAATCACTCAAATGACCTTTTACAAAGCGTGTCCAAAACTGTCACTTTTAGTTTAGTTAGGTTCTAAATAGTGTTTAGTTTCATACACAGATTTTTTTTTGCTTCATAAAACCTGAATGGATCAATTTTGTTTGGCTTGTATATGTTTTGTTGCCTCTCAATCACAAGGAATGCAGTTTCAACTGAATATCTAAGTTCTACTAAGAAAAAAAAGTCACATACTAGTAAATTAAAAACACATTTTCATTTTAGGAAGAATTGGCCTATTATCTGTTTAAAACTTTTATGACCCAGCTTTTGTACAAATGACTTTTGAACATACTTACCCCCATATGAGTTATAACACGGATAAACCATCCAAAACTACACATAAAAAGCCTTAATATGTAATAGAAAAATAGAAATATATTAAATTAAATGGCTTGTGTTTGCAGCTTTGTAATCATTCAAATACAAAAATCCTCGATATTTTGAAAGACACAAAAAGGCCAGATATGTCACAGAAAACATTTGTTCTGGTTTACCTAACTGAAGGTGTTACATTAAAATGTTGTCTCGGTTCCTTATCAAACATTTACTGAGGTAAAATTTGTGTTAAAATACCCTCAGAATTTCCTCATCATCACCCGAACATAAATAGCGCTCTGCTGCCGCCTATCGACGAACAACAGCATGATCTCTCAAATTCCGTAAACATCCCCAACGTCACTTCCGCCTACATTCGCACGAAAAACATAGCAAACGCTGTATTTATTTCGTATTAAGCGCTATTTCCAGCCTACATTTTGCGTCTCCATCAACACTGACGTGCAGAGACGCCCTTTCTAAAGCACGGCTGTATAAATAGCCTCAGTGATGAAGGTGAGTGGAGGATTTGCTTTTATTTTGCGTGACAGTATTAAAAGCAAACCTGTTCATACCTTATTCTGCACGAGCACAAACTGTTGAGTATTTATATTATATTTAAATACATATTTTAGCCTTTTTGAGGGTGTGGCAATAACTGCAATGTCGTCGTATAGATGTTATGTTATCTCATAGATAAGGGTATGATGAAACCCTAAACAGGACAGCTGACAATGAGTCGATGTCTAAATATACTATCCCAACGGCGTGATAATGCAAAATATAGCCGACTCTTTGAGCTTTGCAGGTTTACTTTTCATTGTTTTTGCTGCCATAATGTTTATTTTAGTTGTATTATTGGACATTAAGATGATGATGATATTAATGATGATAATGATGATGATGGTATTTGGGTCATGTTATGTATTATCTTTAGCATATTTTCATAAATGTCACTTAATGAAAGCTTTTATATTCACACCATGACATGAAGTTACATGAGAGCATAAACTTGAAATTAATTGTGGTATTTGTTAAAAATGGTCTGTTTTAAAATTAAATAAAGTAGTTAATACTACAAAAACAACATATAAAGGTTAAAATGTTACTTTTTTATATTTATGTGATATATGCAGATGGTAAGTTTGGTAACATACACTGTATTACAGGAATGACTTATTTACGTTGAAGCATGTTTGTTTATGTATCAACAGTACGAACTGTATCATTTTGTTAATTTAAGGGCCCAAGTACAGAGACTGAGGTGATTGAGGAAGCACCTGCTGACCCAAATAATGAAGAACTTCCACCTTATCTGCGTGAAGAACCACCTGAGGGTATGTTCAGCCTTGTTTATACTTTCATAATGTTTTGATCTTAGTTATAAATTCGTGTATATAAATCAATAGTATTTTGTGGTCATTTTTTTTACAAATAAAAATGTGCTGAATATATGATGGTGATATGGCAGTCAGAAAAACATTTATATGAAGGGAGAAAGGAAAATGTATGATTTAGGATTTTTAAAAAACATTTTTAAGGGGATGTTTAAACATTCAGCTGAAAACAAACTTTTGCACATTTATGTAGAAGGGGCGAATCTATGGCTACTGGGCATGTACAGTAGGTTTAGACACAATTTAATGGCTAAATTAATAAGTAAAAGAAAAAAAAATCTTGTTCACTTCCAGCTGCAGCTCTATCCCTTCTAGCAACAACCCTGCAGGACTGATGTCCTGCAGATTTTGGCTCCAACGCTAATCAAACACAACCAAACAACCTAATTGTATTAGTAAAGTAGTATACTAATAAAATTATACTTGAAGCTTCCGGGTAGGTGTGTTAAAGCAACTTGGAGCCAAACTCTGCAGGACCTCCAGGACCAAGTTTGGTGACTCCTGATGTAAACTATAAAAATGGGATTTTGTGCAATGTTGAAGTCAATGTGTAGTACATGTTCAGTGTATAAATGAGTATTTGACACGCAAAACAGCAATGGTAGATTATAAGACCAACATTGTTGTCAATATGTTAAACATTAAAAAACAAAAAAACAAAGGAAAGGTTTTACTTTTTGTACACTAAATACATCCTTAGTCATATTTTTACCTTACTGAATCATTACTTTTAGCTAAAAAAAAAAAAAAAAAAAAAAGGCTTTTAAAAAAAAAAAAAAAATCCAAATATCCAGAACTGGATTCTTTGTCATTTTACATTTTGGAATATACACTACTGTTCCAGGTTGGTAAAAAATGTAAAAATATTTTTTTAAGTCTCCTATGCTCTGAAAAAATATATTAAACTGTAATCCTGTAGAATATTATTAAAATTTTAAATAGCCTTTTTCTGTTTGATTTTGCCACCTTGACGCCTTTGTAAACTGTAATAATAAAAATCCATTATTATCTATCATCACTTAGTAATGTTGTAGTAAAGTATAGTGATCTGCAGAGGGCCACACTGACCAACACAACATAAAGTAAGATTACAGGAGTGAAAAATCAAATTGTATGAAGGTTTAACTAAGCTTAATACCCAAATCCATTCATCCATCCAAACTGCTTCCCGGAAAGCCCTGCAGGTGCCCTCTGGTACACAACTGGAGTTAATAACGGGCATGTAGGCTATTTTAATGCCTTTCATTAAGAGCTAAAGATCTCTCAGTAACCCACCATGTTTAAGTTAAAGTAGGCTTTTGTGCCCAAACCGTAATCAATGTCCTCTCTTTGTTCGCGGTGCTATTTGATCTTTACGTCCAGGGACGGCACAACGAAACAAAGCCCTCTTGTCTTGTCTCTTTATAAAAAAAAGTCTCCTGGAGGTGAAAGCTCTGATGCCGCTGCTTGGCTAGAAACAGTCTCTTTAGTTTAAATGGCTGCATTATGTTGCTATAAATTGCTTTGGGATTCTCGGTGCCTGCTGCCCACCAGTGCATCACAGGTGATTGCATAACAGCAAATGCCTGCCCTCTAGCTTTTTTGGCTGGTGCCTCTGTGCAGATCCTGAAATAGTTTATTATATCGCTGTGATTCTGTCCGTTTTTGTTGCCGGGAACTCGCATAGATCCAAAATCTGGGACGTGCATATTGAGTTGTTTGTTCTGATTCGGGGTGTGTTGGTTTTGTAGATGTACACAAAGGCAAAAGCTATTCCGGGTAAATCAGACTGTGTATTTTGGTGGCCATCATGATGCATTTTAAAGCATCATGATGAGCAAATAGCAGGACGGTTTGATGTACTAGGTAATATTTTATGCATTTTTAAAAAAAGAATGAACAGAAAATAGCTTTGCAACTAACAACTCTGAGTAATCAAATAATGACTTGATTATATTCTCGATTAATTGGATTGTAATGCAAATTTTTACTTCAAGCCTTCAAAAATCAAGCCTTTTCATGTTTTGGAATTAGTTTTTTTACCAGTATTATCGATTAGTTGTATCGATTATTAAAAGAGTCAGACAGTACTCAGTTCACTAAATTAACTCACTGAATCGATTCATCAGGCTGATTTAAATGCAATATCTAATTCTTGGGGAAATTTGTTGTTTAGTATTAGTACTTGCATTACTAGTTTTATTGATTACTTGTGGCATATTTTTGTTGATTCTGTAACTTCTCTTACCAATTCAGTGAGTTAATTTAGCAAAATAGTGGTTATAATCAAGGTTACATCTATTATATACTTGATTAATCTGATTGAAAATGTCTGTTATATGTACAGTATAATATCAAGCATTCTCATGTCTTGAATCAAGTTTGTTGTATTTTTTTTCCATTGGCTTTGAATTTGAATTTGAATTTCCATAAATTCCGTTGTATTTATTAGTTGTATCACTCATTGAAAGTACTGTAATTATTTGTTTCTTAGTTGATTTAGTAAAGCGTCCATTAGGCTAATTTAATTGCGACTCCTAAGTCTTGTTAAGGGATTCATTAGAAGAAACGACTTTTCATAGTTATTTATTCATAAATGAGATCATACTGCTCGCTGGATATTTCTGGTGAGTCATTTTTGGTGAATTAAAATATCCTATTTGATGAATTAGATGTCCTAAAATGAAATGTTTTTTTCATTACCATCTTTGTAACTTGGAACTCAGAAATCCATGAATCTGGATCATGTGTATTGAGTTGTTTGTTCTGGTTCAGAGCATGTTGTTTTTAGAAGCTTCTTTTGGAGGCGTGAAACAAACTGTCTTTTTTGTAAAAATAGCCATTATGTTAACAGGCGTTTAGGAGAAATTAGTTTTGATCTTTAGCACTCAAGTGCATTGCGCCAGTTCACAAGGAGGGGGACTGTCTGGATCAGTCGTAATATCACTGAGCAAATAGCAGAAGGGATTGAAGTACAAGCAGACTGATCCTGGTTCAGTATCTCAGCAACCCCACGTAGATCATCTTAGAGTTTTAAAGCCCAGAATGCCGCATTCTGTCATGGTGCAGAGTGAAATACGTTTGTCTGCAGTTGTGTAAAAGCAAACCACTTCATTTGAAGTTTGGTATAACATAAAGCATAGCATCGCATAAAATAGCGAAGTATAACATAGCATAGCATAATATAACATAGCATAGCATAACATAACATAACATAGCATATAACATAGCATAACATAGCATTGCATAACATAGCATAGCGACAGCATAACATAACATAGCATAGCATATAACATAGGATAACATAACATAGCAAAGCAACATAAAATAGCATAGCATATAGCATAACATATCATAATAACATAGTATAACAGCATAACATAACAAAATATTTTATCACCACTGTGTCTGAGATTTTTTCACACAAAAAAATGCCTCCTTTAGTAGAAGTAGTAGATATTACATTTAAATTTGTCAATTTCTCAAGTCAGTGTTTACTGTTGTTTAGTAGTGTTGTTTACAATAATGCTCAATAATGTCATTGTTGTTGTTTCTTCTCTCCTTTGTATTTCCATCTGTGTAACAAACAATGGCCCGGTTCGGATCTGACGTCTTCTGGATAAATTTGATATTGCAAATAACGATTCCAAGCACATTTGTGAGCTGCTCATACATCATATAGACAGTTTTTTTTTTGTTTTGTTTTTTTAAAAAGAGGTTGCACATGTACAATAAGAGGTTAAACAATAATTGCAGTAACATTGCTTACAAACAACTGATTTAAAATGTAGGCTGTTGATTTCTTCATGTAAAAAAAAAAAATAAATTTTTCTAGTACTAGTATTTCCAGCTCCCCTGATTTCACGAGACAGCTCAGACATTAATTTGCACCAGTATCTGCATTTTGATTTAGTCCATTATATACCAGTCATGTTTTAGTACCAAACCCTACTTATCAGTGTAATTCATTTTTACCATTTCTGAATGGACTAGGAAGAGCAGCTCCTATGTGTCTGTGTGTAAAGTTTTGATGGAAAGTCAAGTATGAATAAAACAATGAAGCTGGAATCTTCTCATCTTGAGATTTTACCAGGTTGTAGATACTCATGTTGTTAACAGGGTTTTTATCTTGAAAAAACTAAACAAAAACTTTTGCACTCTAACCATGATAAGCAAAACCTGCCTAGAAGAGTTGTGGTGTTTGAGAGATCAATTCTGCATCGATTCTGAGATTTTCAAAGTGCATTGCTATTCTCTCTTCAATCAATTCTGAGATGGCACTCAAGACTAGTTTTTAATAGTAACCATAAAAAGTTCATGAGGAAAATTGCATTTAAGTTGGCTCTTATGTCATGAGATTAATGTAAACCTCTCACTATGGACACACTTGTAATTTGCTTAAACATTTTCTAACTTCATTAATGACTTTGTTTTAGATTAAAGTGGTATTTATAAGGAATTGGAAGCAAGCAGCTGTTTATAAACAGTAAAGCACCATCTGCTGTTAAATAATAAACTCTATATCATCTCGAGAGAATAGTGATGCATTTTGAAAATCTCAGAATCAATGCACAGTCAATTTCTCTAGCTATTTTTTTGTCACAGCTCTACTGCCTAAAACCTTTAGGGCAGGGTTGTCCAAAATCGGTCATGGAGGGCTGATGTCCTGCAGATTTTAGCTCCAACTTGCCTCAACACACCTGCACGGATGTTTTTAGAAAGCATAGTTAGAGCTTGATTATTAGCCCAGGTGTGTTTGATTGGGTTGGAACTAAACTGTGCAGGACACCAACCCTCCAAGACATCCGAAACTGCATACTTCCATACTATATAGGGCGCTAAAAACAGTATGGGAGCCGAGTAGTATGTCCGAATTCATATAATTCGAAAATCAGTATGCGAGAAGTTCCCGATGACCTATCCCATGCATGCTGCGTTATCCCATGATGCCCCGCGAGAGAATTCATGAATGGGAGTGAAGTGACGCAACTGACGTAGGTCGCGTGACCATGACAAAATGGCGGATGTAGTACATCCGAATTCCATTCATACTGCTCACATTCATACTGTATAGAGCATACTTTTCTAACGGCCGATTAGTATGTTTAAATTCAAATGCAGTACCTACTGAGTAGTAGGCTGTTTCGGACACAACCTGAGTTTGGGCACTCTTGCTTTAGCATGTTTGGCCTGGTTTGTTGCTGACATCTTGTAGACAAATTAAGTTGAGCAAAAACGATTCAAAGCACTTGTGTAAGCTACTAATACATCGCATGCATGATTTAAAAAGTCTAGCTGCACACGTACAGTAAGAAGGTTTAACAGTTACTACAAATTGCAGTTATATTACGTACAGGTTAATGATTTCTAAATGAATTTATATAAAGCATGTTTACAATCGTCTACTTCCAGGGTGCGAATTATACATTGACGATCGGAGGGGTCAAGTTTTTTGGTTATGTTAGGTAATATTCCTCAGTGAACCAAATTTATATATTTAATTCAATTACATCTAATTTATTAATCAAACTTGTTATTATGTTTTCAGTGTTTTGAGGGATATTGAGTGAGGTTTGCTTTCCTGCACCTATTAATGGATGACCATTCATTCAGGCATTAGACTGTCAGGCATGAAACTTGCCTAGAAACCAGGTATGTGTTGTAAGAAGCAGGAAAGCTTTATTTCCTCATGCTGGAGAGTCCCTTTAGGGTGTTTGGTCGTCTGAGGTCAGACACAGTCACAGAGGATTTGGAGCGGAACCAGACAGACTAGCCCACATGCTAATATTCATGTGGAAAAATTCAGGCAAAATGGAGCTGTCCTCCCTGAGGCGTTCAGTGCTGCTGCAGACAGTGTGTGTTTTACAGGCGTTTCTTCTGTTGATGCAACATTTGCACCTGATTTTTTATTTTTTATTTTTATTTTTTTTATCCCCAAGCCTGTACTGTTACCTCATCTGTAAATGTCAAATGTGAGGATGGAGTGAAAGGCAGGGTGGTAATTTTTAGCAAATTACGGGTGGTGAACGTAGTTGTTTCACAATTATGTCCTTTGTGTGTTTTAGTGCGCCGGCGAAATTCAATCAAGCTTAGATTGTGAAGCCCTGTCGGTGTGATTGCACTTTATTTTTCTGAGCGAGCAGACTGGAACTGACGTAAACCTGGGAAATATAATGCCATAGGTTCATTCTGTTAGCTAATTCGAGCTTCTTTTGATCGCATGCATTTGAAGCATGCTCGTTGAGGCGATCATTTAGACATCTGTGTTTGTGTTTGTCATGTAGAATATCAGCTAACTTGACATTTTGACAGAGAAATTGCAGTTCTTCCTTGACTTGCATAACATACGGTTGGTTACGTTTATTCAATGAGGGTTTGAAGATTGACAACTGTATTTATTAGCAGATGTGTGAGTCTCAGTTGTCTTGGAATGCCTGTAACCGTGGCAACCAACAACTGTAGTAAGTGTCTCTAAACACATTGAGTTGCATCTTTTTGGTTTTATTTTGGATTTCATGCTCACAGGTCTTAGGCCAAAAACTGTGTTTTTCTGTGTTTTGCCTCGAGCTATGAGACCACAATTTCAGAAAAATTTACATTATCTGACCAACTTAAATTTGGGGTCTTGTAAAAAAATATCTAACAGCAAGTAAATGATAATTCAAAAGAATTAAAATATGAGATAAAACTTTTAATTGGCGGATCATTCCACTGTGGATGACCCCTGAAAAATAAGGGTTTAAGCCGAAAGAAAATGAATGAATGAATGAAAACTTTCAATTTGCATAAAGTTGTTTAAAGCTAGTTTTGAACTACTAAACTAATGCTGTTGTTGTCTAAAATACGTTTTATTATTCACACATACAGCCCAAGATGACTCCAAAGAATGACTAAAGAAATAAAAAATTTAGTGATTAAAAGTCATTTTTATCTGATCACAATTAAATCTAAGAGCAAACTCATAAGCAAAGTATATATTTGAATGATTTAATATATTTAGCTTATGTCAATAGTTAATAAAAGTGCAGATGAATGTCTATTTGAGTGTGAATAGTATGTTTTATTAATATTTTATTTTTTTTAACATGTAACCAAAACTACGATTATGTCCAAGATGTCAGTGGAGTTCTGTTTGCGCATCACAAATCAAAACAAATAGAGTTACATCACCCAAAAGTGGACATTCTGCCATCATTTACTTACTTCACAAAATACATTGCTTTAATACTTTTTCATAATTTCTATGAGCACAATATTATTCAACTTTACAGGGATGAAGACAGAAACATGAATAACAGCATCATGGGAAAGTTGCAATCTTGAAAGTACAATGTTTACATTTTGCATTTTATTTAGCCGTGTTTTTTATGTTGACCTGTAATCATTCGTTTTTTAAAAGTTTTTTAAAAATTTATAAAAAAAAAAGTATACACATTAAAATGTAAAAAGAAGTAGACCTTTACATGAGGTCAGTATACAGCGGGGAAAATAAGTATTGAACATGTCACCATTTTTCTCAGAAAACATATTTATAAAGGTGCTGTTGACTTGAAATTTTCCCCGGATGTTGGTAACAACCAAAGAAATCCATATATGCAAAGAAAACTCAACTAATCAGATTGTAAATTAAGTTATGTGTAATAAAATAAAATGACACAGGGAAAAAGTATTGAACACATGAAGAAAGGGAGGTGCAGAAAGGCAGTGAAAGCCCAGAAATCTCTCAGTAGTTCTTCAGCAACCCTCTGCCCTTCGTCAGTGTAAATGAATATTAGCTGCTTCAGTCCAACATCTACATTATCGGGATGATGAAGATAAAACCAGTGTGGACATTTCAGCAACACGATGATCCAAAACACAGCCAAGCAAAGTGGTTCAGAGAAAGAAAATCAAGCTGTAAAATGGCCCAGTCAATCACCTGACTTGAATCCAATAGAAAATACTAAATAAAGATCAGATTTGATAGACGAGACCCACAGAACCATCAAAATATTTACACTCTGTTGAAAAAAATCACACCTGAGCAATTCATGTGACTTCATTCTCCATACAAGTGGTGTATTTAAGCTGCCATCATATATAAATGTATTAATTACATTTCAATAGTACTTTCTCCTTGTGTCATTCCACTGTTATTACACATAACACATTTTTACATTTTTTATGTATATATTTTTGGTTTTATAATCATGTCTGTATTGTTTGGGTTTTTACCAAAATCTGGTTTAATCCCATGTCAACAGCTCCTTTAGAAATATTATTCCCAGGAAAAAACATGATGTGGTCAATATATTTTCCCCGCTGTATATAAATGATTAATTGATTGAATTTACAAAAACGGTACTATATTGTGATATATATCGTTATCAGAATATGAGATGACTTATATCGTGATATGAGATTTTTGTCACCCAACCCTGCTTGAGGGTCAGAAATGGGGGGCACATTTTATTTTTCGGTGTACTTTCCCATAGATAATCACTTAATTTACGATGCAGTTTTCACTCTTTTTCATAAACCAAACAGTCTAGGAATATACCTATATTTATCACTCCAAACATTGCTCCAATGTTGTGTAGCCACACGTAGCCTTAATGCTGAGTTTTTCATATGAACTTCAACAAACCCAGCAATCTTTCAAAAGCACACTGTGCAATTACAACCTGAGGTGTGCATTTGCCTAAGAGAGCATCTGAAATTAAATCAGTCTTGTCAAAAAAGAAAGCATTCAAGTTAATAATGGCTAAAAATGAGGTTTTATTGAGTTTGTGTGCTTCTGTCCTGTTTGCTCGGAGTCGTTCGGCTGTTCCATCATCCTGACAGATCCAGTGCACATGAGGGCCTCAATCTGATGTTGTGTAAAAGAATGATGGATGGAGCATCAGCCGCACCAGGCTCACGGTGCATCGTCCACCTGCACTTCTGCATCGCCGTTTTTATTAGGTCCCCGTTGCCGAAAAACACAGATCAACATATGCGCTGATCAAAGAGCCCCGAATGGGGATGATAGATCGGCTTGAGTGGTGAACGGAGGCCGGTGGCTTCGTGTTTAGGCTTGCAACTTGTTTTTCATCTTAAGTAATGCGTTTAATTAAAAATAGTCTGGCCTAGATTGATTACTTACGAGTTATCAGATGGTGTGGAGTAAAAGGAATTATAGCCTGCTTTGCGAAGGTAAATTGAATTCTGGGTAATTTGGAGTAATGTGCCTAGTTGATGTTAAAACAGATTCTGTTGAATGCTTTTTTTTGTTGTTGTTGCCATAATTGTATTTTATTTATAAGAGAATTTGCTATATATGATTAAGAGAAAACCTTTCCTTGCCATTGACAAGTTTTAATGGCAGTCCGTGTTCTAGCAACTGTATATTATGGTAGGGGAAGCTCTAATGTATGTCCTGAGTGAGGTACATGATGTCACATGCTCCAGGGAGTGAAATCTGTGAAAGAGAAAGTAAGATCACGGGAAAAAATGAGAGATATACAAACTTTCCTTGGCTTAATCCCTCGTCTGTCTGCACAAGGTTAGAATGTAAAAATGTTAAATTTTTCATGACACCTATAACTGCATTTAAGTGGGTGTAAAATATGAACACATTAGGATAGAATGAAATGTTTTGTTTGTATTTTTATTTAGTTTGAAAGCAGAGGGTTGGTTCTTTATTTTGTTATGTAATATGGTCATATATTCCTAGCAGAAAATATTCAGAGGGCTGTCAAATTTAGGTGAAAATCATCAAATGGCTGGCAGTGGCTGGCAATAAAAAAAACAAAAAAAAACATCTGACATGTTCAGTGCTGGAATAAAAGAAAAAAAACCAGACAGTATCTCTAAAATTATACAAGATTAAAAGGTGTGGATTATTTAAATAAGGCAAATGCGTTGATTAACCATTACCAATGTTTTACAAATATTTTGCAGCCAGTTTAGACCAGTCATTTCGCCCTCTCGGGGTATAAGTTTTTCCACAGGCATTTTGATTAAAGAATGAATTATTATTTGACAATCAGCAGTCAGCTGCAAAAAAAAGGTAATGCAAAAACGCATACGAGTAACGATAGCTTTAGAAAGCGAAAGTGAAAGCCAAATTTTAGGAGATTTAGAAATCCCAGCCAGACAATCTTTTTAAGTCCCAAAAAGGTGCATCTCTGTGGGTCTGCAGAGCATGTGAGACTGTCTGTGGGAGTGTTGACCATTCACGCACATACAGAACGAAATGGGTAAACGAGAGCAGATTTTCCGCTACCTAATTGATCGTGGATGTTTGGTTATATTAGGTGGATACCAAAAAAATAGAAAAGATGATGACAATAGTAGTAAAAAAAAAAAGAGTCACTAAATATACTTGGATGGCCGTTAATATACCTGGGTGGCCCGCTCAAGTAAATGTGTGGGAAGTACTGCATGTTGTCATTATCACATGACCATTAAATAATTATCGCAAATTAAAAATCGCAATAATATATTCTGTGAATATGCACACGTTTTTGTGTAGGTTGTCAGTGAACTACGTCTTTAGTAAATGTTGCTCTATCTAAAATCACGTGCTGGAGACTTACTACTGATTACAGAACCGGCTACTGAAAAAGAAAAAAAATGCACACACAAATGCCTTCAAATAATTGCTTAAGCTTATGATTTACCAATAAATGATACTTTTCTGTCATGATTTACTATTTACACTGTCTCCTCAGAAGAAATAAACTCATACAGTTTTGAAACAACATTTAGTTAACAATGCAAAAATTGTCATTTGTTTTAGTTAGCATTTTCTTTAAGCTAGCTAGCAAGAAAGCATTAACATAATTGCACTTCAGTTTTCAGCATATCTGTCCTTCATTGTAGTTTTATTTAGCAATTGTGCTTGTTTGTTTTTTGTGTTTGAAAAGCGGTGGGCTTTTCTCTAAGCTCCAGCCCCTCGAGCCTCTTCGCTTAATAGCCAGAGATGAATGGATCCTGTCCAGTGTAACAAACCAGAAATGCATACCAAATAGGCACCCAGGTACACACACAAATAGATATTGTCAATTGACTTTGGACAGTGGCTGTGGGCAACATCTGTGGGCGGCGGCTCTCCACGCTCGTCCGATCACAGGCAGACATTTGTCACTTGAATGCTTTGTCACAAACCGAAGGAAATGTGAAGCTTTCTGGCCATTATATGTGCACTCATGCTGGGCCTTCAAGAGCGAAACTCAGAAGCCATCAGGACTGATGCGCATCAGCTGCCTTTACATCTGTCACAACACAGCGCAACCTGGAGATTTCATGAAGATTTCATTTCTTTCTTTCTTTCTTTCTTTCTTTCTTTCTTTCTTTCTTTCTTT
>CAIGQW010054212.1:8150991-8194905 GCA_903798125.1 Danio choprae | reverse complement strand
TGTGTGTGTGTGTGTGTGTGTGTGTGTGTATATTGTTGTTATTAAATTTATAGTTATTTTAGTCCATCGACTTAAACAAAAAATTAAACAACATTTCCTTAACAGCTAGCTGAAGCAAATTTATTTATTATATTTGATCTCAATTTATGTTTTTTATTTAATGCGTTATCATATTTTTTTATTTATAGACATTATGTAAATCTTCTTCTTCTTCTTCTTCTTCTTCTTATTCTTCTTATTATTATTATTATCATTATTATTATTCAGACAGTATATTATGTACATTGTGTACATTCATCAAAAGCCTACTTGCATTAATGTCAATGAAATTCCTGCATTTCCAGGCAATCATGTTTCCACTCTAGTCTAAGCTGCTTTTGATATTGAAACTCCTACCATAAGCCGGAGGCAAAAAAAAAAAAAAAAAAAAGCACTAAGCAACATCTGTCCCCTCAAATATGAAAGAATAATAAAGTTATTTTGTGCACGTCTCGGCCACGGTCAGCAGAATATCTCTCATTGGCGTGTTGTTGCACACTTGCTATCATTGCAAATCCCTTCTCGGCAAAACCAACAGTAAACAAAACAAACAAACAAACCAAAAAAAAAAAAGCAGTGGGGGTGAACTGGGGGTTTGCCTGCACTGAATTATTTACGGTTTTACCTTGACAATTCGGCACACCATCTGCTTGATGTATAATTCAACAGACTCAGGGTGGGACGTCCTAAATGAAGCGCTCTGCGATGAATGGCCACAGTGTTTTGGCTCTAAACATTATACTGTAAAAAGTGAACCTCTGAATTAACTTAAATTGCTTCCACTGGTTGCACCATTTACACCAACTTAATATATCAATAGCTTGGTTTCTATCACCCTGTGTTAATGTGGATTTTATAGTATGCCAAATTTCCAATAAAAATCCCTTAATTAGCAAAGAAGTTTTTAGACTTGCTTGAACTTGTGCAAAAAAAATGGTTAATGCGAATAATGGGAGATGGAAGCGCATTTCCTGAATAAATTCAGATGTAGAGAACATTACACCCACCTGACCAATCGGCTCCATTAACTTTGCCTTGTTTACTGTTGGTTACTAAGTTACGAATACTACACTGTAAAAATTCTGGGTTCCACACTATTGATTTGTGTTGGTACAACATGAAGGAATTAAGTTAACTTATTTGTTTTTACAAATTTAAGTGGATTGAACATAAAACAATTATGTTGTCCCCATTTCAAAAAAATCAAGAAATGTGTTTTCAGCTCATTTTAAATAAGTAGTTATTTGAAAGGAACAAACAGCAAACATCATTTTTTGAGTGTAGCCGCTCTAACAACTTAATGAAAATGCACCTAATTCACATTTGGGATTTTTATTTTATTGTGAACTTTGAAAAGATTTGTTTCACATTAAGATGGAAACCCACCTATCAGTTCTAGGCAATTCTATGGCTGTGACAGCGATGTGGGCAAAAACAGAAAAGGTTTTTTTTTGCATATAAGTTAACATTGGTTAGAAGGTAACATTGAAGACATGTCATCAGCGGCTCTGCGCTTGTGTATAATTTGCCGTGCGTGTGTAAGATGCTTCTACACTTTTGCTTGTAATTGGAAGTAAATCCACACTTTTGCGGATATGAAAACACTTGAGCAGAAACTGTACCACATACTCCTCCATTGTTGTGTATGTTTGTTTGGGGTTGCCTTTAAACTACACCTCCTTAAGCATTCAGGTCAAGAATATCAGGTCATCGTTTTTAAAGACTTTCGTTTTTGGGTGTTTACTTGGATACAACAATGGCGCTGTTTTCAAAAACTTCAACTTTGAAACCTGTTTTTAAATGTATGCATTTTCAGTCACAAAAATGACTTAACAGTAAACAGCCGCTAAGTTTTGCATCTTGTAATTCTGCCATTTTCTTGCAATTCTGAGTTAAATTTTGTTATTCAGATTTTCTTTTTTCATGCACAACTGTAAGTTATAAACTTATAAATGCCCATTAATGTCTCATAATTACAAGTTAAAAATCATAGTTGACATGTTCAAATTCCAATGCTATCTCACGGCGGTCTTTTTGATTTAGTGGCTAAATCGTATGAATTTGTACAATCTCATTCGTACATTTTAGTATGATTTGCTCATCTCCCAATGACAGTTGGGTTTAGGGCTGGAATTTGGTGCCATGCCTCCTTTTAAAAATTGTACGTTTTCATATGACTGAATTAGCCACTAAACTGACAAAACGTAAAATAGTTACATTTCCTCATTAGATCGGGCTGGCAATTCTGCCTTTTTGCTCAGATTTTTCTCAGGTAACTAAAAGTACTCGAAATTGTGATTTTTATGTAATTTCAGATTTGCAAGGAAAAAAATAATTGGATAAAACCAGCCTTTTGACTTCTTTTCTTTTCCATTTTATAAAAATTTGCTTTTTAAGTAATAGTTAGATAGTTTGATGTAATAGTTAAACTGACTTGTAAGGTTATTTTAATTCAGCTTAAACAAATGTAAGGCACATATTTTTTTGCGTAATTACAAATGATAGATTTATAATTGAGAGAAGTGCATCATGAGCTGCACCTAAAAATATGTTATCCACCATTATCAGCAGTAATCAGCAGAAATATATTTTTTAAGTTGATCCAACAGTTCACTTTTTACAGTGAATGTAGCCTAAAGCTTTTGATGTGTGATATGAGAGATCTCCACTTTTAAAAGCGATGCTGTTTGATTTATATTTCACAGTCTGTTCCGCAAATTCCAGTTACACTTGCCGTTTCATCTACAGATATTAAGGTCCAACGTACATGGCTTTTTCTGGCACACACTGAGACACTTTTTTTTTCTGTGGATTGACGTGTCTTTCCTAAATCCCCAAAGCACTGAGTCTGACATGAAAAGCAGGACGGGGCAGGATCCGCGAGCCAGGTTCTCCTCCAATAGGCTCAGCGGGAGCAGGCAAGGTTTTTTTTTTTTTTTTTTTCTCCCCTCTCCATCTGTAGCTACTGAAGTGCAAGCGTGTGTCATCCACCTGTCAATCACATGGTGTATAGCGGCAAAATCCATCTGGGGCAAAATAGAGATGCTTTGAATTATTAGTGTCGGAGGGATGAATCTAGATCAGTGCTGGTTTTGAAGTCTTCTGACTGTAATTTTTTAAGATAAAATGTGATCCGTGAGGAAGCTTGTTTCTGTCATGGAAAGAAAAAAATTAAAGACAATTATGATGTTTTAATCTCAGAAATCTGACTTTTTTTTTTCTTGCTTTTCAGCTTTTCTTCTTATAATATTGACTTTGGATAATTTCAGGCTAATTGACTTTTTTCATGCAATTTGTCTCCAAAATCTGAGGTTGCCTCACAAATCAACTTCCAATTGAGACTTTTTTTTGAGAATGTAATTTTTTTTGTAAATTTCACAGTTCATAATATTTTACTTTTTTCCCTCCGAAAGTTTTATACTCGCAATTGTGAATGATCTCATTTTGAAAGTGAACAAAGTCAGAATTGCAAGATATAAACTCAGAATTTAGACTATTTTCTTAAAATTCTGTGTTTCTCTAACAATAACTTAAATTAACACCTATAAATTCTGCGTATTTTCTCAGATTTGTCTCTTTTTTACTCTGAATTGTTATTGTGACTTGCAAGTTCATATCCAGCTAAATTATACCTCAGAAATCTGTGTTAATAGCTGAGTTTATACCAGATTTGCAGTTTTATTTTTCCGGATTGCAAGCTTAAAGTCTATCTTGCAATTCTGAAATTCGATCTCACAATCGATTCTATCTTTAATAGATCAGAGATCAGTGTCACAACTAAAAGTGCAGGCTTTGCTTTGAGAATCACAGAATTGCAGTTCTGGCTAAAAGTAGAGCTTGGGCACCCGTTTTTTTTTTTGTCATATAACCAAGATCGAACAGTTTGTCTTTGAAGGAGTAAGATTTCATTTCGATCTGCTGTTGTGGTGGGCTGTGAACTGGAAACTACTCAGTGGGAAGCTAAAGTGAAGGCTGCTGGTAAATGGTTTGTTTTCAAAGCTGCTTCACAGAATTGATTGATGTTATTAAAGGGATTGTTCACCCAAAATTTACAGTAGTCATCATTACTTATCCTTTAGAACATGAACAGAGATATTTGTCAGAATGCCAGAACTGCTCTTTACAGTGAAATTGAATGGTATACTGTACTTTCACACTTCAAAAGGGTCATAAAACGTAGTCCAAATGACTAGATTTCAGAAGACCCACAATAGTTTGTGTGAAGAATGCAAAAAGAAGTCTCTTTCTTTGCATAGATTGCATTTAATTGTTTTGAGCTATGACTTGCACTCTGTTTGGTTGAGAATAACATTTGTGAATTAGCCATAGCATTAGCAGCTAGTCCTTGAAGGCTTTGCTTTCCACTGGTCCTTTTTGGTGTGTGTATTTGTTAATACATACAGTATATGCATGTATTTCTATTGAAGTTATTTGGTCTCAGTTGATGTGTTTCTAGGTTCGGTTTTCATGGTGGCTGTAAAAGCGCAATCCTTCATGCTCCCTATAGAAACACTTGGAGCTCTCACACTATTAGCGAGTCCCAGAAGTCGGAGTTGTGATTGACTTTGATGGAGCGTGTTTACAAAACAGGCTGTACAAGCAGAGTTGACGACTGGAATTTACAGAGATGCATAGCTTTATTTAGCAAATCCACAGCGTCGAATCAGACGGCTCATGAAATGTCTCAAATTGTGAACAAAAATTGAATTGTTTTAAGTGAAATTTTGTTAGCTCTGTGCTAATGAGTAACATAGATGGTGTGTTGGATGGTAGATGGTTAATTGTTACTAGCTTATGCTAATAGGCTAATTAAGATATCATATATGAGAGAGGCTGAGTTACTGAAGATATTGGGAGCTGTAGGTTATAGAAAATGGTGTGAGCTAGGTTAATATGCTAATGAACATGCTGTAAGTGATGTTAATGTATAGTTGTATGAAAGTAGCATAAACATGAATGAAGATTATGTAAGTTAGTAGTCTAACAGATATTATATTTCCTTACATTTATATAGTGCGTTTCTGGACATTCAAAGCGCTTTACACATTGGGGGGAATCTCCTCATCCACCACCAGTGTGCAGCATCCACCTGGATGACGCGACGGCAGCCATATTGTGCCAGACTGCGCTGAGAGGAGACAGAGTGATAAAGCCAATTATTATATGGGGATGGTTAGGAGGCCATGATGGACAGAGGCCAGTGGGCAAATTTGGCCAGAATGCCGGGGTTAAACCCCTACTCTTTTTCGAAGGACGTCCTGGGATGTTTAACGACCACAGAGAGTCAGAACCTTGGTTTAACGTCTCATCCGAAAGACAGCGCTCACTGAGCAGTATAGAGTACCCTTCACTATACTGGGGCGTTCTTGTTGACACATGCTAATAATCTAATGAAGATATGAGATTGTCAGCTGTTATAGAAAGCTACGATAATATGCTAGTAATGAATATGACAAGCTATATGAATGATGTAAAGTTAATTAGAAAAGCATACGCTAAGAGCTAATGAAAATAATGTGAGATATAGGCTAGTAGTCTTAAGATGCTGTTTAATGTACTGTGAGCATTAGATAAAAGTGTGAGCTAGGCTAAAATGCTAATAAATACATCATAATTGACATTATTGACATATAGGTGAATAAAAGATTACATAGGATAGGTTGGTAGTCTAACAAAGATGTTGTTGATAAAATGCTATTAAGCTAATGAAGATATAATATGAGAAGCTAATAAACTCTTGAAGGTATTGTTAGCTGTCAAGGTTATAGTACATGGTAATAGGCTAAGATGCTAATTAATATGACAAGCTGTATGAATGATGTAAGATTAATGAAAATAATGTAAGATATAATTTAGCAGTCTTAAGATGTTGTCAGTTAAATGCTAGTAAGGTCACGACGATCTTATGAAAAAAGGTTTCTATTAATATTATTATTATTATTATTATTATAATTATTATTATTATTAATACACTACCAGGTTGCGCTAATCTGCTTTTTTTTAATCCAAGAATACAAAATAAAACTTAGAACTTTTAACTAACGTGTTATTCATTTGTACTGAAGAAAAAAATGCATTTAAGGTGTTTGGTCATTTTTGAACAGTGACTCCCAAATGAGGAAGAGTTAAAAAGCCTGTAGATGTCAACCCTGCTATTGAAGCTCCATTCGATGACGAGCTTTTGCAATTATGGGATTGACAAGAACTAGGCTGTAATGGAGTCTGAACATGGCCTTTTTTCCCCCCGCTGGCCTGATACAGCTGCATTAAATAAATAAATAACTACCACTGAACCACTTATCGAAAAGGTCAATGTTTCCACCGGGTGCGCTAGCTTGCTAGCATCTGACCTATTGGGAGAGACATGTATGACACTTGAACCTTTGTGCTTACTCGTCCCAGTCCTCCCAGTGTTGGTTTGTTGACTTCAATAAGCAGAAAAGACCTTTTCCTGTCAATCCCGTGGCGCCAGGATCTGATAATGCGTGCAAATGAGTCACTCGTGCCGATATTTATATCAATGACAGGGACCATTGTGTGATTTTTAAATGCCAAAATAGTCGCTTCACGGCAATGAAAGCCCATGGACAATGCCTTGGAAATCTTAACAAAGCCTTGGAAAGATGCACAAGCATGGCCCTTTCAGGGGGGGAAAATAAGTGTTTATTGAAAACATTCCTTAGATACGTTCTGTGATATTAACTGGTTCACTATTAGCTTATATGCTATGTGTCTATTGTGTTGTCAAAGATGGCACATACAATAAAAGTCTTTCAAATGCAACCTTAGATGAAACGCAAGCTTACTGAATACCCAAAGAAAGCTTTACAAAATTCTCAACCTTGCTTTATATTGCTTCTATAACACAAAAAGCTATTTGTTTGTCTAAAAACATGCTTCTTTGCTAACAGTTAGTTCACTACTATTTTGACTATATACGACTATTAAATGCATCATTTTGACATTGTGCTTTGAAAATAAAGCAAATTTGTCCTAATTTTGACATTTTATCTCCTAATTATGTGTTTTAAAGTTACAATTTGTCTTGGTATGCCATAATTACCTCTGTTTTAACTTCTAATACGTTCTAATTTTGACTTTTTATCTCATAATTTAATCCCCTGGTTTCACAGACAAGGAAAGTCTAGTGTTAGCCTAAATGTAAATCTGACCTGTTTCAATTAATTGTTTTTTGACACCAGTAATGTTTTGTATTTTACAAAGTTACATTTATAGAAATTCTGGCTTAATCTAAGGCCTGTCTGTTAAACTAGACCCTTATGTCATAATTTCAATTTATTTATCACTAAAATATAACTTTTAAAGTCATAATTTTACCATACATACACATTTTAGCAAAGTATGTAAATGTTTACTTGCATCACAATTCAGATTTTTCATCATTATGACTTTAGTGCCTGGTTTCACAGACACAGTTTAGATCAAGCTAGATTAATCCATAGTTCAATTAGGACATTTAAGTAATTCTGTACAGTTGGTTAGTTGGTGTACAGTTCTTTCAGTTGAAACAACTCAGACTTACCTTTTAGTATGGGACTAGGTCTACATCTACACTAGTCTGGATAAACTTGAAAATGGCGTTTTCATCTAGAAATGCTCCATGTCCACACTATTGTTTTCAATTCATCAAGACTAAAACAACTGAAAATGCTTTCGTTCAATACTGCAAATGTGTATGAAATTTCACCTCGGTCCTATCCGCCTGCCATTTAGTTACTTTCCGTCTCTTTGAAACGTTGTGGCAAAATGTCAGAACTGTCGTCTGCTTCCACCGTTGAACAATAATAAATATTTATTAATTTAATTATAAAAACTTTAATTAAATAATAAATCTGTCAAAATGGAGAGCATTCAACACATCTGATTTTACAATGTCATCCACCATGTTAACTGAATTGGTCACATGATTCATGTGTTACATGACTAAAACGCGTCATTGTTTTTGAAAGTCTCTGTTTTCACAGTCCACACTGCAACATAGAAGCGGCGTTTTCAAAAAGATACGTTTTCATTTCCTAAAAATGCTTACTCAGTGTGGACGGAAGGCCAAAACGGAGAGAAAAAAATGTGTTTTTAAACAAAACCTGTTGGTCTGGACATAGGCTAGGTTTAAACTTTGTTTGTGAAATTGGGGGTTAAAGTCATAATTTTGACTTGACATGTACTAATTTCGACATAAATAGATCAATATAAAAAATTATGACATACTTTTGATTTGCATAGTTTTTATGTCAGAATTATGATTTAATAGTATAGTTTTTTTTTTTATTATTATTTTCTGTATCTGTTGAAAATGGGATTGCATATTCAAAACGTAGCTTTTTTTTCCATTCAAAATTGACCAAAAAGCACCAGAGGTTTAAATGCGTATTTCTGTACATGTGTGTCCATGTTTTTGCTATCTACTTTTCCGCATTTTGTCCTTTTTTTCATTTTCTCCCACGCCTCTTGTACTAACAGCATGTCCAACAAGGTCCACCAGTAATTCAGTACATTCCCTTCCAGGCCGTTCTCTCGAAACCTCATTTTAACTTGACCCTTCATTGTGTTTTGCCCCAGGCGGCTCGGGTGCAGGGATTAAAAATAGAGACCTCAACAGGGACGCTGCCGACACGGTTCTTGTTGGAGAACTGAATCCCGCTGGGGGTTTTTATCACTGGGGAAGGTCCGATTACCCCATTTCCTTCTCTTACTACTCCTTTTTTTTCTTACTTCCACTCCCTCTCTTTCTCTCACTCCTTCGCTCTTGCTGTAAATCTCAGTGCCAAGTGAGGAGAACAATATTTTCACCATTATTTCTGGGCACTACAGAGAGATGATGTGGGTATTGATATGGACTCGTAAATTTCCAGGGGCGACAGATTTACGGCAGTTCACCTCTCGCTCATGTTCGGCTTTGATTGGTTGGGAATGGATTCTTGGCTATCCAATTCAGCTTAGGTCAGACGGGTCTAAATCAAGAGGACTATATCACATGGTTTTATAGAGATGGCAGTTTGGTACATACAGCAGGCTCAATGCTGTGGTCGTACATCTATTATATATTAGAGACATGTGTCAGCCTCTGTGTAATTCCTGCTACTAGAAAAATACGTTAACTTTTTTTGTTGTTTTTTTTAGTTTGCTGTTGTTTTTTGGTTGTTTTACCTGTGCTGGTTAGTTCTGCCTGTTGCACTGTGTATTTCAGTTTAATGACAGTTTAATGTTATATGAAGACATTTATATTACTTTTTTTCTAATGACTTATATACATTTGCTGTGTAATTCCTGCTACTAGAAAAATACAACAAGGAAAATAAGTATTGAACACGTCACCATTTTTCTCAGAAAACATATTTCTAAAGGTGCCATTGACTTGAAATTTTGCCCAGATGTTGGTAACAACCACAGAAATCCATATATGCAAAGAAAGCAAATTTAATTAGTTTACAAATTAAGTTATGCATAATAAAATGAAATGATGCAGGGAAAAGGTATTGAACACATGAAGAAAGGGAGGTGTAGAAAGACAGTGAAAGCCCATACAGCAGCTAACATCATCAGCAGTAGTTCATCAGCAACCCTCTGCCTTTCCTCAGTGTAAATTAATATTAGCTGCTTCAGTCCAACATCTACATAATCAGGATGATGAAGATGAAACCAGTGTGGACATTACAGCAAGACAATGATCCAAAACACAGCCAAGCAAACTCTCAAATGTTTCAGAGAAAGAAAATAAAGCTGTAAAATGGTGCAGCCAATCACCTGAATTGAATCCAATAGAAAATACCAATTAAAGCTCAGATTTGATAGACCCACAGAACCATCAAGATTTTTACACTCTGTTGAAGGTGTGAAAAACTCACACCTTAGCAATTCATGTGACTTCATTCTCCATATGAAAGGCGTCTTTAAGCTGCCATCACCAAAGAAGCCTTTTATATAAAGTATTAAATACGTTTCTGTAGTTCAGTACTTTCTTCTTGTGTCATTTCATTGTTATTAGACATTACTCATTTTTTTTGTTTTATTTTATTTTATGTTTGTATTGTTTGGGTTTATACCAAAATCTGGTTCAATTCCATGTCAACAGCTTTTTTAGCTTTATGAAAAAATAAGACGTGTTCAATAGTTATTTTTCCCGCTGTATATTAACTTTTTTGTTGTTGTTTTTTGTTTGTTGTTGTGGGTTTTTTTGGGTTGTTTTGACCTGTGCTGGTTAATTCTGCCTTTTGCACTGTATTTTTCAGTTTAATGACTAAACTATATTTGACTTATTTTATGTTAAGACTTATATACGAGTTATTATAATGATTTAAATACATTAGTGTGCGCAGCATTGCAGTTAACTAAAATGAAAATTATATATCATTATTGACTGAAATAAAAAACTGAAAAAGTTTGCAGATGAAAAAAAACTTGCAGATGAAATATTTTCTAGAATAATTCAAATAAAAATGAATATAAACATTTATTTTTTAAAGGTTACAATGAATAATCAAGATTAAAAACCCAATATTACAAAAAAAAATAAAATCATGAATAAAAATTCATTCATTCTTTCATTCATTTTCATTTTGGCTTAGTCCCTTTATTAATCAGGGGTCGCCACAGTGGAATGAACCGGCAACTTATCCAGCATATGTTTTATGTAGCAGATGTCCTTCCAGCTGCAACCCAGCACTGCTAAACACCCATACACTCTCGCATTCACACACACTCATACACTATGGCCAATTTTGTTTACCCAATTCACCTATAGCGCATGTCTTTGGACTGTGGGGAAACCGGAGCACCCGGAGGAAACCCACACAAACACAGGGAGAACATGCAAACTCCACGCAGAAATGCCAACTGGCCCAGCAGGGACTCGAACCAGTGACATTCTTGCTGTGAGGCAACCGCGCTAACCACGGAGCGACCGTGCTGCCTATTCTAGTTGTATTTATTGTATTTACTAGCATGAACAAACATTGAACAATACATTTATTCATGTTTGTTAACTTTAATGCAATGTTAATTAAGGAAAATTTGTTAATTGATAAAAATAAAGTTGTTCATTTTTAGTTCATGTTTACTTAGCTATGGATTTTAATAGTAACGATTGTAATGAACTATATTTACGTTTATTTATTTAGTAGTTGTCCAAAAAGACTGAAGGAAGCACGTTATATCAACAGAACAGCAATATACAGCAGATAAAATAAGTAACACGTCATCATTTTTCTCAGAAAACATATTTCTAAAGTTGCGGTTGACTTTTCAACAGATGTCAGAATCAACTAAAGGACATGGAATACAAAACTAATTGGTTTAGAAATGACATTATGTGTAATAAACTGAAATGACACAGGTAAAAAGTATTGAACACGTGAAAAAAGTGAGAAGTAAAAAGACATGGAAAGCCGAGACAGCAGCTGAAATCTCTCAGTAGAAACTGTCGCTTCTCAGTGTAAATTAACATTAGCTACTTTAGCTAGGAATTTTGGTACCAATCAATACTGATATTTTTTAAATGTCCATTTCCCGCTAACATTTAAGCGGTGTAGAGCGCATTCTTAAACACCGCTGATATGCCATTGTGATCACATGCTCAACAGAAATGACTTCGTGATTGGCTGTAAAGGTCATCAGTTCACCGAGCGGCACTTTCTGTATCCGTGTTTGCACTCGGTAAACAGGGGTGAAGTGCGGTGAACTGATGGTCGTCAGGGCCAATCACAGTCACTCAGTTACTGTGTCCTTGTAACTAAGTGATTGTTGGAAAGTGTCTGGTGCATATAGAGAGGGAGGAATGTGTTTTCTTTGCAAATTTAAGGTTGATATTTTTAAAAACTTGTAATACAAAAAATGCTAAAAATTCTTAATGTAATCAGTCAACTGGGGACGTATAGTTACAAATATTATATTTATAGTATGTTAGCGTAGGAGTGAGTGATTCTACAAGATTTAGTGTTCTCCATTTGGTTCGGTTTTCCGCCAGTCAAGGACAACTAAACTGTACGGCTCTTTTAAAAGCTTTCGAAGGACATCCGAGATCCTCCATCCAGTTTCTTTGCCCGTGTTTAGTTAACTGTCGAGGCCGTTGGGTAACCTTTGTTCTTAGCTTGTTGAGTGAGGTTTTTTAAGCTACTGATGCTCACCCTATACAGAACGAGAGAGTAACACGACTCCGAATATCTTAACCTTTCCATCTGAGCCTTCAAATGTCACTCTTCCCTTTCCTACATCTGACGGCAAATTGACATTTTCTGTTTGCTATAGAATCAGATTGATCTCCAAGGGTCCTGTCAGAAAATAATAAATTGGTCATTCTTCAAAAGAAAGCAAGCTGTTTATTTTTGCTGCTGTTGTTGTTATTGTTTTATTTATCATTTTATATTTGGTATACGCTTTGAAGTATTTATTAGGTGCGGTAACCGTAGTACAAGCGGAATAATTCATTCTGGTCTGTTTAATTATTAATAAATAATGCACATCCAAGGTGTAAGGTTATCTACAGTCTTATTATTGTAATTTTTTTATAAATTTTATTTATTTATTTTTGCAATCATCAGCTGTCTGGGATTCGGTCGATAAAGATTATCCTGAGCCGATGGACCCAGATTCGTAATATTTAAAATTCTAATCTTCCACTTCGATATGTTGGGCTTCAATAATTGAAACCAGTAAAAGATGATTCCCACAAACCCCCTTTTCTCCCCCTCTTCAATCAGATCCTACCAGCTGTATTATCCTATTCTTTTAGGTCAGTGATCAGTTAAGCCAGATTAAGCCTCCCAGAAATGATGCGTCCATGTGTTTGTTGGGTTCTGTGTGATTAATAGGCTGCATATAATATTTAATGGCTTGCGTATTGCATGCACATTATTTACATGTTGACTTATGTGCTATTTCATTTGAGTTTGTTGGACTGGGATTTCCTGAACTGTCACACTTTGCTATTATTTAAACTTAAATTTGCATTCAATGTCCAAATTATTGGCTAATATTTGTTTCAGGTTTGTTTGCAAATAGGCAAGACCTTGTATCCTGTTAGCTTAGTGTGACTTCCAATTCATTATAGAAGAGTGATATTTTTTAGTTTTTTGGACTGGTTATCTGCAGTCTTATTGTAATTCTTGCATTGAATTACAACAGCTATCAAATTCCAAAACTGTTTCTGACACCTGTGTATGCAATCAGTGGCTACATTGGTGTAACACGCTCGAAAACCATTATGCAAAATTACGTCAAATGTTGAAGATTATGTGCTGTATTGTGCATAAGGACAGATTTACAAATGGTTTAAAATGTGTTTTAGGGCAATTGTGTGCTGTTTTACATAGTTTTGAATTTGCTTGTAATAAGTGCATTTGTTTAACAGAGTTCTGAACAGTTTACATGAAAATTGCATGTCTTTCTAAAAAAACCATCCTCATCGTCAAATGAATTTACATGAGAATGGATTTGTGGACAGTTGAAAGTGCTTGTCATATGAATGCGAGTTGGTAATTTTTGTCATTTTAAAATGTTTTGTTTAAGATTTATAATAATAAAAAATGGATTCATATTAATGTGTTTTATTTTAGAGCTGCTTTAAAAACCATCTATATGAAAATTATTCATTTTTCTTTGCTTAAAGTTTATGAATAAGACACAAAGTAAGGAAAATGTGGAGGTCTACTTAATATCCTAAGAGAAACCCTTCATTCATTGGTAATAATGTATGAAAATGTAAATCCAGTAAAAATCTCATTCCTTTTTTTAATACGCCTCGCTGATTTTGTTCACTCAGGCTTAATGTGGAAATGAAAGAGAAAAAAACTGAAAGTGCCACAAGGCTTTAAGGTTTTGGTAGTCTGGAAAGTGTAATAACATTCCCCCAGGTCCAGATGGCAGGAGTTAGGTTAAAATTGCAAGCGTGCATGGAGACCTGGAAGAGCAAGTTTCATATCCGCTAATATTGTCACTAATGGCTGTTTTACCACCATTAACATTATTGACCTCAGTAGCTGTTTTGCAAAATGTTCTACATAGATTTTTGAACACTGGGTCTCATACACTAATAATTGCATGGATTATTGGCTTTTTGTAGAACTTCTCAAAATCTCAGTCTAATTCACCAAATATGTGTGCATACTTATGTTAGGGAGATCCTCTAGCAATCCCAAGTGTGAAATTCTCAAAACAATAAACAATAAAAAGCCAAGTTAAGGCTGCTCTGTGCCTGCTTCAAATTCAGTGTACATTATGCTGCAAATAAGCCAGAGTAATTTATGCCTTCTTTGTCCAATCCTAGTCCCTATCACACTGTTCATTTATAATTGTTGTATAAATGCATTAATTCTGAGCAGCATTAAACACTCAATGTAATGAATTGCATTCCACTTTAGATGCGCTTCTGTGCCACCTTTGCAGTGTAAACATGGCATCCGTTTGCTTACTTGATCGCCATGTTGGGATGATTATTGCAGGCATACAAGACCAATGCCTAGTGTATCTATTTAAATAGAGGAGTAAAATCTGAAAAGCTTGACAAATTCACAATTAAATAAAATTTAAAATCTGCCTAATAAATATTGTTCATTGGCTTCAAATTGTGTTAAAAACATCCAACTGTCAACTGTGTGTTGCAGTTTCTTACATTTATAGTAGTACATTTGAAACTGTAGAATATTTATATTCATTTAAAAGAGAAAACTACTTTTACAATATTCTTTGACTGTGTGTGCGTGTAGTAACTATAAGCAAAACCTTTTTTGAAAGCTGAGAAAACAGTAAACCGAACATGGGAAATGCATAGACAGTATTAACATAGTCTGCTTCTTCATTTTTCATGCTAAAAGCAGATATTTGAAATCTGTTGGACAATATATGTAAGAAACACCAGGGATTCTGGATTTGGTCTTATAGACTCAACTTGGCTTTGTTGTACATGCAACAAAGTGATCAAAGCTTCTTTTGAACTATTTGTTTTGATCAAAAATAATCCATATCCAAACATCACGTTAAGTCTTGTTGTAACACTTTTCAGAGTTCAGGCAAAGAAGAGGCAGGAAAAAGTTGAAGGAATCCTTTCAAAACTTCTCCATGGAACTTGAGACCATTGGATTGCATGTGTCGCTCCATGGTTCTTGGCTTGCCATATACCCCCCATCACCCTTCGTGAAATGCAAGGACACTCTCTGGAGACTGTATACCCAACTCACCAGTCAACCACACTAGGGTGAGGGTGGACGAGTAGAAGTGAGACAAAAGAGGAAGAACAAATTCTTGGTCTGGTTCTCACACACTCACCATCACCATTAGTCCTCCGTGTGCAAAATGGTCAAAACTAGTGCTTCCACATGGCATTACTGGACAGTCTTGCATGGACATGTTTACACCTTCACTTCCTCTACTTTTAGTCACCCAGCAGCAAGGCCACCATTCCCAAGGTTTCCCTAGGCAATGATGGTGAATAGTGGCAGCTCTTTAGACCCCTTACTGATGACACTGACTTCTCCGCAATCCAGCAAACAACTGTCCTCTCTATCCCTCCTGGCAAGTCAAGGTGGCATTTCCTGCCTGTCTGTCCTCCAGAGTACAGTCATCCCCCTCAGCAGCAAGGACTCTGACAGAATGTCCCTCGTTCCTCATGGGTTTCGGCACTAAGATAACAAAGTTCAATGTTAAAGGAGGCAGTATCTAGTAAACGAAGACCATGACATTGCAATCACAAAATAAAAAACAACAGAACCAAACTCGTATATGACTACCGTATAAACCATAAGACCAGTTCACCCTGCATTGACAAATGCCAAAAGACACTATTAGACTCTTCATCAGGTTTAGTCTGATAAGTGTGTTGATTGTCATCTGTCGGAGCTTGTTTCATTGATTGAACATGCTTAATCAGTACACATCAGATTATAGAATGTCTGAGAAGTCATGTGCTGTAATCTGGTGATTGTCTGTGTTTACCTGCATCTGTTGTTGAATTGGTGAATTGTGAATTGGTCTTAAGCTCGGGACACACCAAGTCGAAGTCAACTAGCGGTGACAAAAACCCAGTATGTTTTCTCAGCTTTCTAAATAGGTTTTGCTTATAGTTACTACATGCAGACAGTCAAACAATATTGTAAGAGTAGTTTTCTCTTTTTAAATGAATATAAATATTCTACAGTTTTAAATGTACTACTATAAACAGCTGACTAAAACAAGAATGTACATTTTGTGCCTGCGTGAGAGGATGTACCTTTCCACACCTGCAGGTGGCAGAATCTGCAGTCATGCCACAAAGGGAAACTGGAACTAATGCTGTTGAGCATGCTAAACAGAAATGACTGTAATTGGCCAAGAAGGTCATCAGTTTACCGCATTACATAGGTACAGGGACAGCTGATTGATGCAACTTTGAAACACTCCAGTGTCTGTGTATCTGTGTTTGCACTCAGTGAAGAGCAGTAAATTGGTGAACTTCTCGGCCAATCACAGTCATTTCTGTTGAGCATGTGAACACAATGGCCAATCAGGGGTGTTTAAGAATGCCATCAACAGCGCTCAAATGTTAGAAGAAAATTAACGTTTTTAAAATTTCAGTACCAATTGGTACCAAAATTCTAGTATCGTGACAACATTACTTCTTGCTCACCACAGAGGGATTCGCTTATGCAAATATGTCTGATAATCTAATCTATAAAGTTTGCAAATATTAAAAATGCAATGAAATAACAGCTTGCTTTTTTTTCTTTTTGTTTGTGACTTGTGTCATGTTCTTAATTTTGTCTTTTCAGTTTTTGTTCTCATGCTCTTATTCATAGCTGAACAGCTAATCAAAATGCCCTCCTTCACCGACAGCCAATTCTATATGCTGAATCAGGTAAACTCCCACTGATCTGAGCCTGAAGAGAGGTGGAACAAACCAGGCAGACATTTGCCGATGGTCCCAATGGCTGACCGTTAACTTAATGTGTCCACCTATTTAAATATGCTAGATGTGAGCTTTTTCTCAATACTAAGAATGCAGAGAACAGATTCGCGTTCACGTGGAGACCTGTCTTGGCAAGTTACCTTAGAAAAACGAACCCGGAACACAATGCATCTTGTGAGAAATGAGATGCTGCAATCTTCATGTAGGTCACATGACCATCAGAAGATTTAACGGAAAAATGTAAACATTATATTATTCATATACTGATTTATTGTACAAACATATATTGCGCAATACATATAAAACAGATATTAATATGAATTTCAGCAAATAAACACCTTTGTTAAGGCCTTTGTAAAAATAAATCATGTGAATGTTTATTTTCACTATCTTATTAAGGGGAACTCAGCTATATCTCTGAACTTTATTCCCCCCTCCCCCTTTATTGAACCCCCCCCAACCTTTTTTGAGTGAGTGCTCCACTCAACAAGTCTGCATTCGATTCATCCTCGATATCAAGAACACATCTGGGTTCCATCCTCTGTTCTTGCGGTCTTGAATATTGGAATTGAACTTTGGCACGTGATAATGAAACAAGGACACAACATCGCATAAAAACACATAGAGAAACAACCCTGGTCCATTCTTTTCTTCCACTGTCGTCACTCCTCCTTTTACCCTTCCAGATCTTCTTCATGGGACTTGAGACACATTTTGCACACAGGTGCGCCTCATTAACACTCTGTCCACCAACCTTACACCTTTTCCACCGCTCTCCACGCTGCTTGCCACAATGAAAGTGAGAAACCCGAAGTACAGATACAGTGTCAGTACCAATAAGAACTTTGCAGGCACGTTTCATACATATTAATGATACTCGACATTTTGCAAGCGGCCGTTACGAGAGGAAAGCAGGCTTTAGTTAAATCCGTTCATCTCTTCTCTGGTCGCACCTCACAAATGTTTCACATCAAGACCAGTTCTGTTTATCTCTCCGTGTGTCTGTTGTTGTTTATGCACATGCACATCTCTGCACATATGAGCTACGTGTGGGTCGACCTTGATGGCTCCAGAAAGTTTTTTTTTTTCTGTCCTGTCCCATGGGATTCATCTGAAGATGCACCGCTTGTCATTCACACGGCTTCTCCGTGGCACATCGATTCAGCGGGGAGCTCATCGCGCAACCCAGACACGCGGTCCTTGACAGTATTGATTGAATGTAAAAGATATAATTTCTGTTCACAGTCCGCAGAGTATTGCGGAGTGTGTAAATGCTAGTTGTCCAGCGGAAAGAAAGGAGTCTTTTTTTCTTGTATTCTGCCAAAGGAACAACAGAGGGGAAAGATGATGCCATTCGAACTGTGTGTGTGTGTGTGTGTGTGTGTGTTTCTGAACACATCTGCTCAGTGTATTACTCAGTGTCAGGCCTGTAGATGTGAGCTGGTTTCAAAAGGCTGCCCTGAAGCTTTAGGTTTCACATAACCATCACAGAGAGGAAAATAAACACTGCTTGCATAAATACTGTTATTTTTTAGCGTGGGTCCTGAAACATTTCATTTCAAATTTATGGTTTGAAAGCGAGTGCTCTTAACTGAAAAACTGCTCTAGATATAATAACTGTATTCAGCCTGGATTTATTAATGGAAGGGTGTCTGCAACATAAACATATGCCTTACATATAATTAATATATATTGTTATTAATATTACAGATTTACCCTTACAGATTTCTTTTTCTTTTTCATTTTAATGTTTCCGATCAACACAGATTTAAATATTAGTCAAAAATAACACAAGTAAACACATCATCATGATGTTTTCTGGCAAAACTGAGATGAGCCTTTTTGGGAGTTTTTTTTTTTCCATCAGTGGTTTTCGTCTTGAAACTCAATGGTTGTAAACCATTTTTGCCCAGTCTCTTTCTTATGGTGGAGTCATGAACACTCACCTTAACTGTGACCTGCAGTTCTTTTGATGTTGTTGTGGGGACTTTTGTGACCTCTTGGATGAGTTGTCGCTGTGCTTTTGGGGTAATTTACGTTGGCCGGCCACTCCAAGGAAGGTTCTCCACTGTTCCATGTTTTTGCCATTTGTAGATAATGGCTCTCACTGCTTTGCCAAAGCTTTAGATATGGCTTCATAACCTTTTCCAGACTGATAGATCTATTATTGTTTCTTATTTATTTTTGAATTTTGATCTCGGCATGAAGTCAAGCTTTTGAGGATCTTTTGGTCTACTTAACTTTCCCAGGCAGATCCAATTTAAGGGATTTCTTGATTGCAAACAGGTGTGGCAGTAATCATGCAGTAATTTAATTAATAATTTTATCTTTTACAATATAATTGAACATTAATAATAATGTTTCAAAATATGTTTAATAAAATATAGTATATTACAATTTTAATAACAAAATAATCGACTCCTAAGTAATATAAATGTCATTCAAAATGATATTTTAGTAGACATTTTGTATAAAAATCATTTTAACTCTCCTGTTCATCTCTTTCAGACTTGGAAAAGGACCATCCCAAGAATGAAGCAGGCGTGGTATGGAGAGTGACCGGCGGGCTCTTCAACTTGACCAGAGGAGCAGTGGGTGCCACTCTCGGTGGAGTGGCCTGGGTGGGCAGCAAGAGCTTCGAGCTCACCAAGACAGCAGTGACGAGCGTTCCTGCTGCTGGAGTGGGACTGGTCAAAGGGGGCGTCTCAGTGGTAACAGGAGGAGTCGGTGCGGTGGGCTCTGCAGTGGCCGGTAAAGTTACACCAAAGAAAAAAGACAAGTCGGATTAGACTGGCTGACTCGCTCTCAGCCTTTGTTCCATATGCTGTGTCTGGGTGGTTTGTTCTCACTTTCAACAGGGTTGGAAAGCAGGCGGCAGGTTCATTTGCCCATTTTGTCTAATTAAGTTCATATAAAGAACTGCAATACGGTATGTAAACTCACTTTAACCAATAACTGAAAGCTACTGCAGAGGTACGTGTGAGAGAATTGGGATCTTACCTTTGCTCTTGTTTGCTTGTATGTTTGTGTGTTTTGAGTGTTATTAGACTAGATTTGGGAGAAAGAGGGATGGCAAACATGTTCTTTGGGAAGAACGGACACTTTCACCACATGGAAAATGTTGATATGGAAGCTTAGTTTCATTGAATTAATATGTGATCAAACATTCCACATGAAATTAAGGTCATTCTTTGTGTATCATGTAAAAATGTAAGTACACTTCACAGAATTGTCCCATGAATATGCTGATTTAGTTTCAAGCCCATAAACTAAATAATGGGAGAGCTCAGAAATTAAGGAAAGTATTGTTATTATTATGAAATTAATTAAATATATTTGGCACTAGATTAATAAACTAGAATAATGTTGGTTTTAGACTACATGCTGTCAAATGTTCTTCAATTTAGAGTGTGTTCACACTTTATTTGGTTCAGACCAAAAAAATTATAAATTTAGTCTTGACTAACTAAGCATTGACACAGTCATTTTTAAGGCTGAACCTAAAGATACAAACCTGTTAACATCTGTTTATTTTCCTTTGGTCTCGCTGTATGAGAGTTTATTTAAAAGTGAAGCAAGACCTGCCTCTTTAGAGATCTCAGTCCACTTGTTTGAGTTCAGATGACAGCGTTCACATTTAATTCAGATTAACCACACTAAGTGTGCTTTTACACCTGCCTCATTTAGTTCAGATAAATTACTCTAAAGTTCATTTTCCCATTTGGGGCGATTCATTTGGGCAGGTGTGAATGCATCAATCACACTCGAGTGTTAACCAAATGTGGTCCAAACAAGCATTCCAAGACCTGGAGCAGTTCATTTGTGGTGAGAACATGATCCGAACCTGAACAGCCCCAACTACAAAAAGTGGCGCACATATTTGGACTAATCAGCTGCCGTAGTCAGCTGCACTGTGTATTATAGGATGAGGGCAAGTATTCGTTTACAGTGCTGTAGCAGCAGCTCCATGGTAGCAAACTTCTGAAGTGACTTGCGATGCGCCTTTAAAAACATGGTTTTCATGCTGCATCCGCTTTTAATTCTCAAAATATTAGTTTGTATGAAGTGATGCATACAATCTATATACGAAGCCCAGGGATACAGTCAGCAAGCACAGTCAGTGTCTTTTTGTCTGCAGGCTTTCCTCCTTTCTTTTTTTACTTTCACATGTTCCAGAGGAATATTTATGCACATTAATTCTAACAAATTGAAAAGCAGTTAAGCAAATATGTAGGGATGCACTTAATTTGAATGGCATTTTTGGTTTCGGAAAATGGCGGAAAATATGAGCCAATATTCAGAGCAGTGATTTCACTCTTCATCCAGCTGTAGTCATTGCACAGAGTGAAGCAGCTTTCATATCTGACGCGGAAAGCACTGCACTATGAAACACATTCATTTAATTCCTCCAGTTTTTTGCTGATGTCGACCAAAACACAAGAGCTGCACACCACGGTCAAAGTTCAAAGTAGCTCGATATTCCGTGGATATTCCATTCATGAACCCATAGTTATCTATGCCTAAACCATAAATGCTCACCGGAAGAAAAAAAAAAAGTCCGCTTAAATAACGTTCTGACAAGACATTTCTATGTGGTAATTATTCCTGCTGCTTGCAATAGCGTTACTATGATGTCATAGCAATGCTGGTTAAATGCTCTTGACTCATTTACTGTCAATGACAGTTAAGTTCTTAAAGTCTTAATTATAGTATTTAATAAAATAAGAAGGGCCTCACAGTGGCGCAGTGGGTAGCACGTTCGCCTCACAGCAAGAAGGTCGCTGATCGCTGGTTCGAGCCTCGGCTGGGTCAGTTGGCGTTTCTGTGTGGAGTTTGCATGTTCTCCCTGTGTTGGCGTGGGTTTCCTCCGGGTGCTCCGGTTTCCCCCACAAGTCCAAAGATATGCGGTATAGGTGAATTGGGTAAGCTAAAAAAATTGTCCGTAGTGTATGAGTGTGAATGGGTGTGTATGGATGTTTCCCAGAGATGGGTTGCAGCTGGAAGGGCATCCGCTGCGTAAAACAAATGCTGGATAAGTTGGCGGTTCATTCCGCTGTGGCGACCCCAGATTAATAAAGGGACTAAGCCGAAATGAAAATGAATGAATGAATGAATAAAATAAGAAATAATTATTACAAATCAGGGTGGCATGGTGGCTCAGTGGTTAGTGTGGCCTCACAGCAAGAAAGTCACTGGTTCGAGTCCCGGCTGGGCCAGTTGGCATTTCTGTGTGGAGTTTCCATGTTCTCCCCATGTTCGTGTGGGTTTCCTCCGTGTTCTCTGGTTTCCCCATCAGTCAAAAGACATGCGCTATAGGTGAATTGAAGAAACTAAATTGGTCGTAGTGTATGAATGCAAGAGTGTATGGGTGTTTCCCAGTACTGGGTTGTGGCTGGAAAGGCATCCGCTGCGCAAAACATATGCTGGAATAGTTGGCGGTTCATTCAGCTGTGGCGACCCCTGATAAATAAAGGACTAAGCCGAAGAAAATAAATGAATGAAATATTACAAATCAATTTATTTTTTTTCAGTTTTGGGCCAGAATTTTTATTCCGGTGCATCCCTTGAAATATGTTTAACAACACATCTAGCCAACAAATGATGTGGATGTTGTCACGTGATCGCATTTTGCTTAGTTTCAACTGGTTCGGACCAGAGCAATCAGTGTGGTGTGAAAAGAAAAGAAATCCATAGAAAAATGCTACAATGTACCATTTGTTGCGTTTGGTTCAGACCAAATGAATCGAACCTCAGGTATGAAAGCACCCTAAAAGAGCACTTTCAACAGAGTTTGTTTCAAAATAACCAAACCAGCAAAGTGTGAACACACTCTTACTGTCAGAAATCGTAGAGCTTCTTTGAATCCGATTTCAGTTTATGTTTTCGCAGTTAGCTGTATTATCAAATATTATTTAAATCAGTCAAGGTAAGTGTAGAAAACTCTGAAAGACTCAGTGTAAACTCCATTTTGACATTCAAATCATTTAAACTGAATCTGCATCCAGGAAAGCAGTGGCTGGTGTAGAGAAATGAAATCGTTCACATGTAGAAAAGGACACAGGGGAACAGAATCTACACCACATTGACTTCATCAAAAACAAAAGGCAAGTCCACTTGTTTTTTTTCTCTTTGCGAAGCATCGTTCGTAGTTGTTTTATAACGATGCTTTATGGGCCGTACATGTGCCTGAATGTCTTGGAAGTTGTAAAAGCTCACTGTGGAGTGTTTAGTGTTTCAAAATAACCGCAGATGTATTTCCTGCTACCCTTTTACAGCTGTTTACATTATAGAACCAGCACAATCGAAAACGTGCCGATGGAGTATTTCTTTGTCTCCTATTCCCCCACACTGCTTAAATGTTTGTCTATTATTTTTTATTTATGCAAAAAACGGCATATGGCATATTATTATATTGTTGCAGTGCATGCTTGAAGCTCTAGTTCTCTGTACAACATGCTGTTAATTGTGAGTGTGTTTCTTTCTCTCTTTTTTTTTCATGTTTTGTTTTTGTTTGTTTTTTTGCTATCTACACACTTTCTGGTAGGTACCCATGTCTTGAAAAATGCTGTTACTATAAACTGGACTTTTAAGACCAAGTAGATTTTGTCTATAATAGAACTATTTTTGCTAAATTTATGCTGTATTCTACAAATAAAGCATTCTGTATTTTAGAAAAAACGGGCTATTTGTGCTTTATTTTACACGTTACATTTATTTCCTTTAAAACAGTAGAAAGAACTGTCCTGCAATTATATTTTTAATACCTTTAATCAATTATTTCGTTTTTAGATGTAATCATTGTAACATCAAATACACTAAATGTCAGATCTGGATTACATAAAGTAGGGGTCTCAAATTGGTGGGGGGCCATTTCAGTGATTGGCAATCCATAGAAGGGCCTTTTTAACATTCAAGCACAATAAAAAAGTGGAGACCTGAAATAATTGATGCATCTTAAGACAACAGACATGACGTTTATATATTTAAGCATTACAGTGATAATGCAAATCAGCACATTTTCACACAGCTGCTGAAATATATCTGTGGGTGTTGTGTGTGTGTGTGTGGTCAAGCATTAGACACACACTTAGTCATTCTTCCACATTAGTCAAATCTCTAGCTTTTTATTTCTTGTTGTACATATTGAAGGGGTAGTTTAAATTGCTATGAAAATACTACAAATATAGGCATAATAATAATAATAATTATTATTCTGTCCCAACCAATTTGCCTAACCAAAAGTTAAACAGATAGTGTAAGAACAGCAGAAAGCAGTTTGGGTAACTTAAGTGACTTTACTGGCAATTGTTCTTCTCAATATCTTTCATAAAACTGCAACAAAGAGGGAAAGTATGTACATATTTACATTTACTTTAACATGTTTAATTCAACCAGTAGTACAATTGTACTAATCTACATGGTTTTTATACAAATCTTAATAAGCATTGAGGAAAATCTACTAAATTGGACCATTTGAATCGAATATTAGCAAAATGATCAAATTTGTTACACTACCAGCATAACGTGTAAGCTATGAAGAAGTGTTTGTACAACAAAATACAGGTGGTATAAAACTGATAATAACCAAATGACCCTTGAATATTTACAAAAATAGAGCTTTAGTAAAAATAGAGCACTTACGGACACATTTAAATGTTTAAATCAGCCCTAGAAATAATCTGCATGTGATGCGAGTTACTCTTGAAGCACACTGAGAGAAACCGAAAGTAAAACTAAACCGAATGCAGTTATTTGAATGTCCAGTAGGTCATAGGTGGGTCAAAACCACAAGTGGCTATATGCGACTGCGCAACAATGATAGTGGTTCAAATATATATATGTTTTGAGGGGCCGAGTCTCATTATATTTTTGACGTCAGTTGCGGGCCGGCAGTTTCAGACCCCTGACTTAAAGTGAGTTCACCCAAAACTCTAAACTTTGGCTTCACCCAAACCAAAATCTTTTTTTTTTAATGGGAAATAATGATAGCTATTCAGTTGAGTTGGCAGGAGAGTGGCATCTTTACATTAGATGTTAGGTCTCCAGAATGGACAGGTCCTCATAAACCTTCTTGGTCTTTTCGTGGGACACTGAATCGGCGGCAAAAAATTATTGAGCCAGTCAGGGGTTTTATCTTCAAAAACAATTGCATGGCTCAACAACATCATTGTTCCACTGTATTAACCAAGGGCATTGGTGGTTTTAGTATCAATAGTAAACTGATCATAAAAGGCCATGTTGTTTTGGGGCTTTTTAACCTCGCACCGTGTTGCAACCAGGCGAAACACGATAAAGCTGTAAAAGCTTTCTCTTCTGTGAAGGGCGAAATTCAGGAGACTTTGTCGCAACCCACAGCCAGTGCTTTCGCATTTGCACTACAACTTTTAAGGATACTGCAATGATCATGTCCAAAAAAAAAAAAAAAAAAACATTTATTTTCACCTATTCGTCCATGAATACTTTGGATTCAGTAATTACTTTGGTTCACACACTGTTTTTGGCCTACTTTATACGGTAGCACAAAAGTTGGCATATTGGGTATGGAGCTTAAAGTATGCCAAAACAATCTGAATTTGAATTGTTAATTTGAATTATTAAAATTTTTAATTTAATAAAACTGAAATATTATATGCCATTTCAAAATTGTTTTGAATTTGAACATTGAATATTGAACATTTAAAATTTAAGACAACTTAATTTTTTAAAGTCATATTTTTATACACGTATTTTCAAACCTTCAATCAGATTGAACATAATTCAAATTCAGATTGTTTCGGCATATTTTAAGCTCCATAATTGGGAGGCAAGCAGTTGCACCCCAATGACCAGGATTGAAAAATCACAGTCCAGCAGTAATCAAAAAAGTGACTGGATTTATTTAATTGTGGCGACATAAAAGAACAATGAATCATTGACAAAGATCTACCTTTTCGAAACAATTGATGCACAGAAATGAGTGGGGTTTCATTACTAACCAGCAAAAAAAATTATAATTATTATTTTTATGTTCTAGAAACCGCAACAAAAATGTAAATAAAAAGAAAATGAATATTGATGTATGTCTGTCTATTTATCTATATTATCTGTATTTTAAATAGCACATATGTTCTTGAAACCACAGCAAAATGTAAACGTATAGAGAAAATGTTTTTTTATTTTTTTTTATGTGAGCAAGACTTGCATGTGGCAACCACCGTTTTTTTTTAACACCTTCTGAACATTTAACTTAAATCCTATTTATTTTGTATTATTAACTTTTATAAATGAAAATATATAGACTCATAATTTTCACATTTTCATTCTTTCATTCATTTTCATTTCGGCTTAGTCCCTTTATTAATCTGGGGTCGACACAGCGGAATGAACCGCCAATTTATCCAGCATATGTTTTACGCAGCGGATGCCATTCCATCTGCAACCCATCACTGGGAAACATCCACACACACTCATTCACACACATACACTACGGACAATTTAGCTTACCCAATTCACCTATACCGCGTGTCTTTGGACTTGTGGGTAAAAAACCGGAGCACCCAGAGGAAACCCATGCCAACACGGGGAGAACATGCAAACTCCACACAGAAATGCCAACTGACCCAGCCAAGCCTTGAACCAGTGACCTTTTTGCTGTGAGGCGATCGTGCTACCCACTACGCCACTGAGGCCCTTTTTCACATTTTTCCTTCATAAAAAAAAGTTAAACTGAGGACCACATGCTTTTTTCTGAGTTCAAGCTTTTTCCTTCACATATTATACAAATAACTTTAAAAAGGTTTAACATAACATATAACAGTAATGTTTTGATGCTGTTGAGGAGTAGTTTACCTTAATGCAAAACACACACAAAAAACAGTAAAACAGTAATTTAGTGGCTATTCAGATGTACGTGAGTCAGCCTTGACATAATTTATATTCAGAACTGAATTATTTATGAAGAGAAAAGAACAGTGAAATCTCACATATCTGCCTCTTATTGTCTCACCAATACTGGTTTATTTTATTTAAATGTAACATTATAACAGCCTGTAATAATGATATTCCTAAATCATAACCAATGTCCACATTCTAACACTATAACTGTACATCTGAAACTTTTGAGAAATACACAGTTTATTATGTTAAATATTATTTATCTTTATTATTAATTCAATGCAAGGATATCGTTTGCATCCTGAAATCTCTTAATCATAAAACGATTGAAATAGATAATAATCTCAGTAAGTGGTTTAAATGAATGACTGACTTCTCTTTCAAATAGATCTTAAAGGAACACTCCTCCTAGAGGAACAAGTCCTCCTAGAGTTCAACAGTTGAGTTTTACCATTTTTTAAAATCCATTCAGCTAATCTCTGGGTCTGGCAGGAGCACGTTTAGCTTAGCTTAGCATAAATCATTGAATTGGATTAGACTATTATCATCTTGCTCACAAATTAGAAAGGTACAGCTTTGCACAATGATATTACGCAAAACCTGAAAATAGTCCCCAGCTAGGTAACAACATTGCATAATAGCATTGCGCCTGCTGCAGCCATGCTCCGGCAGCAAATTTCTTTGATTATTACACCAGAATGAGAGTATAGTCCTTATAGCCATATTGATATATTGAAAAATAGCGACTTTTCATTTTCCAACAGTCTTAGTACACAATAAAACTACAGAAGAGTCAAGCTTTTATAAATAAAAATTTCCAATTTCCATTGGCTTATCCCTAATTTATCAGTGATCACAACAGGAGAATGAACCACCAATTACTCTGGCATATGTTTTTTGCAGCAGTTGCCCTTCCCAGTGCTGGGAAACATCTAAACACTTTTTTCTAAATTTTTAAAACAAGATGCTATTGGTATAATTCATTTCAATAATTTACGCTAAACTAATCTAATAGTGCTTCCGCCAGACCCAGAGATAAGTCAAATGGATGGAGTATTTCCAAATAAAAGTGGAGTGTACCTTTAAAAATGTTTTAGTACACAATAAAACTACAGAAGAATCAAGCTTTTAAATAGAAAAATTATCTAAATTCACTGTTTCCTTCGGATTTCTCCCTAATTTATCAGTGGTCGCCACAGCGGAATGAACCGCCAATTACTCTGGCATATGTTTTTTTTTTGTGGTGGATATACTTCCATCTGCAACGCAGCACTGAGAGTACACTAACTCGTGAACCCCCAGTGCTGGGAAACATATCTAATCTCTTTTTTATTTTTGAAGCAAGATGCTAATGGTCTAATCCGATTCAATGATTTATGCTAAGCTAAGCTAAAAGTGCTTCCGCCAGACCCAGAGATATGTCATATGGACTAAAACAATTTAAAACTCAACCGTTTAATTCTGGGGGTCTTGTAAAATCAGCCTATTTCTAAATAAAAAGTGGAGTGTATTTTTAAAAATGTCTTGGGACACAATGAAACTACAGAAGAGTCGAGCTTTTAAATAAAACAAACGATCTAAACTCACTTTTCTTTCGGCTTAGTCCCTAATTTATCAGTATTCGCCAAAGTGGAAGGACCCGCCAGTTACTCTGGCATATGTTTCATATGTGGTGGATGCCCTTCAGTGCTGGTTAAGATGTCTAAACTTTTTTTTTTTCATTTTTGAAGCAAGATGCTAATGGTCTAATCTGACTCAATTTATGCTAAGCTGAGTTAAAAGTGCCAGACCCGGAGATCCGCTGAATGGATTAAAAAATGCTAAAACTCAACTGTTTAACTCATGGGGTCTTGTTAAATCAGCCTATTTCCAAACAAAGTGGAGGGTTCCTTTAAACATGTTAAGATGGTTAGTGAAGAAGCATTATGAATCATTATCCTCTGAAAAGCACCGTAAGTTCAAACAAAGCAAAACTCCACGTCTGCTTCATGTATAAAAAGGGCAGAATCAGCTTCTCAACTTTGTTGTGAGATAAAAGTCTTTGGGGCTTTTGTTTTATCCCTCCCATTCTCTCAGGGATTGACTCTCACCACTGTGCAGTGTGTGTTGAGAAAATGAGCTTCTTCAGCATAGTGCAGACTTTAAGTGGTGTGCAAAACAAATTTAAGTGGGTAATTTACACAAGAGGATCTGCTTTTAAGTAGAACTAACACCCTTGTTTTCAAACTTCAGCATCTAGATAGCGTATTCTCTTTTTAGCTGATCTGTCCACTGCCACAGCCAACTTATTAGTGACTTTTTTTGGCAGACAATAATGGAAGATGGCTCAAAAAGCCAATTACTTGTGCACTTTTGTGGGGTTAATGCAATAAAAGCTAAAGTTCGCCGAACATATTGCGTAACTGCGAATAGAAAGTTGTGAGGGTTACACACTTCAAGTCACAGAATAAGTCAACTGCCAAGAGTGTGTGTACTCAATAATTATTAAGACCCTCGACCAGTTATACAAGTTTATTATTTATTTAATTATTTGACTGGAACATGAGGGGTAAATGAGATTGGTAAATGCAAAAAAAAAACAGATTACTACTTGTATTGGATGCATCTGCAGCACAGAATGAGAGACAGTGTATTAACCACAAGGTCATGGGTTTCAGTTAAAAGGTTATTTTAAATGAACATTCTGTCAAAACCTTTTATCATGTCGTTTCATACAATTGAGAAATTCATTCAAATTAAAGCTCAAATTAAGGCATTTTAATGAAATCTGAGAGATTTACTGTATGTCCTTCCATTGAAACTCTGTTCACCCAAAAGATAAAAACATAAATCCACATGTAGTGGTTTATTCCAAGTTTTTGTAATTACCATTGGATATACTTTCTAATGTAGATTGTATTTAGATAAAATTTTCACTATTAACATTGATCAGTGAACTCAACCATACTTGCTTGATGTGTGAGAGCAACCTTATTGGCTCTTGTACTGTAGAGGCTCAAATGTGATATGTGACGCACAAGAATGAACTTCATTGGCTGCTGTGCATCAAGCAAGCATAAGTTTATATGTCATTAGTGTTCACATGGACACTTTTTGTTTAGTCATAATGAACCCAAACATAGCATTTACATGGACCATACATAAAGAATTGGCGTGTGTTTGTGCTTTACTTTCTAAATAAACGTAACCCAACACTTTGTCAAATGTTTACGAACACAAGGTTGGGTTCATTCTTCCAGTTAGATTCAAATTACACATCTTAAGGCAGCTGTTGGGTGTGTCCATATTTGACCTAAAGCACATTTTAGAGTGTACAGTATATAACAGGGGTGGGCAAACTCGGTCCTGGAGGGCCGGTGTCCTGCACAGTTTAGCTCCAACTCTAATCAAACTCACCTTCTTATAGATTTCTAGTGATCTTGATAACACTGATTAACATGTTCACGTGTGTTTAATTGGTGTTGGAGCTAAACTGTGCAGGACACCGGCCCTCCTAGACTGAGTTTGCCCACCCCTGGTATATAACAAACTTTAAGTCCGATATAATCATTGACATATAATGACATATAATCGTTTTCCACAGATTTTCTGCAATAACCATCTTTGTTTTAAGTGATGAGTAATAAGCTGACATATTACATTATTAATATATTTCAAGTTGACAATGCAAGCATATCTTAACGTAATCTAAATATATGCTTATATTAATTCATTTCTACGCCTAAAATAAGTCCAAAATGAGCACTTGTGGAATATTTCATGTCCTATACACTACACTTATATGCAAATAATATGTAAAAAATTATTATTACCTGAGCCATGTTAATGCTGTTGTAAAATACTCTATAAACAAACACTTGTGACGGTTGCTTGGCAACCATTTGACTATTGATGTTGAGCCAACACTCAAAAAATATTTTTTGCTGCTTGTTCAAACTTCTCATTTAAAATGAGCCGAATCAACACAATTCTTGAGTTTTTTTTAGAGACTTGATTGTTTTATGTTCAATCCACTTAAATTTGTAAAACTGATTAAATTAACTTAATGAATTGTGTGAGAACCCAGCATTTTTTACAGTGAAAGACTTTTCTATTTCGCGAAAACATTCGACCCATATGGAATAACCGTTTTATGAAAGCAATAACCCCTGTGAAGCCGTGGTTTACAGTAAATTTAGAACAGCTAAGGGTGTTTTAGGCACTCCGCTCTGCGTTATGCATAAAGTCGACCCTTAGCTGTTATAAATTCACTGTAAACCACAGCTTCACAGGGCTTATTGGTTATTAACATCAGCATGCTTCTTACATCTTATGCAATAATGCCATGTCTACTTTCCAGTGTTGTTTTTCAATCCAATCAAGTGTTTACGCGTTCAGTCAGTTTGGTCATTTTAATTCTGGCTGCTGAGTTTACATGAAGCATTTCATTCAGATTTTTTAAACTTTTAAACCAATTGTAATCCGAACATAATTCACAATGTAAACGCACCTAACATTTATTTAATACAAAAGCCTAAATGAAATCTGATCATCGTGTAGCGCAATTGTGTCTCTTCAGTCAGCTGTTTATGTACGTTTTGAAGCATCAAGCGTACATAGCTTTAACAAAACAAATTAATTAATTCATTCATTCATTTTCTTTTCAGCTTAGTCCCTTTATTAATCTGGGGTCGCCAAAGCGGAATGAACCGCCAACTTATCCACCGCTGCTTTACGCAGCGGATGCCCTTCCAGCTGCAACCCATCACTGGGAAAACAAAACAAATTATTATATTATAAAAATATCTTCTCTTGTATTTTGAAAATGTGTTATAGGTTTGAAACTGCGTTAGAGTGAGTAAATGTTGACACAATTTTCATTTTTAGATGAACTAACGCTTTTATTTGATGCCTATTAAGGCTATGCTTTTTGGCATTGCTAGATATTAAAGTCTGGGGGCAGTAATTTTCCAAACGAAACTCTTGCATAATTGATAATCACACTACCGTTATAGTGTTCAAGTGCTTTGTAAACATTAAGGCTGATTCACTAGGACCTCATCCATCTCAAGGTACAACTTTATCATGCAAACCTTAAAGATACAAGCTCTCTCTGTTGAACACATAAGCAGAGTGATTATATAAGTTTATATGCACATTGCTACATTACCTACACATTATGAGCGAACTGTATTTAATATTGCATGCTGTGCTTACTGTAGAAATTGCTGTTTGTACAGTTATTCAATCACAAATGTGGCATGAATGACAGTTCATCCCAATTAATGTAGACATTAGATTAGATGTTTTTCACACCACAAGGGGGGGCCGGTTCTCCCTTGAAAGATCACACAAGGAAAGACTACTAGACAATGGTATATTGTATGCCATTACATTGGTACAGTACATGACTGTGGATAATGTATATCTGATTAAATCCTTGTGTAATTTCATAGCTTCGAATTCTGCAGACGCTAATCTAAAATTAAAGATCGAACCATTAATGTTCTCCATGAGGGTTAACAATTGTGAGAAATGTTTAGGGGTTAATAACCTGAATCCAGATTATCTAGATTATGTAAAATCCATGAAGGATTAAACAAATTAAGGCCACTGTGTCAATCAGGCAAGAGTCATGTACGCAAATGTCCTTTAGTTTCAGGAATAAATCTACTCGTAAAAAAATGAATTTGATGCTTTTCTACATTTATTAAAATTCCAAAAATAGCCTCTTTCACATACATTGAGCCAAACATTTTTCCATGAACACTAAATACAAATCTCTATGCACTGAATCAATGACAATTTGTGATATGATGACGAGGGCAGCCTCTAAAGGATGAATAATTCCATGCATTTCATACGAAAACCTCTATATGACATTAAACTACCAAACTGTCGACTCTAAAAACTTGATTGCATTGGATTTCTTTGAAATAGTGTCATGGCGTTTCCTTCATTGTGATGAAACAGCTGTAATTGAGTTTCCAAATCACATCCACCCAATGCAAGCAGACTGAAGTGCATGAGTTGACTTTTTTCTTTCTTGCTTTTTTTAACCCAGGTACAGCTCCAACACACTATGCATTCTAAAAGCAAATCAAACACAAGCATAAACCCCAAAAAACTCTCTGACAGGCAAGTCTTTGCACTGAGAAACAACCTGAGAAATAGTCTGACTGTGACATTCACAATTTTATTGCACGGCTGTAATTATACATGACAGCATTTTTCAGTCCCACATTAAAGAGTGTTTATCTTGAGAATAGTCTGGGTTCTTTGACTGACAAAATATTCACATTCACTGTTGTCAAAGCAATGACCAGCATACAGAATTTCTTTGTCAATAGTGTGGTGCTCTGCTCTAATATACTGTATAAATAAGGAGTATTACTATCTCAATGCAATCGCTGCAATCAAGGTGAAGTTGAGATCTCTTTACAGCTAAGTGTTTTGGTTCTTGTGCTGTTCAGAAAAATCATAAGGGGACTGCGAGGGAGTCTCCGAAGTTACAAAAGGTTCATAGTGCAAATGTCAGTCACATTAAGGCAAGGATATAAATGTAGAAAAATAGTTGTGCGTGCACATGATTACCTTTGTTACAAAAAAGGTATGAAGGTTTTGTCCTCAATGAGAGAGATGGACATGTTTTTCAGCTCGTCGGGGGAGTTGACAGCTTTGTAGCCGAGCTCATCTAAAATGTGCTGACAAACAGTTTGTGTGTAATCAACTATGTCATGAGACAATTTCAACCTCCAGCTCTCTGCGTTAGCCGCCGAGTCCCTCAATGTGCCGTACTTATGCTTTGCTGACACATCGTTATTGCCTCTTGTGTTGTTATGTATCCAGTCCACCACACTTTTTTCCAGCGAAAGTCCAAGGAATTCATAAATCTCCTTGGTTTTTTGGAGTGGATTCCTGGCTAGGTCCTCGTATCTCACCAGCATGTACCGTCCTCGAAGCCACGGTGGCCGGCTTAAACCTGTGGACACCGAGTTCAGAAAGTCGTCACACACTGTCGTGAGCTGGGTCAAATCCAGGTTGTAGGGTTTACGGCCTGTGGCTCTCCAGATCCGCCATAGGCGGTAAGTGTCCCGGAAGGTTTCAATCCTCGATGATAATATCCCACGTGGGTCCCTTACTAACTGTATAACCTTCAGATTAAGCCGAGGGTCTTCAATCAGTGCCTTAAGATCATTTACCTCTGGAATACGCACTGTTTTAATGGCCACGTGCCGTCTTTCTCGACATGATTCGGTAGCTAGGGTCAAATTAAGAGAGGCACACTTACGTACACAATCCCCCTCTTCTATATTGCCATCACTGGGGCTGAAAGCGTCACAAACCGGCATAGAACAGAGGGCTTTGCTGGCTCCACGTCGAAACAGTTTATCCGTGGTGTGGTTTGCCGGCTGCGGTTTGATGTAACTCTCTAGGAAATACAAGTCGCAGTTGTACAGGCTTCTAAGAAGGTCACGACTGGCTCCCAGCATCACTCTGCGCTCCACAGCGTATCTGCTGGGAGAAAGGTGAGGGATTAAGGTCGTTTGGACATGATAGAGTGGTTCAAAGAGATAGAACACATCTGAGTGCTGGTTGAACAACTGTCCAACGAAAGAGGAGCCGCTGCGAGTGGTTGCCAAGATGAGGATGTGAGTCTTCCTTGAGGAATTGTAATTAAAATATGGGTACTCATCACACATCCGATCGAAGGACTCCACATCCTGCCCCAAGCCACAGTTCAGAGGGTTAGGAACAGGGCAAATATGAAAAGGCTTGGCTGTGAAAGTCCTGATTGCTGTGTATTGGATCGCTATGGACACCAATGCAAGCAGAATCACAGCCTTCCAGGAACATTGCATGGCTGGGTAACTTCATTTAGAGGATGCAGTCTGATTTGATCCTATCCACAAAGACACAGCTGAAAAACAAAAGATCTCAGCGTGAGTTTGAAATCTAAGAGAAAGTAGAACATGAATTTATACGATATTTCATTGCATTTTAAATATCTTAACATTTTATAACATGTTATAATGAGTCAATATCAGAAACAAGTAAGCATATTTTAATCAAGGTTTTAAAGATTTAAACTTGAATGACTCCTTGCTCATTTCTGGCAAAGCCAAATCTGCTTTCAACACATTATATTACATTCTGCTTCACAATGCAAGCCTTAAGCAGTCGTTTATTGCAGTGTGACACTTTGATAAACTACTTAACGTTTTAATGCAGCCAAACTCTTACAACTACTGCTTCCTACAGGCTTTTACACAAGCCTGAGGTATTTAGTTTTTCCCTTGGGGAAATCAGCAAAGGTTCGTGCAAACCTGCATCTAGAATTCAGGCAGGTTACAAAATCGGTTCTTTTCCACAAACTGGCACCAGTTCAGGCACCTGTAGAGAGATGCATTAATTGCAATCCCTCACAATACCTTATGCCTGCTTATTGTGAAATGTTTGAAAGGCAGCCTTCGTCGACCGCGCGCGTCGAGTTCTGATTTACCGCAGTGCAACACAACTCGGTATTCAGTTGAAAATAAAAAATAGCAGATCCGATCTGACTGTATAAATCAGTGAGCAACTTATTCCCCCTATTCCAGCAGAAACATTTCAGAAATCCAGTTGCCTCAAAAATATCGTCAAAATGAACACTTCGATATACTTGCCTCAAATAAAGCTGTATGAGAACATGACGAAAAATTAAACAAAAGAGAAAAAAAATCACCATATGCCGTGATGGCTTCGCGTAGTCGTCCCGTAACGCCCGTCATAGACGCTTTATAGCTTTAATTCATGTCTCCAAATGTCGAAGGGCTCCTTATTCCCTAAAAAAACGAAGAAAAGGTCGTATATCCTCAAGCAGCTCCATTCATGCTCGGGGAAAACATTCAAAGACAGGCTCCGCGGAGAGACAACGGATGAATAAGGTATTGATGCGCATCCTCAGACATCTCTCTGTGACTAAACGCGAAACGCCGGACGGATATTTCGTTGGTTTGTCGTGAGGAGAAGACTGAAGAGAGGTGTGCCAGTCGGTCCCAGATTAAGTCAAACGTAGACAGTCCTACGAATATTCATCCCCTTCCCTCAAAACCACAGTTGACAAAGGCTGAGGGAGGGAAAAAAACAGCACGGGGGGAGGCAGATTTGGTTCACTATACGCGTCCTCCCTCTCAACATGTCTGTGTTCAATGCTAAAGCCTATGAACACCGAGTTAGTTTATATGAGGTGAACTGGTGGCATGTAGAAATTTCAGCTCGCTATATTTTTGACGAGAGAATGAATTTCAGAGTATATGCGAGGGCAGGCACGGCCAGCTGGTGGATTTCAGTACTGACTTACTGGAAGGCTGCAAAATAATTATGTAATGGCACAGTATGCTTTTAAAAATAGTGCTTTTTTGTTCATTATGAGTGGGTGTGGGTTCCTAGGACCTTCTTTTTTGCTCATAATTTGTATTTTGTTTCCTATATTGTCGTTAGTTATAATAATAGTGCTGTTATGGGTTTATTAACACTTTTTAAGTGTAGTAGCCATCTGTTTTTGGCAAATTGTTTACCGTTTGTTTTACCACAGTTTCAATACAAATGCAAATTGTATGTATACCTATATGAAGCAAAATCCTGGTTAAATTGAAGTAAAATGAAAATAAATCTTTTTTTAGTAAAACCATGCTGAATTTTGGTAAAGTCTTATAGCTAAACTCATTGACCATTAGCTACACCAGAACAAAAAATAATTTCCTCATTGTTCAAAAACGTACCTACATTCTTCTATGGGAAACAAAGCAGAATGCTCTGACTTTTCTTGTCCATATAAGTAAATGGAAACTATCAAGATGCAAAATTTAAAAAGGCAAGTTGTGTTCATATAACTTGTGTGCTAGAGCAAACCATTAAAAAACCTCATTTGTTTAGTTGACATTACAGTGTCACATGATAACGTTTGTTCAGATGTGCATCAGTACATAGCTGATCTATAATACACACCACAGTTCTTGATTCATTTCAGATTAGACACTTAGACATCACAACTGTGTTTGTTGTTGATACAGAAAACACTGACGCACCTTATGACATTACTTCTGCTGAATTTCTTGTTTTTACAGCTTTACACAAGTTGTAGATAGTCAGCATGTGTGTTGTTTTTGTACTTCACATAAAAGCCAAAGTGCCACTTGGCAATATTATTCATTCATTCATTTTCATTTCGGTTTAGTCCCTTTATTAATCTGGGGAGAACATGCAAACTCCACACAGAAATGCCAACTGACCCAGCCGAGGCTCGAACCAGCGACTTCTTGCTGTGAGGTGAACGTGCTACCCACTGCGCCACTGTGAGGCCCCACTTGACAATATTAATGTAGATTAAACATTATTTATTTCTGTATAATTTTTCAAATATCACAAATGAACAACAGAAAATGTTCTGATATGTTGGCATCTGTTGCAATGTACTCCAATATAATTCAATATATTGTCTTACTTAAAATATAATGAACTACTCATATGAGACTTTCATTGTGCTTTTTTCTACATATCTGAAAGAGCCAGTTTCTTTTCACTCTTGTTGTATTGAAAAAAAAAAGTAATTTAATTTCACTTAATCTGGAGTGAACAATTTTTTAAAACTTCAAAGGCTTTGTGAAACCAATAATGTATCTCATCATAATTGTCATTATTTGGCATCTTGGTTTTGATCTTTGCTGCAGGATAATGCCATTTTAAAAATGAGGATGAAATGAATCCTTTCATTTCTTCTGTCTGCACATCAATCTGTAAATACCTGAACTAAATGTACAACCGGGGAGGAACTAATACACAACTCGACATGACCACAAAGCTGCACTCTTTCATTCTTCACCTCATCTACTCTTTTTCCTCTCTATCCTTTCATCTGAAGCCAGACATTGGCATTTAAAATGGGGCTTTTTCCTCCCAGTTCAGTGTCTTGCAATCGCAGAAATGTGAGATTATGCTTGGCTTTTTGTGAAATCAGTTTTATCTTTGTGTGCTCAACGCAACCCCAATTTCAATCAGCGTGTGTACTCAAGCATTTGAAAGCGTCGGCCTGCATATCGGCGAGCCAGTAGAGGGGTGAAGATGGGTGTGTGTCCCCTTTATCCACCATGCTGAGAGCCGGTAATAAGCTTTCAAGCGCAAATGATCCTCCCAGCTCTGTCCACCGAACACTGCACTGCATCACTTATTTTCTAGCACGCTGAATTTACGGATCCTTTATGACAAGCGTGTCCAGAGAAATGAGGAAACCCGGAGCATGAAACATGATTTCAATATGCGATTGTACTGTGCAAGAGGCAGTCGAAGGGAAGCAGTAATAGACTTATGACAAACTCTGAAAGACCTCGCTTTGGCCTTTTATGAACTAGCATGAAGGCATATAATATTTTGTTGTTGTTGTTGTTGTTTTTTTTCCACCACAGTCTATGATTCTTACCAAAATTGTGTTTTCTATGCAGCCACCATGTCATATTATAATTTGGGGTAATTCTATGCTAGAAACATGTGAATTCTTGCTAGCAACAGACTAAGGCCTCATCGAAAGCCTTCAGAAGCAGCATTTCAAATACATCTGAATACAAATGCTGCTTATTTTCTGTCTCTGAAGGTATTTTGTTCTCATTTTATTTTGAAGGCAGCATAGATGTCTTTCGCTGCCTTAGATATCCCACATTCCTGAATGTTTCTTTTTTTTAAGCTTAATTTTTGAGCAGCTTGGGTGTCATTTTGTGTGTAAATGTACATTTTTGACCAAAGTTGTCCCATCTTTGATGGCATAGCGAGAAGTTAGTATTACAGTAAGCAAATATACCCTTAGTTATCTCCAAAGTTCTCTTCATTTAGTTGTTGCAAGAAACACTTACTCTTAGCAACATCCTATTCTAGATGAAGGTAGGATAGCAGCTGGCTAATTAATTCTAGAAACATGTTTGCTACGTGGTAGCGTATTAGCCACATGCTAATTCATCGTAGAAACTTGCTACCAATATGGCATTTGATGTTAGAAACATGTTATCAAAGTGCTAAGGATGTGCAAGCAACATGTTAAATCATGTTAGATAGAAACATGTTACCAATGTGATAATTCATATTAGCAATGTTTAAAACATGCTACCAACATGATAGGTTGTGTTAAAGCATGATAGAAACATGCTACCAATATGGCATTTCATGTTAAGGGTGTCAAAATGCCTAGGATGTGCAAGAAACATGTTACATGTTACATAGAAACATTTAATCTAGAAACATGCCACCACTGTGATAATTCCAGCCTGATCTCACGAGTTTTGTCAGTTTAGTGGCTGAGTTCAGTTGTATGAAAATTAACTTTTTTAAAAAGGAGGCGTGGCACCCAACCCCACCCCTAAACCCAACCGTCATTGGGTGATGAGCAAATCATGCTAAATTGTACCAGTTAGATTGTACAAATTCATACGAATTAGCAACTAAATCAAAAAGTTACGAATTGCTGTGAAATTGGGTAGGATAATTCATACTACCAACATGCTTAAAACAAGCTAATTTGAGTTAAAACATAAGAGACATGCTACCAATATGGTATTCTATGTTAGAAACATGCTATGAATATGCTAAGGGTGTGCAAGCAACATGCTAAATCATGTTAGATGGAAACATTGATTCTAGAAACATGCTACCAATGTGATAATTCATATTAGCAGCATGCTGCCAACATGTTAATTTGAGTTAAAACATTCTAGCAACATGGTAATCAGTGATAGAAATACGCTACCAATATAGCATTTTATGGTAAAACATGCTATCAAAATGCTAAGGATGTGCAAGCAACATGCTGAATCATGCTAGATAGAAACATGCTACCAATGTGATAATTAATATTAGCAACCTGCTTAAAACATGCTACCAACATGCTAATTTGTGTTATAACATAATAGAAACTTGCTACCAATATGGCATTTGATGTTAGAAACATGTTGTCAAAGTGCTAAGGATGTGCAAGCAACATGCTAAATCATGTTAGATAGAAACATGTTACCAATGTGATAATTCATATTAGCAACATGTTTAAAACATGCTACCAACATGATAAATTGTGTTGAAACATGATAGAAACATGCTACCAATATAGCATTTTATGTTAAAACATGCTATCAAAATGCTAAGGATGTGCAAGCAACACGCTGAATCATGCTAGATAGAAACATGCTACCAACATGCTAATTTGTGTTAAAACATAATAGAAACATGCTACCAATATGGCATTTCATGTTAAAAACATGCTATCAAAATGCAAAGGGTGTGCAAGCAACATGCTAAATCATGTTCGATACATACTATTGACATGCTAAATCATGATAAAGATATGTTTCTTACAATATGTCTGAATATTAGGACATGCTAGAAACGTGTTAAATCATGCTGCTGTGTCAAGCTAACATCAAAGTATGTCAACAAACTAGTATAACCATGTCAAACATACAACCAAATTTCTCAACCGTAATAACCTAAGCTTCAGCTACACAGGCTTAATGAATATGAGAACTGTCTGAGCGTTGTCTCTGAAGGCTCATGCGTGAGTCAGGAACATTTGGGGCTCGGCTGGTCAAGGTTGTTCCTCTGCCGGATTTGGATCAGTGCCTCTAGACGAGACAACTGACTTTATTTTGTGTAATTGAAAAGAGTTTGTGTGGGAGAGAAAGGGCTGGAAAACAGCAGGGCCGTCAAGTCTTACTCTAATTAAGACAGGAGCTGCCATGGTGCTTTCCATTACACCCAACAGTTCTGAAAACAGAAGATTAGCTGACTTTAGGACAGGCCTCGATGTGAAGAAGCAGAGCTGACGGTCTGTCAGTATTCTAAATAATAAGTGTCTTTTTTATGTTTACATTTGCATTTTATTTCTGCAAACAGAGGAGTTTGATATTATCGGACAGGTGTTGAAGTAAATATGACAGTTGTTGAAAGCAGTGTGGGTAGCGTTGCGTGTAATTGTGTTGTAATATAGCAAGAACTCTGTGCTCAAGCATCTGAGAATGTCTGTCTGCATATTGTTGGAAAAACTAAACAAGTAGCCATGATTAGCCCACAAGGGGGTGTAATTTCTCTTGAATGTCCAGAAAGGTCAAAAAAGGTAAAACAGAGAAAAAATTTAATAATAATAATAAATAAATCAACTTTTCCCAGTCCATATATTGTCACATCCAGCTCTAGATAAATTGACACAAGCTAATAATGTGAACTTTATTATTGCTTACTCTGTAGGATATATTCTTTGCTATCTCTTTTTGCTCCGAGCAGATTATTTAAAAGGTGTGAATAAGTGATAAATAAGGGAAGTAATTAAGCCTAATTAAAATAGGTGGTCAAAATATATGAACCTACATTCATATTCTCTATTGACAAAGCAATTGCCAGCATACTGAATTTCTTTCTCGTTTGTTTAGTTTTCACTGTGGTTTATTATATAAAAGATGAACAAATATCCTTGCACATTGATTGCTTTTATTACCAAAAAAAAAAAAGGTGTTTGGTTTTGTCCTCCCCACGAAAACAGTGTTTTTCAGCTCCTCGGGGGAGTTGACAGCTTTGTAGCCGAGCTTGTCGAAAAATTGCTGACATACAGTTTGTGTGTAATCAACTATGTCATGAGACAATTTCAACGTCCAGCTCTCTGCGAGTCCCTTGATGTGCTGCGCTTATGCATTTTTCAACACAATCCCACTCTCCCATATTGCTGAAATCTGAAATTCTGTCCCCTGAATTGTAGCTCGCCTCCTCCACCCACTGAAGGAACTAGTGGTCTAAAGGGGATTGGAAAAAAAATGAAAAAATTTTTTTGGCTTTTGTCAAGTCCAGGCTTCATGCAGGACACCTCCATGACTTTGTTTTAAGGTCGGCATGAAAATGTTTTTTACTCTTCTAGTTATATGCTATATGCATATGCTATAAATCTGTGCCCTCATAATCTTTAACTAAATACCATAACCATCCTCCCTCGGAATGGCTTTTTGTTTCTTCTGGTCTTTTTTGTCTCTTCTGGTCATATGGAATTCTGGTGGGGCGTTTCTCATTTCTGCCCTACTTTTGTCCATTTATCAATCTTTCTCCATTTTGTTAGAAATGCCCATCTTCCAACAATCCAATCGTTTTCCCAAAGGATGACATCATGCACCCCCCTACATGTTATTTTCTAATTTAAGGACCATTTCAATAGGATGCACAATATGTGAAAAAAGGACAATCTTTACCTCTGTTTAATGGCGACTTTAAAATTTGGGATCCATTGGTATTCAGGAAAAAAAGTTGGACATATTTAATGTCCTCCCTCCAGCACAGCGCGTCATGGTTTGAGGGAGCACAGAGAGCATTTTAAACAGCCCGAAGCCCTTGACGAGGGAGTAATTGCCTGATCGTGTTTTCATATGTATGTGTGGAGATTCTTGGCAGCAATAAATGACTGCACAATTTTGTAATAGGTCAGTGAAAAGCACAGGGTCAAGAGCGCAGTTATGAATTATTCACAATGTCGTCTTCAAGATGAGGCCTGCTGTTGTGATGCCTCCATTGCAAATCCCTTCAAAAAAATTTAGGCTGAATAAAATCCTCAATATATATGGATTGCCTCACGGTGGCGCAGTGGGTAGCACGATCGCCTCACAGCAAGAAGGTCGCTGGTTCGAGCCTCGGCTGGGTCAGTTGGCATTTCTGTGTGGAGTGTGCATGTTCTCCTCGTGTTAGCGTGGGTTTCCTCCGGGTGCTCCGGTTTCCCCCACAAGTCCAAAGACATACGGTACAGGTGAATTGGGTAAGCTAAATTGTCCGTAGTGTATGAGTGTGTGAGCCTCGGCTGGGTCAGGTGGCGTTTCTGTGTGGAGTTTGCATGTTCTCCCTGTGTTGGCGTGGGTTTCCTCCGGGTGCTCCTGTTTCCCCCACAAGTCCAAAGACATACGGTACAGGTGAATTGGGTAGACTAAATTGTCCGTAGTGTATGAGTGTGAATGGGTGTGTATGGATGTTCCCAGAGATGGGTTGCAGCTGGAAGGGCATCCGCTGCGTAAAACATATGCTGGATAAGTTGGCGGTTCATTCCGCTGTGGTGACCCCAGATTAATAATGGGACTAAGCCGTAATGAAAATGAATGAATATATATGGAATCTGATACTCACAATAACTATAGTTCTACCTCATACTATAGTTTATAAAGGGTATTATACTGTATATATTATAGTATTTACAACTCTTTTGTTAATGAATGCTGCAGCATACTGTAATATTAACTATAGTGAACTCATAAACTGTAATAAATACAGTAGTATACTTTAGTTTTACTAAAGTAAACTGTTGTGGATTTTAGTATTGTATAATACAGTTATATTGGGTCATTTGTGTATATTACTATAGCGGTTGTGTTACCATTGCCACAGAATTAACACAACAGATTAATTCAAGTACTTTACTATAGTATAGTTCAAAAACACTGAATGCTTGTGTTATGCTTTTTCCCCACTTTATACGCACATCTAGTCTTAAAGCATCTTTTTTTTTTTTTTTTTTTTAAGGGTTTAATTTTGTTGGTGTAGAATCACTGGATATGAGATTGAACAGTCGTTAAACGAGAGGTTTAATTACACATCCTGGATGACTGCAGATGAAGACTCATCCCTGTTGCTAATTAACCCCCTCACAGCCATCATGACTTTCAGTTCACATAAATTACAGCCATCGGAAATATTATTTTTGTTCAGACGTGACCGCGATTTCAATCGGCGTGACTTTTATGGACCGCTAATAATGATGTATGCCAAGCAAATCGCTTTTCAGTGAGAGCAATCGCTTTTTCGGCCCACTGTTCTTGTGCTTTGTTTAATTGAAAGAGAGTCATTACAAAAGCCATATCAGCCCTAATGCTACAGGAACTGCAGAGAATTAGCATTTTACTGAAAGCGCCAAGTAAACAGTAGAGCATGTGACATTTTCTGGCTTTCTTTACCTAGTGAGCTCAGGGTTGATCTGGATTTTTATGTGATTTCCTGTTGGGTCAGATCAGACTTTGTGTGTGTGTGTGTGTGTGTGTGTGTGTTTGTGTTTGTGTTTGTGTTTGTGTGTGTGTGTGTGTGTGTGTGTGTGT